>OU015744.1:64961407-65006641 GCA_907169655.1 Acomys percivali
TGTGTGTGTGTGTGTGTGTGTGTGTGTGTGTGTGTGTGTGTGTGTGTGGTGTGTGTGTGTGTGTGTGTATGATTCAAATATTTAGCAGAAATTAATAAAAGAAAGGCCACAGTTTAGAAAGAATGCACAGATGGGTATATGGAGAGTTGGGAAAGAAATGCAATTGTAGTATAAACTCAAAATAAGGGAAATAATTGTTTAAAAGGAATCTACTTAAATACTTAAAGTACAAATTACTTAATTATTTCCTGAAGGTCTTCATTTATGAAGTTTCTTGAGAATGATCTGGTGTATCAGAAGCTTCATGTGCTCTGAGCAATCACTCTCAATTCCTCCCCTGCAGCCCCAGGAATAAATACCTTAGAATTGGAAGGCCTGAGGTCGGTTATGCTATATACCTCAGATAAGTGGGATAACACAACCATGGCTTTCGTTATATGGTCAGTCATTCCACTGAGCTAACAGAAGCCTAAATTCATCCCTTTTAGAGCAAATGGTCAAATTTCCTGCTAATGTTGGATATTGTTACATGGCATGTACAGACCAACTTCTTCTTAAGCTTGCCACTGAATGAGCATTCCAATCCTATACTTGGCCATTGTGTTGGATAGTTTTATGTCAAGTTGACAGGATCTAAAGTCATTTGAGAGGAAGGAACCTTAAGTAAGAAAATGCTGTCAAATACAAATAGCAAAAAAACACTAGGAATGTAACATTATATAATTTCTTATGGTGTCATGGTTCTTCTTGCTATAGGTAATATATATATATGTGTGTGTGTGTGTGTGTGTGTGTGTGTAATAATATAAATGTATACATAAAAATGTAAAAATTAATTAATAAAAATTTTTAAACAGAGAAAAAAATGCCTCCATAAGATCAGGCTATAGGTAACCTGTAGTGCATTTCTTAATTAGTGTAACTGATGAGAAGTATACAGTAAACTGTGGTAGTGGCAATTCCTGGGCACAAGGCTCTGGGATCAAAAAGAAATAATGTAGAGAAGCAAGCCAGTAAGCAGTACTGCCTATATTGCCTCTGAATAAGCTCTTACTGACTGGTTCCTGCTAAGGTTGAGTTTCAAACCTTGACTTTTTTCTATGATGAATATTATGTCAAAGTATAAACCCTTTCCTCCACAAATTGTAGTTCATAATTCCTGCTGCCAGGCTAGCATCTAGCACTGCATCAGAAGTGCATTTCTCTCAATGGGAAGGTCTGAGCATTGTCTGATTCTGGGCAGAACCAAATGAAACCCTGGAGTTCTTAGTTCCGCTTCCCTCAGCAACCTGTGGAGTTGGCAGAGCTAGGTCTGTGTGACAAAATGCTGGGGTTTGTGGAAAAGTTTTCCCACCATGTTAAAATTAACCCTTTTTTGCTTGGTTGGTTGGTTGGTTTTATATTTTTACATATACATTTATATTATTACACACACGCACACACATATGTGTGTGTGTGTGTATATATATATACTGCCTACAGCAAAACAATCTGGAATTATATAATGTTACATTCGTAGTGTTTTGTCTATTTGTATTTGGCAGCCTTGATGAAAACATCTCTCTTATTTTGATACATCTAAAAATCCGAATGTAAATCAGTATCTTTCATCTTTCATCTTTCTCAACTTAAAATGTCTATCCAAACCTAAAAACATCTTAATCCCTAAACAACTAAGCTTAATTGTAAAACTAAACTGTTAGCTCTTTTTAATGGTATTGCAGCTACCAGTTGGCAGCAGAAATTCAGAGTTCCAAAGCCAGTGGTGATACCACAGTTTTACAGGCCTTCGGCAGAGGGTTCTCAGGAATACCATTGTGTGGTGTAGTCACCACTAGGACTCAGGGACTTAGACTGGTCCAAGAAATGGAAGCTGGCGACTCCACGAGGTCCAAGCGGAAGGATAATCTTCAATGATGGGGTTCTGGAGACTGGGAGTGATGCCCAGGTGTCCAGCAATGAATTCTTCGGAGAGGAGGGGGGCTTTCTTTCCCCAGAATAAATAACAATTCTCAGAGGGTCATTGATGAAGTGGATTATGCTGGCCCCCTTTATTTCAAGTGAGACCGGGACTTATAATCCTCTAACAGTGGCACCAGTTTTGAGGATGAATGAGTATCATTGGCTGGGACTAGGATGCTGGCAATGCTGTATAAGTACAGTGAAGAATAACAGGAGACAAGCCCATGTGACTGACCACCAGTAAGCTTGAGTGACCCTCTGTGACCCTGAGGATTAACACTTCTCCTGAGACAGGCACAGAAAACAGTGAGAGAGCTTTGTCCCATACATCCAAATCTCAGTATGAGGATTATTTCTCCAAGTGAGATTTCTAGTGTTTGAACATGCTCCATACTCACCAGTTTCATGGCATGAGCCCAGTGCCAAGTTGTGGTTTTTCAGCACAGCAATAATAACTCTAACTAAAACATTTATTATGAATAATAAATCAAGGGACATGCAATTCTAAAATCTCACTCTGCATGATATTTTTAAAAATTTTTTATTAATTTATTCTTATTACATCTCAATGGGTATCCCATCCCTTGTATCCTTCCATTCTTCCCTCCCTCCCATTTTCTCCTTATTACCCTCCCCTATGACTGTTCTTGAGGGAGATTTCCTCCCCCTGTATATGCTCATAGGGTATCAAGTCTCTTCTTGGTAACCTGCTATCCTTCCTCTGAGTGCCACCAGGTCTCCCCTTCCAGGGGACATGGTCAAGTATGAGGCACCAGAGTTCATGTGAAAGTCATACCCCACTCTCACTCAACTGTGGAGAATGTTCTGCCCATTTGCTAGATCTGGGTAGGGGTTTAAAGTTTACCACCTGTATTGTCCTTGACTGGTGTCTTAGTTTGAGCGGGACCCCTTGGCCCAAATCTGCCTGTCATAATGTTCTACTTGTGAGTCAAATGGTATATACTCACTTATATCTGCATCCTAGCCCAAGGGGCATGTCCCACGAAAGCCTTCACTTACCAGGAAACTGGGACAGAGGGGAGGATATCCTATTGGGACTCTAGATGAGTGAAGAATGGGAGAATAGCAAAGTAGAAGGATCCAGAGGGTCCTAGAAATCTGCATGACACTTAAAGGGGAGTGTACTCACTAGTTTTGTGTCAACTTGAAGCAAGCTAAAGTCATCTAAAAGGAAGAACCCTCACTGAGATAATATCTCCATAAGATCCAGCTATGTAACATTATCTTAACTTGTTATTATTCAATGAGAGCCCAGTCCATTGAGGGTGGTGTCAACCATGGGCTGATGATTTTGGGTTCTATAAGAAAATTGACTGAGCAGGCATTGAGGAGCAAGTCAGTAAGTAGCATGCCTCTATGGCCTCTGCATCATCTCTGGCCTCCAGGTACTTTACTGAATCATTCTCCTACAAGGCCGAGTTGGCACTCACAACTTGATATTCTCAGAGGTTAAAGCTTAAGCCTTCACCTTCAAGATTACATTCCTGATGTTCTGTGATATTCTATTGAGGAAAGCAAGTTATACATAGAGTCAAAGGTAGTGGATGAAGGAACACTGCCTTATAAGAACAAAGGGAAAAACAGCAAATTACCCAGGATGCTTAGCTAGCATCACCTGCAATGACAAATTTTACACTTTGTTATGCACCTTTTATTCAGTAACTTTTATTCTAATGAGTTTGAGTTTAGAGTTTTAATTTTCTTATGTAATTAGATAATAAAAGTCGCTATTATTAATGAGAAATTTCAAATATTGGTAGAATTTTGATCATGTATGTATTATTTTCTTACTATGGTATGTTAGTTCATATTTCATGTAAGAAACATTAAAATAATACCAGACACATTTAAAACAAAAATTATTCACACAAATGACATTCTGAGAATGAAATGAACTACAAGCTGACAATAATCAGATGAATCAACCCACTGTGTAATCAAGTCCTCTGGGAAGGAATGCACTCCACTCCTTCTAAGTACAACATAAGCAGAGTTTGAAAGAGTAGAGAATAGAACGTGGCTCTTCAAGTACATATTAATTTTTAAAAATGTTATATATGGAGCAGGAGATGAATTAGTAGGTATAACATTATATACACACACTTCTGAAAACCCAAGGTCAAAACCTGGAATCTATGTTAAAAAATGAAATGGGAGAACAGGCACATATAAAACACATACTCCTGAGGTAGAGAATGCATACAGTTGAGCATCATCAAAGGTCAAGGGTTAGATACCTTGGAGTTGCAGCCCAGCAGCAGAATCAATAGAGAACTTGCCTTAGTGAAAATAGAGCTAGACTTCTGAACTGACTGTTTTCCAAACCCATATCATTGCATACCACTTTTCTCACAGCTTTACAACAACAATAATAGTAATAACTTAAACATTTTAAATAATGATATTTATAATAATAAAATTTATAAAGTCAATGAGATTAGATAAACATAATATCAGAAACATATATTTAGAGAAATAAAATTGATGAATGTATCTTATAAAATAAATATGGATATATTTATTAATGACTTTAACTTTATTTTATTAAAAAATAATATTAAAGCTACCAAAGAAGAGATATAAACAGCAGATTTATCTAGGTATGATACTTAGGAAAGACAGCAATGACTAGCATGGTGCAATAACCTGATGAGGTCAGTCATGACATATACAACTTGGAAGTAACCAACAGCTCTATAATTGGACCTAACACCTGGCACACAAGAGGGGTAAACTTTGGCTAGTGAAGTTATGGATCTCAGGAAAGAACCTACAACCACTCTTTATTAAACAAGCAAAATCCATAACTACACTCTAAATATGTGTCCTTACACTTCAAGCAAATGTATTCTTCATCTCTTCCTTTATCACCAGAATGTGACTACAACAAACAACCACAAATAATTGAACTTCAGAGCTGTAGAGCCCAGCACCAATGCATACATCTATAGAACTCCCATACCTAAGGCTTTAGGTTCATGGCAGATTAGGGGAAGAAAGACTGTATGTAAGGAGATCGAGGAGTGTGCTGTGAGATTGTGTCTCCAAGAAAAGTCAGAGTTAAGCCGGGTGTGATGGTGCACGCTTATAATTCCAGCACTCGGGAGGCAGAGGCAGGTGGACCGCTGTGAGTTCGAGGCCAGCCTGGTCTACAAAGCGGGTCCAGGACAGCCAAGGCTACACAGAGAAACCCTGTCTCAAAAAACCAAAAAAAAAAAAAAAAAAAAAGTCAGAGTTATGGGATATATTTGAGTCTGTACTAACTGAGCACAGTTTGAACACATGACACCTTCAATGATTCTCTGGATAAGATGGCTGAATGGAGTCCATTCATTATCTAAAAAGAAAATGAAACCTGACTGGAATTTGTGTAACATAAAGAAGATTTCCATTTAATTCTTCAAAGAAAAAAATACATGGAATGAACATTAAGAATATTGAAACCTTTAAAATACTTTAGCATTTGTACTTTGCGGTTGTTTATATGTGTATAACTGCCTTCAAATTCCATGGCCCGTATTTTGATTAGATTAATAGTCTTGATTATTGTTTTATTACATGCTTTGGGTAATGTGGATATTAATTCTTTGTTAGATATAAAATTGAGAATATTTTCTCTGATCTTCGTTCAGTACACAACTTGCTTGGTTGCTCAGCAGCTTTGTAATTACACTGAGGCCTGTTTGTCAACTTTTCATCTTATTCTCTCACTAACCAAGTCCTATTCAAAAAAATCCCTAGTGAAAGGGTCTCCTTAAAGTTTCTCAAGCATTTGTAAAGTTTCATGTCCAAGGTGAGGACCTTGACTCTCAAAAACAAAAATAAATATTTTAAAAGAAAATAAAATGAAATTCAAGCTGTCAGAAGGAAATACTGAATAGCAAAGCAATGATTTATAAATGAGGCCCAAGAACATGTGGCACCGATATAATCATCCTCAAAATGTAAAGACAATGCATCAAATAAATCTTGAATTGAAATATATCTTAATACTTGAAATATACCTGTAAACTGTTCTATTAAAATGAAACATCTTAATTCTGATGATTGGTTTTTTTTATTTCTAAAGTTTTTTAAGATTGAAGACAGTGAAAAGAATCTGAAATGCAAGAAACTTGACCATTTAGAGGCACAGAAGATAAGAGAGGTGGGTGAAGAAAAATATCCTTGAGATTCTCATGCCATTAAAATGGGACTTCATGTGTGTGTGAAAGCTGATGGAAAACAGTTTGAGCATCCACATTTGCATGCAAAACTGTAGAAAAAATAAGACATGTGTACAAGGGAAAAGTCAGAAGAGTTTGAGTAGATAAAGAGGTTGAAAAAAGAACATTAAGATATAATTTTCATTGCTGGCCCCTCATAAAGGAACTTAAAAACAATCAATCAAATTTATGGAAATGAGCTTTTTTTGCACTGGAAGAAACTGATACTCAAAGTAAAATGAGAACTTTTTATAATGAGTATCTCCACGGTATGTGGCTCAGAGTTAGACAAGTGCAAAGGGTCACTTCTGGCCCTGTAGGTCCCTATGTAGCACAGAGTACTTTGTCATATGCGTGCTCTAAATAGACTCAACTTCTCAAATCTATTTTATAAAAGATACACATGAAAGCATCTCTGAGTAATATGTTTAAAAATGCACTTGCCAGACCCTGGTATGGTGGCTCATGAATATAATCTCAGCAATGGGAACGCAGAGGTAGGCAGACCTCTCTGAGTTTGAGGCCAGCCTGGTCTATCAAGTAAGTCCAAGACAGTCAAGGCTACAGAGAAACTCTGTCTCAGAAAACCAAAACCAAAACAGCAAAACCAAACAAAACAAAAACCAAAAATATGCACTTACCATATCTCAAGTTAAAGACTATTTAGCTACTTAGGAGGAATTTATCTATCCACTCTATGAAGTAACAAGGGCAGGTAAAATGAATGAGCAAACGTAATACAGATGCATAATATGCATTATACATTCTATACATAGCTGAAATTAGATAAGCTATTAAATGTCTCTATGCAGAGGCTCAGTGGATTGTAAGCACTGAGAAATAATGGTGCTGATTCTAGAAATATACTCCAGATTCAACTTCATCTTTTCTCCCTTCTAGATAGATTGAGTAGATGTCTTTTGCTTCACACACAGTGTCTATAAATTGTCAGTGTGAAGCAAAATTTCTCAGGAGAACCATTAAGTAACCAATTTAATTTCAGTGCAAGGGTAAATGCAGCCAAATATAAAAAATAATCAGCCAAATAAAGGAGAAATTAAATTCGTGCCTGTGAAATTGCAGGTATAAAATAGAATGTTGAGACTAAACCTCAGGAAAAAAATGGGCTCTTCACATCAAATTAATTGATAGTCAATGATTTTTTCTTTTTACAGAATTGAAAGGTATTTTAGTAGAGATACAAATCTAAGATAAAAATTTCTCCCCAGTAGGAGCTACAACCATGAGTCTCCAAGCGATTACATCAATTGAAATGCTTTCTCATGAAGAATACTTGGACAAAATTGCCTGCTAGGAATGAATGAAAGCAGTAATTATGTTCCTGAATTTGGGATCCTGATACAAATCAACTTTCATTATCTTATCATGAAATCTGAAGTCTACATTACATAAACACAACTTATCCCATTAGCCAGACTAATTTTAGCAGTGATGATGACACAGGAAATGCTGAACTGTTAAGGAAAGATTCACATGAACTTTATAGTACTAAAATGATTTTTAAAATACACAATTCTGGCTTTAAATATTGTTTGCAAAATAAATAGCACTGAGTTTATTTAACAAATTTACATATTGGGGTTTCAGTGGGTACAACTGATTATGTGATTATCTTTTAAAATAATAAAATGCAAAATTACTGATTAATTGAAGTGCTCAATCTTCATTCTACTAAATAATGACAAAATTGAAGAGCAAAATATTCCCATTATTAAATAATATTATCAGAATTTCATGATCAATAGATGCTTTTCTGATTTCCTTAGAATTTTTTAGACTCTAAATCTAAAATCCTTAGGGTTTTAGGCAATACAGAGTATAGGTATTTTTCCTTTACATATTTTATATCTCATTGAATATAATTCACAAAACTTAAATAAAAGTACTTGTATGAACTGAAGATTCTTCCTGCCCAGGACAATACAAACTAAATTATACTTCCTGAAAATAAAATTTTATGAACTTGCAAGATATACTATATATTTTTTTGTTTTTGAATTGAAATGAATTGTTTTAAGTTTCTATTAAGCTTCGTTTTTTACCAAATATTTATATTGAATAAAATAATTTTCTTGTTTAGTCATAAAACAATACTGATTCTCGGTTATAGGTAGAAGTGGTGAAGCCAACAGTGTCAACATTGTCAACAATGTATGGAGCATTGGTTTATCAGTTGTATTTGTGTAAACATGATTATTAACAAATTTAGATAATAACTAGTCTATAATTTCAAATGAAATTGGGGCAAATATCACAATTTGCCAATATGTGCTCATAATGTGATAGTCTGACACATAATGTGACCAAGAATACCAGTTTTTACAGTATTTTAAAAGAGAAAATATATATTAGAGTCCACTTAAAACATATAATTTTCTTAATCAGGAAAGCCATAGTCTTAAGTATGTTTCAAACTGTTGCCTACAATTTTGACTGATGGGATTACAGAGCAATGTGTTATTTTATTAAAACTCTAAATTAAAAGTTAGTGGGACCTAAAAAGCAACAATAACAGCTCAACAGGAGAAGGCATTTCTTCTTAATTATTCATCTGAGAGCCAGTAGAAATGAAAAGAATTTTTAAAAGACTCTACAAAAAATTATCAGTAGAATTAACTATAGATTGATAGAATGCTTTCTTTTTAAATTTTTCTTTTTATTTGACTCATCTTGGCATTTCAAAATTGAATAATAATGAGACTTATCTTCTAATATATGTCATTAGAATGTTTTATTAAAGTTTATCCCTTTCATATATTTCTCCTATTTATAACACATTTAGTTTCTTTGAATTTGCTTTAATGCCTTCCAAAAATTACTTTTATATCCATTCAAAGTACCATGTGTTTCTTGATTTCCCAATTGTAGCATTCTGAATGTTAAGAGTTTCTATGAGTTCACTTTGAATTTTCACTGATTCTTTAACAATAGTATGATGTTGGCAGTATAAACTCTCATAACCTATTCTCAGGAATAGTTCAAATATAGGACTCTTGCTATGACTATTAAGTCTTCCTTATTATTATATATGTGAGAAGATAAAATTCAAAACAAAATAGCTATACCTGGCTCACCAGTGGCTCGTTATATTGTGCCTTCAATGGGAATAAGGATTATCCAGCTTTAATGTGTCTCACTACATCATGGTTAAGTCAGTGAAAAAGAAAAATCATTCCTGTAGAAAAATTTATTTTTTAATTTCCTCTGTGAAGGAAAGTAAGGCACTTTAATATATGCATTCATTTGTAGATACTGGCCACAGTTGTGATCAGATAATCAAGAACTTGGAAAAAACAAAATCAGAAGATTTCCCAACAAGGCAATAGACAAGTGCAAGCCTTCTTTTGGGCTTCATGGAATTGATAGTGAATATGAAATGCTACATACACCATGATAGTGAACTCTGTTTATGCACTACAAAGTAGCCTAGAAACATCAGGACAACACTGTGTACTCCCTGACTGGATTCCATGCAGTTTATTTATTCAACTCTGCATTCTTTGCTCATCTTATTCACTTACTAAAAGGGATATAGGTTGTTTGTGTACTTAGCAACTTATAAGTTCCAGCTCTACTTGTGTTTCCACCTATTTGTTAACAATTTCAGGTGTTAGAGTTTAGGCCATGGATGTAGCTCCCTAGGAAGTGGAGTATTTGGTTGGTCCACAATTCATGACACTGGAAGTCCTACTGATAGAAAGCTAGTGTCCCTGTCTTGACACTCACAGTGTTTCTTCCATGAAACACAACACCATCTGAGAAAGAGCAACAAAGATTTCCATCAGAGTAGCAAACCTAAATTCCATGCTGCACAGCAAAGAAAACAAAGAGACAGACAATATACATTATATTACTGCTTAAGCAAAACAACGGCAAGTAAATAATTCCATAAATAATAAATCTTCTTACAACCATGACCTTCAAGTTTGTTGTCTCACAACAACATTGAATAAAGATGAGGACACTCATCTTTGCAAGCAACTTTACTAAGGGAAATCAACGAAAAGTGAAAGTAACGATGACAATGGGATAGCATCCCAAGATTGGGAATGACTCTAAATAGCTTCACAGCAGGAACATTTTATACTACTTAGGGCATATTCTCTTATTCCAAAGAGGATTATTATCATATAAAGTTTGTGTGTTGGTAGTTCAATTGTGGGAGTTGGAATAGATGGCCAGTGTCACATATTGAATCCAACTTCTGTCCATAATTGGCCTCTGCCTTGTTAGCTTCTGACATTGGCTTTCCTTGATGAGGGCCCTGCCTATGTAGTTAGTTGTTAATCTAGAAGATGCTGATTATGGCTCTGGTAAGGTCGGCTAGCCCTAATTGAACTATGTTCTCTTTCTTCTTATTGCTATATGACCAGCTTGTAGTTTTCTTCAAGGCGTTTTCCCATTACTGTCTTGGGGGGGGGTACCTCAGATTTCTATTTGAACATGCTTTGGTGATATCCATTCTTATCTATTACAACTGTAAACATAAATAATAATGATAAAATTAAAAAGTAAAATAACATAAACAAAGCAGAACAAAGGAAAGTGGACTCTTCACTGGTATTAGTTTATCATCAACCTCCCATAGCAAATGAAATGCCAGGATGATGGTTTAGATTGTCCAGCCCCCATAACATCACAAAATCTTTTTCTTTACTAATTACTCAGGCTATAGTATTTTGTTATTCAAGCACAAACAGGCTTAGGCATTCTCTAACATTAACAAGTTCACCACCTTTATGTATATCTACTTCCTGAAAGGCAGAGGAACCTAACTGGATGCCATGGACCATATCAACATAGAGGACAACAGACATTTAAGAAAAAAGATTGTTTGATTTTCCTAGTTGTATTAAAATAGACTTTTTAAAATATAAAGATACAAAGCCAGAAGAACTTAAAACCTGCAGTGCTGTATCAATAATGTGTTCATTTTTACTATCATAAAACATTACATTTTTTCTAATAAAATTAGTTTTCATTAAAATAACTAGTTTAAGATCTCAGATTCATGAAGTTACTCTTCATATGATATATTCCAATGTCCAAGTAGTTGTCTCTTGATTCTTGGAATTGGCAACTGTGTTTGCATTTCAAGTTGCAGCTAGGAGACAGGCCCTAGTATAGCCTACTGTATGTTAAGGTGACAGGCAACCTAAAACCTCTGGCTATGTGTCCTTCCTGCCATTTGTTGCCAGAAAGCTAACGACAAGCAACTATCAGCTGAGTCTACATAGGACATGTGGGTAACATGGCTGGATTGAAAACTCTTCCATTGACTAGTTTTATAAAAGCCACAATAAATTGCAAAATAAATCAAGGCATGCATTTATTTTTAGCTCAGGAGCTGGATGGTCAGAACTTTATTGTATGCCCCACTAATGACCAGTAGTGAGTGACATGACCACTGTTCCCACTAGATGCTTACTGGAGAGATGATAAGGACACAGGGATTAAATCATTCTAAAGCAGATGTGTAGGATGAGTTAAAAACAAAACCATTTTATTTTGTATTTCTAGCTACAGTAATTTATGTTTGCATGACTTTTCTCAAAGAATTACAATACATTGTTAGAATAATGGCCACCCACCAAAATAATGAAATAAATCATTGAGCTTCAGTTAATGTATATATAAGACATCTTTACTTGCACCTTGGGATGTTGTATGCACGGCAGGGTCACAATTATACACAATCTCAAAAATTATAGCATTTCTGGTTGGGCAGCAAGGAGGTATTCTTCAGTAACTAAAAGAATGGCATGCCTTATTATGTGGTATGCATCATTTGGAAAACGCTGCCTGCAGTAAATTTGAATCCAATCATATCCATAATGAGTTTATACCCTAAAGTTAGAAATCATAAGGAGAAAGTTAGTAAGCTAGGATGCTGACTTTTGAATGAATTTTACAAGGAACTTAAAAAAGGCCATGTTCTTATTTAAAAAAGGCTAGTGTCCCAGCAGGATGAGATGGAAAGCATGGCTCAGAGACTTGGGGTATCCTGGGACTAGAAGAGAGTGTTAATGCTTTTTATTAGTTTGCCTTCATTTTGTATGTTTGAAAGATCATTTTGTTCACTTAATTTTATTTCAATCCTATTGCAGAAGGAATTATATTTGTCTCCTAAACAACAACAAGAAGAGCAAATTGATGCAGAACTTCATGGTAAGCATCAGACTAGGGCAACAGAACCCTCAGAAGTTCAGTGAACACTCATGTTTAAATTAAATCTCCACCAGAGGGCTCACAATTAGGTAAATTAATTAAGATAGAAAAATCTTCTAAGAGAATAAATATATGATTATCAAAGAACCAATAAAATGTTCTTTTTAATTTTTGATTTTATTTACTGTTTAGTCAATAAAAAAATCGACCTATCTGTTTTTTACCTGCTGAGAACCCATATTTCTTTTCATGTGAGTGAATTCAAATAAGAGTCATTACTGAGTTATCATAATCACACAAATGCTACAAATATGTAATATATCAATTTGAATGTTAATTAGAATCAAACATTCATGACTCATCTTCAATTCCAGATCTCATGTTCAAAGATAGCCTCATTATCTTCATCATTTATCTAACCTGTTTTCAGTCATATATCTTGTCTGAAAACCAAATGCAGTATCAGCAATGAATTCTCAGTTGAAAAAATAATAATTTGGAACCTGTTTTTCATGATTGTTTCCTAAAGTACAGAAATTATACACAAAAATGCTAGGGGAAACTATCTTTTTCTACCATGCGAATGGATATATGGGATGGAAAAATGTTTTTAATATTTTAAACAAAAAGAAAAATATATTACAGATCCTTTATTATCTTTCAGCACAAATATTAAGTCATATTAATCAAAATGCATTGATTTAAAATTAAATTTAATGTAAAAGAATGTTGGATTTATTATATAAATTATACATGCATAAGTGTAATATTTTGCACTGTGTAAACATTAAAAAGCTGTATTCTGTGCCTCCATATCTGATTGCAATAGTTGTTTTTAGAATCTCCTGTCTCAGTGTTGTGTAAATATTGTTCACCAATTTTTCCTGATACCTCAATAAAGAAGATTAAGAGCCAGTAAGCAGCTGGAGATAAAATACGGCTGGACATCCCACCAGCTAGGGGAGGAGGAGAGAGAGAAAGAAGAAATGAGTAGTTAGCCATGAGAAGAAGTACAGAAGACATCAATAGAGAACAGATGGAACAGAGTGCCATGATGTGCAATTATCTATGAGACTGATGCTGGGAGGAATACAGACTAGCTTAGATGGTTAAAATAAATTAATATATGCAGGACTTGTGATATATAAAGCTTGTAAAATAAATACAATTGTCCAATCTCAATTATATCGGTGCTAGCTGGGTTAAAGGAGACACTGCAACACAATTTTAAAACAACATCTATCACACATACGCACACACACATACACACACACACCTCTCTCTCTACATATATATGTATATACATGTATACATATATATGTATATATATTTGTCTCTCAAAACATTTATGTATCTATCTCTATATGTATAGTGTTTATTTGTAGTATATATAATCTTTAAAAGATGAGGAAATGCATTCAACAATATATAAAAGAGCAGTAATATATTTGAAATAATAATGGCAAATGATTTGAAGTATGTGTGTAATATTATAGAGATAATTAAGGCTATATGAATACTACTTTTGAACAAAAAACTGAGACAAAATTACACACCCATACCCTTAAGCATGATGGTAAAAAATATTAGCATGTGAAAATATGAAATATTTATGGATAAATTTGATTAACTTAGTAGAAGAAAAAAGACAGAGTAAGACTCGTCTCTTTTCTTATTGTGTCTATGACTCTATTCTCATGTACACACCAACTGATAGACACATACCTGCATTTGGCACACACACCCCTGACACACATTTTGAAAAAAAAATCAGTATTTGAAACTAATTATAACAATTTGATTATGTAATTATATTTCACGCAGATTTCTATGTAGAACTGAAGACTATAAGGATATAGTTCAAGGATTCTTTGCTGCACAATTGTAAAATAACAAGCAGAGCCTCTTGTAAATGTTTCCAAGTTGAGCTTCAAAGAATTCATTATTCTTTTTGGGATCTCACAGAAAGGAAGGTACATCGGCACTCACATTTCTGTATATACTCACAAAGATCTGTATATGTCACACACACATATAGAAAGTAGGAGACACACACACACAGAGAGAGAGAGAGAGAGAGAGAGAGAGAGAGAGAGAGAGAGAGAGAGAGAGAGAGAGAGAGAGAGAGGGAGAGACAGAGACAGAGACAGAGAGATTCAGAGAGAGAGACAGAGAGACAGAGAAACAGAGAGTCAGAGAGAAGAAGAAGAAGAAGAAGAAGAAGAAGAAGAAGAAGAAGAAGAAGAAGAAGAAGAAGAAGAAGAAGAAGAACAAGAACAAGAACAAGAACAAGAACAAGAACAAGAACAAGAACAAGAAGAACAAGAAGAAGAAGAAGAAGAAGAACAAGAACAAGAAGAAGAAGAAGAAGAAGAAGAAGGAAGAGGAGGAGGAGACTATAACCATATAAGTATCTTTTCTAAGTACCAATTGTAAGTTTTGCCCCCAATAAATTACTGACAAAATTATAATCTAAAAGTACCCTCATACATACATGAAGAAATCACTTCTAGGTTTCATCAGAGTAGAAATTAATAAAGATACTAAATTTTAATGCACCAATTTTATGAGATCAACTCAAGTGACATTTCAATAAAGAATAAGAAACTGTAAATAAATTATATTTTCACAAATGTGCATATAAAAATTGAGAGGTATATTGAGGAAGTAAAAATTAATTACTAGCTATGCAGGCTAGCATATACCTGTATCTCCAGAATCTGGAAAATTTATGAAAGAAAAGAGTCATTTTAAAACTGAAACTATGTAACCATACCTACATATGGAAGCAAGGACTTCATCCACAAAATAAGATAAGACAGTAAGATGTTCATTTCTATAATCACATCAACATGACACCAGCTGTTTTATCCAATGAAGATGAAACTCCATTTGGAAACAGAAAGTGTGTTATGAGTGAATGTAAAACAGAGTCATTAGAGTTAGACTAAGCCTGATGTATGGAAAAAACACACAGGAAATACCTTAAAGAAAAGAACAAATAATGAATATTTACAAAATATTTCAGTAGAACAAAACTAAATAAATCAATCTAAGTTACTTTACCTGCTATATACAGTCCTTGAAGGTGTGAATAACCTGTATGTTACGCTGCACATTTTAAACGACAAAGTCATATGAATTATAATGATGACTATTATAACAAGAATATTCTCATAGAATGAAGAGATGCCTTAAGCAGTTAAGAGCATATGTTGGGCATCCATGATCACTGGAGTTCCACGAATCTGGTATAACAAGGAAAGTGTCAATTCAGCTCTTATGTGTCTCAGATGTCCTAATCTAGCAGAGACATTTATATCTGCACATAGTTGTGCACATAGACTTCCATATATAAATACACATAAATAAATAAGTCTAAAAATCAGTATGGTTGTTTTATGCACATTGGAAAGAAAATGTAAAGATAATGTGAGGGGTATAAGATAAAAGTCACTTCTGTTTAGAGGATTAAAAGATGGAGGCCTTATTGTTATTGGAAACAAATTAAGAACTAATAATTAGATGTCAATAAATAACACAAATTGATGAGTATCACTGAATGTAGGAGGTATTCAGACAGAGTTTCCAATTCCAGTGATGATGACTGGTTACTGTGCAGGCACTGATGGTGAAATTTACTAGTTGTTTCAGCATCTGAAAATGGAAGCATAAGGATAAAAGTATCGATAGTCAATCGTTGGAAATTGTGGTGAGGAGAGTCACAACATAAAAAATATATATAATCATAATAATATAGCTTATTATTTCTACTAAGTTAATGGTGGATTCTATTTCATCTATTCATGAATATAGAGCTCAAAATTTTGTATCTCAAAAAGTTTTGAATTAAACTCATTTCCTTTATACATTTGAACATACACTTCTTGTATCACTTTCTATATTTTGTGTGTGTGTTGGCAGGCATGTGTGTGCATGTGTGTGTTCCTGTGTGTGTGTGTGTGTGTGTGTGTGTGTGTGTGTGTGTGTACTCATGCTTAATGGTCTGAGAAAAAAAGCATTACAGTCACTTCTTTCTTTCTGGCATGTGATTCTCAGGAATGGAAATTCAGGTATTAAGGCACAGCATAAAGTACTCTTTTCCAGGCAAGTCATCTCACCATCTATTTTATTTGGGATGATAATTAGTAGATGTAACTATAATATAAGAATTTTAGCTTGATCTATTCTAATAATAATTAGCTGTGGATTGGAATAAAAGAAACACAAATAGATGATTACAGGGTAAGTAAAGAATGTAAAAGCTGTCTGATTGGCAGTCATTTGCAGACATGATGTCCACACCACAGATTTTAAGATGATTACAGAATAAAAATCCAACTTCATGAATTTACTTAGGTCAAACTGATCTACCAAATAGACAGAAAATGCATATTTTTGTCAATTTCTCCTGATAACAAATGAAATTTACTAAATTAAAGACACTCAAAATTATGAATATTCTCTTACTTGTTTTAAATATGTATGTTTCACTGAGGAACTTCCTCATCGCCTCAAACACTTAAGAAAATTTTATCAGAAAACAACCTCAAAATCAAATGATGTCAGTAATGTTATTTTACTTTAAATTACAGGTTTAAAAGTACAGGGAAATTATGCAATCTTTGGATGGCAGTTTTTAACCTAGTATATGAGGAAGAATATAAAACTACCCACCTACACCTCCTTTTCTATTCACCAATGAAATAGCTACCTCTTTTTACAGGTAACGTAACCCACCAATTACTTTTGACAAATCCTTTATTGAGAACACCTGAACACCTGTGCTAAGACATTCAGTAACAAGTCATTACTCAAAGGTTATGATTTTAAAAAATCTAAATAAGTACACCTTTCTGTTAAGAGTACTCTTTAATTGTAGGGCTTCTTTATCCCTTAAAGTTTTAAATACTTTTCTGGCAATCTACCCTGTTTCCCTGAATAATTGCTAGTTCACTACCAACATTATAACCATTTTTTCAGTGAATGCACCAACATTAAAATGACACCAAGGACTGAGTACTGAGTCTTACTAAATTTGTTATTGCAATCAAAGCTGATTAAAAAATTATTTTATCTTTTATGCAATCTTCCTAGCATAAAACTAATGCATCTTATATCCACAAACTTAAAACTGTCATTTATTAGTCTATTATTATCAGTATAAAATCACTTTAAAAAATAATAGCAATCAAATTAAGAGTAAGCATATAAAATTATTAGACATGTAGTAATGTGAATATCAGTTTCCCCATATCAGTGAGTGATTTCTTCAATGACTTATTGATTATAATAAAGATGGCAAAAGTTATGAGAGTGATACTAAATTATTTTATAAATCAAGGGATCAGGAAAACACAGATTATGGCCATTCTAATACTTTAAGTAAACAGTTTGCTTCAGTGACCTTTGTTTATTCTCCTAGTGGCTTGCAAATCAATGGGAGAGCATTGAGACTGATTCCTTCACAGGACCTAACGAGAACTTACAGTTTTCATTCTAGTAGATAAGCAGTGCCTCAACATGCTTATCTGTGTATCCATGGAATGTAGCTCTCTAGCCTCATCAGAGAAATATCTTTTTGCAGTAGATGGTGATGAAGCCTGGAAACTGACCAAATCGTAGTGAATAAAAGACTGTGGAGTACTAAGTCCTAAACTGGATATCTGTATCACACTCCTATCCCTAAGGCTCAGGGATCATTGCAGAAGAGAGAACAGAAAGATTATGAGAACTAGAAGTTTGCTTTTAAACAGTGCTTTCTGGATGACAAGTTTCTTGCGTACAAGAGTTCACAGATTCTGTGACTGTGTAAACAACTGTAAGAGGCGAAGCCAGCCAAGAGCCTATCTAGGGAATTGGAAGGTCATGAATTCCCTCACCTACTTGAGGAACTTTGTCAACTGATGGCTTCAGTGGAAGGCCCTACCTTCATGTATGCACTGACTGCACTAAGTGGGGCTAGTGTATATAAGAACCAAAGAGTATATGTAGCTAGGAGGTAATGCATGTTGTCGATGTTGAGAGAGCAAGAATAAATTAATTAAAAAATGCAAAAAATAAAAAATAAAAAATAAAAATTAAAAAAGAGGGAAGATTACACCAAAACTCATAATATGTATGCAGGAAAGTCTCAAGAACAAGCTTTTAAAATGTTTTAAAAATTCAACAATGTATTTAGAATATGGGAAAAAGTCTTCAAAATGTCTGCACATTGAAAATTACGTATAGTGTAGTATTAACACACATACTACACAAGCACTTTGTACAAATTGCATTCTGTTTCTGACTATGCAATCAGATAATGACCCTCAGCTCTTCTGGCTACTGAGCATGTAAGCAAGTATTTGCTATGGACTGTGTCATAGCTTTTTTTTTTTCTTTGGCATTAACTTAAGTTTAAAATGTTGATTAAATGGAAACTTTAATGAATTTAAAAAGAATTATAGATATCTAAGGATCTCTGTAAACAGCTTATTAAGAACAATTTCCACTAATACATTGAAAACAAAATGTCATATACTTCGTCTTTAAAAATAGGACTACTAAATAGAATGTGAAAATATTTAGATAAAAATGAAAATTGAATTATAGTGAATTAAAATTACTTATTTCAGTTGCTATGCTTCATAATGTATTATATTTGAATGATCAATTATGGTTCTGTGCTTACAAAAAAGAAACCCATATTGACTTATGATTTATGTGAGAGATCATTTCCTAAAAGATTGTTGGGTATTTGTTTCCCGACATTCAAGAAAAACTCTAGTAGTGATTCATATTCTTCTATTTAAAGGTGTCATTTGGTTCAGAGTATACTATTATGAGAACGGCAAAAACCCTGGGCGTAGGGTTGGAGACCTGGCTCAGTAGGTTAAGTGCTTGTCATTTAATGTAGACCCAAGAATGGAGCAGCATGTCTTAACTCCCAGAACTCCATAGCTCAGCATGAACATCCTTGAAGAAAATTATCCATCCTTCCTCAGAAGCCATTCATTGCTAACAGCTCCTCAGCGATGGGTGAGACATGAGTCTGATACTTGCTTACATATCTGTGGTTATATTTAGCATGCCAATGCTCACATACTCTGATAAATACAGTGCTGTACTGCAAGTCTTTGGGCAGAACTTTTGAATTTCTATTTTATACTCTACTGAGTCAGCCATTTTTAGATGATTATTTCCCATTTTCACCTTAGAACCTGAAACACATATAAGTAATTCATTTGTTTTTTCACATAAGTCATTTACACGTTTCTTATTAGTAGAAAGTAATGTCTGTGTGTGTGTACATGTGTGTGTGTGTGTGTGTGTAGAATTTATCTGTATGTCTTTTTTTTTCTTGCTCTTAATAATTAAAGACAAAGTTTTAAACTGAACAGTAAAAGGAAAGCATCATCAAGTCTGTAATTCTCTTGCTTCTGTCTCACGCAGTGCTGGGGCTATTAGCAGGGAACAGACAAAACTGATTTTGAAGTGGGCACTAAGACTCACAGTCAGATCTCCAGGCTTGTACAGGAAGCCCTCTTTCACACTGTGTCATCTCCCTGGCTCTAAATCTCATCTTCTTACCTTTACCCCTCTTAATATTTCCACAACAAATATACTTAATTTCAGTTTGTTTTGTTTTGCATCTGAATGCCCCTTTGTGACAGAATCCTACTGTTTTCCTAGATGTAATAACAAATACATCCTCAGGATATTGATCAGAATGATATTTGTCTAGATAAATACCTCAGTGCACATGAGTATTTATATAATGGCAGCAGGATTGTTTTTAATTAGTCTTCCTTAAGTTTGCTAGGCAAATACAGAGCCTCACAGTATTAAACAAATACTCAGATGATGGAATAAATTCTCTAGTTAGAATCTTTCCTAAAGACTGGGATTTTCAAATTATTTGTCCTCTATTAACATAAACCCTGAAAACAAGGAAGATATATCTGTAGATTTTAACCTGAGGCACCTGAATATATAGGTAATTTTTCTTTTTCTTTTTTTTTTTTTGTTTGTTTGTTTGTGGTTTTTTGTTTGGTTTCTATGACTTTTAATTAATTTTCTTTTTCTTACATATACATTTATATTATACACAAATATACAATAAGCTACCTACAGAAAGAAGAACAAGGAAATAATAAGAAATTATATAAATGTTACATTCATAATGTTTTGGCTATTTTATTTGCTAACCTTGAAAACTATCTAAAATTTAGTGCATCTAAAATTCTGAATGTAAAAAAATAAAAATAAATAAATAAATAAATAAATAAAATTCTGAATTTAAATCAATATCTATCATATCTGACGTTTATTGACATAAAATATCTATCTATCTAGACCACATAATTTAGTTTTACATTTAAGCTTACTTGTTTAGGGGTTAAGATGTTTTCAGGTCTAAATTCACCTCTTTTTATTAAAAAAGAACTTTAAGAGTTTGTTTTAATGTGTGTATTTCATGAAGAGTCTCTCTCTCTCCTCCTCCTCCTCCTCTGTCTCTCTCTCTCTCTCTGTGTCTTTCTCTCTGTCTCTGTCTGTGTGTGTGTGTGTGTGTGTGTGTGTGTGTGTGTGTGTGTTTTCCCAGTCAATGGTAGTCAATGTAGAAAAAGAAAGAAAATAAAAAGGAAAATAATTTCAGAAATTAGGTAACATTCAAACGAAAATTTATTTTATTAATTTATTCTTGTTACATCTCAGTGGTTATCCCATTCCTTGTATCCTCCCATTCCTCGCTCCCTCCTATTTTCCCCTTACTCCCTTGCCCTATGACTATTCCTGAGGGGAATTTCCTCCCCCTGTATATGCTCATAGGGTATCAGGTCTCTTCTTGGTAGCCTGCTATCCTTCCCCTGAGTGCCACCAGGTCTCCCCCTCCAGGGGACATGGTCAAATATGAGGCACCAGAGTACGTGAGAAAGTCATACCCCATTCTCCACTCAACTGTGGAGAATGTCCTGTCCATTGGCTAGATCTGGGTGGGGGTTTGAAGTTTACAGCCTGTATTGTTTTTGGCTGGTGCCATAGTTTGAGCGGAACAAAAAAAAAAAAAAAAAAAGAAAATTTATTTTAATGCAAGGAAATATGTTCTCAAGTAAAATAGAAATAAAATAGTACCTGACTCAATTTTATTTAAATAATGTTTGTAAGATTATTTACATTCAACATAACATGTTTAAATTTTTATACCCAAGTAATGACTCTTAAGATTCTAGAAATCAAGGCAAGTAGGTGAACACAGAGACAATAGCTGAGGTTCTTGAAATTTCTAGTTGTGATACCTAGGTAGGCTGCATCCTAAACACAGGGGCTTCAGTCAGCAAGTCACCTCACCTGAAAATGTTGGCTAAGTTTTAACACATTTCATTCTTTCATTTTGACATCCAGTAATGTAAATGTTTGAAATTAATTTTGACTGTCCTTGTCTTTTGTGCTTTATGATATATTTTTGTCACATTCTGAAATTAGTTGACATTTTATTTTGGTTTAGGATTACTCCCTTATTTAAATTAAAAAACAAAACAAAAAAAAATAAACAAATAAACAAACAACAACTACAAAAAACTCACAGAATTTAAAAGCTTTGTACTATGGATCAGAGTAGAGAACCAATTAAAATATTAACTGAAAAATTATAACTAAAATAACTGTATTTTATAAACAAGTACAGGTGAAAATAATAGGGACCTTTGTACACAAGGATTCCTTCAGACTTAAAAAGAAATGGATGTAGTTATCATAACTTGTCAATTTTCTTAAGCTGTATATGATTAATAAACTTGACACACATTTATTACACTCAACTCTATGAGCCAGTACATCTAAACTGGTCATTAGTCATTTTACAAGTGTTAAACCTTTAGAATCTTCCTGTGCTTTGTTTTTTGCTATTTGTTTTCATCATGTATTTGTAGTACAAAAAATTAACATGATTTTTACTCTTACAACAAACTTTTCAGTGTCTTTTAAAATAATAGTGCGCCAGGTTTCATATACTCTCTTGTGGAACAGATTCTCCACAACCTCTGAGAAGTTCCCAATTATTGCAGTGCTACAGTTTCATCAGTGATGTATATCATATTTTGTTTACTAAAGTAGCAGAAATAAAGCAAAACTTCTCACGATCATTACTACCAGGAAGGCTGATGTAGCCTCCAAGAGTGGCTTTCTAGATTGTATTAACATGAGAATAAAGGGAATCTAGGCAATATAAGACTTAATGATGACAATGATGCACTAAACACTATTTGAATTTAACAAAATCATTCAGTTGTTCTCTGTGAAAAATTACCACTTAATTTTAGTGCAAAATTCTTACTCAGCTATTAAAAACAAGGAATTCCAGAAATTTGTAGATAAATGGATTGAGCTAGAAATGATCATAATGAGTGAGTATATATACACACATTCTCTTGGCATATGCCAGAGGCCTCCTCACATACTTGCTCAGCTGTGTTTATTGTTGCTCTATTTACAGTAGCTAGGGAATTGAAAAAACCTTAAGATCTTTCAACCATTGAATGCATAATAAAATGTGGCACAATGATACTATGGAATACTATACAGCTGTAAAGAATTGTGAATACATAAACTTTGAAGTCAAATGTATGGACTTAAAAAAGATTCTATTGAGTGAAGTGATACAGATGCTTGAATATAAATAGCTGTTCTTTCTAATCTGATGCCCATAGCTATGAATCATATGTTGTGAGCATATATCCAGGATTAACTGAAGAAACCAGAAAATGGCAATTGCTGATGTTTGATGCCTCAATAAGAAAGAAATAGCAGAACGCACATGATCTGATAGAGAAAATGGAGATGTGTTTTTTCTTAAGGAGGAGGAAAGACATAAATACAGAAATAGGAGGAAGCTGGCAAAATAACATTAAGGATTTCTGAAAATTTGAGGATTCATACACTTCCTGGTCTACCAAAAAATAAAAATTATAATACATATAAGTTCATGTATAAATAAACATATATGCTTAAATAAAATTTTCTCAAATAAGCTGAAAAATTTCCCTCCAAAAAATCTAAAATAATATAATGAAAACTGAAACAATGGGCATGAGAATCTCTCCTTTAAATTGTTTGTCAGGGTTGTATAAGAGATTCCCAAAATTTTAGAGTATCACAATTGGCCTTGGTTTTCCCTTAATTGAAAGTAATTTCTGTTTGTTGAAGACATCATGCACTTCAGATGCAGTGCTAACAGGCTTCTGAACTGCAACTGAGTAAAAAGCCTATTACTAATGGTACTCAAAAGCACCATTCTTGTTTCCAAAGGAGAAAGAGTCAACAGTTATACTCAGCTAAGATGTCTATGACCCACAACAATGGTCAACAGGGTGTGGTAACCGTAAGTGTACAGTAGTGGCACCTGCACTTTAGCATGATCAACAGGAGAGTAAACATCTCTAGAACTGGAAACAGCCAACTGCTCAGTGGTAGGGAAGAGGTGCAACTTGGAGAAGAACCTACAATCTTTACAAAATCTGATGATCTCTATCTAGCTTTTAAATATTTGTCCTTATATGCACATATAAATCAGGTGTTGACTCCTCATCAAGGAATGTTCTTGTTCCAACAGTTAAAGACCATTACAAAAACTGCTACCATTAAAAATTCATACTTGTGAAGGCTGGGCTGAATGTATCCATCAATATAAAAACCATGAACTTAAGTAAGGCCCAGAGAACATTGTATAAGAGGTGTCCAAGAGATTAGATGAACCAGATTACCATGAAGTTTCTTTGAGATAGTGGCTCCTGTGAATGTAAGAAGTTTCATTTGTAAAGTCTCACAAATATGACTGAAAACATGAGCCGAACAAAGACAACAATGGTAACGCCAAAGTCACTGGGAAAAGCCCAGGAAGTCAACTCTACTCAAAGAAATACAGTCAACTAAGGAATGCTGGGGAGAGCATATTATTTTGTTATCCAGTATCATATGATCTGTTTTGGAAACATACACAGAAGTAACATAATGCAGTCTGAGCAGGTCGCATTTGCAGAGTTATAAATAAATAAATAAATAAATATACATATATGCATGTATATATACACATATATATGAATACATATATGCATGTAACAAGAATTAATATTTAAAATAGGCTATAAATCTAAAAGAGAGAAAGGACGGCTATATGGAAGAATTCAGAGTGAAGAAAGAGTTGGGCAAATGATATATTATAATCTCAAAAATAAAATCTTAGTTGTAATCTTTAAGATATATAATAGATATTTGTATCATATTTCTCACTGTTGAAAGTCTATCTTTTTTATTACAGTACAACATCTTGGCTTACTTTACTTAATAATCAATAAGTATGTTTCCACTGGTTTACTGTCAAATTAAAAAAAAACAATGAGTTTAAATTTAATGTATTGTTCCTTTTTGAAATTCACACATCACTTAGTATTTTTACAATTTAGCTAATTTTTAAAATCCTTATATGGCTTGCATATTGTTTTCTTGTCTCAATAGCATGAAATGATGTAACTGTGAAAAATCATGTATTAAAACTTATGTAATGAGAAATGAACATTAAATTCCAAGAATTTTAATATTATTTGTATAAAAATATACTTTAAGACAAATATAGAATATGAACACATATTTTAGGAACAAAATAAGCATTTCATTGATTCATAGCTTTAGGAGGCAAATAATTTATTCATTTACAAGCCATTGAGTGTATGTTAGTAGCATGTCATTAAAACCTGTCATTTAACTCTGGGTGTTTTAGTTGGATTGCTTGATTTTGTAGTCTGAAAGAAATTTTCTGTCATTTTGATAGACTCTTATTGAATGCTACAGTACCTAGAAAATCTAGTTGGTACTCAACTGTAATGTAGGCTCTGTTTCTTAACAATTAAACTTTATTATACAACCCAACTAGCTTACACAAGAAGGAAAAAACGTTAAAGGAAAAAAAGAGTGAACCTTCCAGTATCCGTTCTACAGGATGGGTCCTTAGGTGTTTCTAGCCTGCATGCTGGTCCAGCCTGTTTGCTGATCCAGTTGAGCTCAAGCCGGGTCTCAATCTGTTGTTCTTTCCTCCCAGCCTGCCTTAGTCACATGCAAAGGGCGGTTTCCTTCTCCCATTGAAGGTCAATTAGAAAAACAATAGTCCAGGTGGGGTCCCCATGTCTGCTTCCTGAATTTCAGGCCAAGGATGGCTCCACTCAGTCTGTCACAAGGTATTCATGGGGCGCCCAAGGTAAAGCCTGCAAAGATTGCTTCCACCTGTGACAAAGCTTAGTCTTTCCCACACTGTAAGCTTCACCTCTTCTGGTTATTGTTAATTTTGCTGAAAGTTACTTTCATGCTTGCTACTAGAGAAGAAAAGTTATCATCAATCTCAGCTAGCTACAAATATTGTAAGCTACAATAAAGGCCTGCCGGGTAGATGCAATACTTGCTGCTGTAATACAGCACAAACTTTATGGTTGTAGCCAACTACATTTTTATTCAGTTACTAAAACATTTTGATATGCTATGCAGTAATTTGACCATGAGATTTACATTATATACTACATAAAATCATTCATTAATACATGAAAATTTATCTATTCACATATTGAAACATTATATATAGCATAAAATGAGCAACATTAACATGTTACCTAGTATTTATATCAAGTCTATTTATTCTAACTTCATTTAGGTATTAAACAAAAACTACTGTGACATAATTTATTTGGCTTACAATTTTTTTAATTTTTTTATTATTAATTTATTCTTGTTATATCTCAATAGTTGGCTTACAATTTTGGATCACTGTTATTTATGATAGGAAGGCCAGTAAAAAACTTAAAGTATTATATTCACAATAAGATTAAAAGAGAATCAACCCGGGACAGCCAATGATACACAGAAAAAACCCTGTCTCAAACTGCTCCACTCACCTTTCTTCCAAAATAAAATAAAAGAGTATGAATTAATATTTTTCCTTTCTTTCTTTGTTTCTTTCTTTCTTATTAGCTACCCAGTTTCTTATGCTTCTTTTTTAACATATACATTTATATTATTACACATGAATAAATAAACAACATACAGCAAGAAGAGCTACAAGTAAATCAGGAATTCATAATGATTGGCTATTTGTATTTGGCAAACTTGAAGTAAACATCTTTCCTATCTTGATGAGTCTAAATTTCTGAATGAAGATAAATATCTATCATATCTCATCTCTTTTAACTTAGTTTGCCACATTTGAAGTAAACATCATAAAGAGGTTCCTTGATGCTCATCATCTTCTTTGAGGTAGACTGAGTGTTGCCAGGAGTTAACTTGTCTTGTTGCCAAAGAATATTTAGAATAATAAAAGCATCTCTAAATGCCATATTCTGTAAGTCTCTGAGGCTTTTGAAGACCTTATTTAACAATTTTACCTTGTAATATTCTTGTATTCTTGTAATAAAAATAGACTAGTACTTAACATGATCATGATTTGTTCAGCCAATAATTAGTGTGTATTACTTAATTTTTCTAATTAGGCTGCAGCCCCACTTTCAGGGTATTGGAAGTAAATCTTTTATTATAATTGGTTTGGATGAGTATAATACCTCATATTAGAATATTTATAATATGTGTATGTGTGTGTAAGGAATAATCTTACTTTGTATTCTATACCAATGTATAGACTAGTATATCAGAATTATACTCTTTTGCATCAATATAGAAAATTCTATACCAATGTATTAAAAGTAACTTTATTCTTTTTTTTAAGAAATTAAATATTTATTTATTTATTTATTTATTTATTTATTTATTTTTATTCTTTTTTTAATTAATTTATTCTTGTTACATCTCTATGGTTATCCCATCCCTTGTATCTTCCTATTCTCCCCTCCCTCCCATTTTCCCCTTATTCCCCTCCCCTATGACTGTTCCTCAGAGGGATTACCTCCCTCTGTATATGCTCATAGGGTATCAAGTTTCTTCCCGGTGACCAGTCTCCACACTTGGGTGGAGAGAGGGATTTTACTTTCTCATGTACTCTGGTGCCTCACATTTGACTATGTCCCCTGGCGGGGGAGACCTAGTGGCACTCAGAGGAAGGACAGCAGGTCACCGAAAAATAACTTTATTCGTGAGTCACAAATTAAGGACTTTATTTGAGGAGTAGATTCAATAATCTACCTTTTGTACACCCTCCTTCTACATTTCTATATTCCTCTTTCTTTCCTTTCAGCTCCTAAATACTTGCCTACAAGAGATATATAAAGGAAAAGAGAGACAGCCCTGAGTCTCTGTGTAGGTTTCTCTCTGTATAAGACCAATGTCTTATAACCAACTGCCAATGAAAATAAGCATCTGTAGACCAAGAGAGAAAACAGACACCCACCCAACCACCCTTAGAGGAAATGGAATGTTGTTCTCTTAAGTGTTCTTCAGGCTGATTTAGGGTGAATAATACGTTTGAAAGGGATCAAAATAAAATTGGGGAAAGGGTTAAGCAAGCTAGGGTTAGCACTTGTGGTCCTTTTCCTAAATGTTGAGAGATTCCAGGCTTAATAGGAGTCCTCTGTGCGGCAGTCTGTAATGCTGAATCAACTGGGATCAGACACTTTATATAAACTTGTCCTGGAAGCTGTTCTGTTTAGATGGGCAACAGCACCTGGGGCTGGAACATGGAGGATGCAGGATGTCAGCATCCAGCTTGCTGAGAGGAATGAATCCTGTCAGGTCTCATCCAGTGCCTATTCCCATGCCAATACCATGCTGTTTTTATTACTGTTGCTCTATAGTACAGATTGAGGTAGGGGATGGAGATTCTTCCAAAAGATCTTTTAATGTACAGGATTATTTTAGTTATTCTAGATGTTTTGTTTTTTCCATATGAAGTGGAGAATTGATCTTTCAAGGTCTGGAAAGAACTGTCTTTGAATTTTGATGGATATTGCCTGAATCTATAAATTGCCTTTGGTAAGAAAAACATTTTTACTATGTTCGAATCTCTCAATCCATGAACATGGAGGCCTTCCCATTTCTGGTATCTTCTTATATTTCTTTCTTTAGATACTTGAAGTTTTTTCCATATAACTCTTTCACCTTTTGGTTAGAGTTACACCAAGATACTTTAATAACCTTGTGGCTATGTAAGGCTTTAGTTTCCCTAATTTCTTTCTCAGTCTGTTTATCATTTGTATAGATGAAGGCTACTAATTCTTTTGAATTGACTTTGTATCCAGTCATTTTGCTGAAGGTGTTTATCAGCTGTAGATGCTCCTAGGTTCACTTATGGATACTGTCATGTCATCAGCAATTACTGATATTTTGACTTCTTCCTTTCCTATTTTTACCCACTTGATACCCTTTAGTTGTCTTATTCTGCTAGCTAGAACTTCAGGTACTAGATTGAAGAGAAATGAAGAGAGTGGACAGCCTTGTCTTGTCCCTGATTTCAGTGGAATTGATTGACGTTTCTCTCCATTTGATTAGATGTTGGCTATAGGTTTGCTTTATATTGTATTTATTATGCTGAGCCTTGTGCCTTGTCTTCCTCCTTTCTGCAAGACTTTAAACATGAATGGGAATTGGGTTTTTGGCATGTAAGTAGATCAAGTGGTGTGTTTCATATATGGTTTTTCTTACATGGTTTTTACTTACATGGTGTTTTACACTGATGGATTTCCATATATTGAATCGCTCCTGCACTCCTAGTTGAAGCCTACTTGGTCATGGTGAAGAATATTTCTGATGTGTTCTTGGATTTGGTTTGTGACTATTTTATTGAGCATTTTTGTGTCAAGATTAATAAGAGAAATTGGCCTGAAATTCTCTTTCTTTGTAGAGTATTCTGATGGTTTAGGTATCAAGGTGACTGTGGTCTCATAGAATGAGTTTGGTAATGTTCGTTCAGTTTCTATTTTGTGGAAAATTTTTAAGAGAATTGGTATTAGCTAGTCTTTGAAGGTCTTGTAGAATTCTGTGCTGAATCCATCAGGCCCTCAGCCTTTTTTGCTTGGGAAATTTTTGCTGAATTCTTCAAGTTTCTTAGGAGAAATAGGACTATTTAATTTGTCTGCCTGATCTTGGTTCAATTTTGGTAATCAGTAAATCAAGAAAATTGTCCATTTTTTTAGGTTTTCATATTTTGTGGCATATAGGCTTTTGAAGTATGACCTAATGATTCCTTGGATTTCCTCACTGTTTGTTTTATGTCTCCCTTTTAATTTCTGATTTTGTTGATTTGGTTACTCTTTCTTTGCCTTTTAGTTAGTTTGGGTAAAGGTTTGTCTATCTTGTTGATTTTCTCAAATAAGCAGCTCTAGTTTTTGTTGATTCTTTGAATCGTTTTTTGTTTGTTTGTTTGTTTGTTTGTTTCTATTTTATTGATTTCAGCCCTGAGTTTGATGGTTTCCAACCATGTATTTCTCTTCCGTGAGTCTGCTCCTTTTTGTTCAAGAGCTTTCAGGTGTGTTGTTAAGTTAGTAATGTGGGATCTCTTCAACTTCTTAATAAAGGCACTTAGTGCTATGAAATTTCCTCTTAGCACTGCTTTCATTGTGTCCCATAAGTTTGGGAATGTTGTGCTTTCAGATTCATTGAATTCCAGAAAGTTGTTCATTTCTTTTTTTTATTTCATTCTTACCCAGATATCATTGTGTAGGGAGCTGTTCAGTTTCCATTTGTTTGTAGGCATTCTGTTGTTTTTGTTTTGTTGATATTGAGATCCAGCTTTAATCCATGGTGGTCTGAATAGATGCAAGGAATTATTCCAATCTTTTCGCATCTGTTGATGTTTGCTTTGTGATCAATTATATGTTTGATTTTGTAGATGGTTCCATAAAGTGCTGAGAAAAAAAGTGAATTATTTTTTGTTTGATTGAAAAGTTCTGTATATAACAGTTAGGTACAATTAGTAAATGATGTCTATTACTTTTATTGTTTCTCCATTTGCTTTGTGCTGAAATGATCTATCTGTTGGTGAGAGTGAGGTGTTGACATGTGGCTAATGGTTCCTACAATTTTGATGTTGGTGGTGTTAGATTGTGTTTTTTTGTGAACTTCCTTTCTTTTCATTTTGTGAGTGTGCGGTTATTCATTTTCTTTGTTTCCTTGAGTAAAATTACCCTCCTTGGGTTGGAGTTTTTCCTTCCAGTATCTTCTCAACAGCTGAATTTTTGGTTAGGTACTGTTTGAACCTTGTTTTGTCATGGAAAATCTTGGGACAATTTGCTTGGAATGTCTTTTCCAGACTTATACCCTGAGGTACTATCTATTATTATTGCTGAAGTATGTTTCTTGAATACAGAAAAATATTGGATCTTGTTTATGCATTCATTTAGCTAGTCTGTGTCTTTTTATTTGAGAATTGAGACAATTGATGTTGAGAGATATTAATGACCAGTGAGCGTTAAGTCCCTTAATTTTTGATGTTGGTACAATAGACTTTGTTTGGTTAGGTTTTTGCGATGATATAGTTATCTATTTCCTGTGTAATTTTGGTTGTAGCTTGTCTCTTTTTTTTTTTCATCACTGTTTATTTATTTATTTATTTATTTTATTTATTTTATTTTTTTATTTTTATTAATTTATACTTGTTACATCTCTATGGTTATCCCATCCCTTGTATCCTCCCATTCTCCCCTCCCTCCAATTTTTCCCTTATTCCCCTCCAGTATGACTGTTCCTCAGAGGGATTTCCTCCCTCTGTAAATGCTCATAGGGTATCAAGTCTCTTCTCTGTGACCTGCTGTCCTTCCTATGAGTGCCACTAGGTATCCCCCGCCAGGGGACATAGTCAAATGTGAGGCACCAGAGTACATGAGAAAGTCAAATCCCTCTCTCCACTCAAATGTGGAGACTGTCCTGTCCATGGACTAGATCATGGTAGGGGTTTAAATTTTACCGCCTGTAATGTCCTTGGCTAGTGCCTTAGTTTGAGCAGGACACCTTGACCCAAATTTGCCTATCATAATGTTCTACTTGTAGGTTTCTAGGACCCACTGGATCCTTCTACATTGCTATTCTCCCATTGTTCTCTCATCTAGAGTCCCAATAGGATGTCCTCCCCTCTGTCCCAGTTTCCTGGTAAGGGAAGGCTTTCGTGGGACATGCCCATTGGGCTAGTATGCAGATATAAATGAGTATATACCATTTGAGTCTTTCTGCTTCTGGGTTAACTCACTCATTATGATCTAGCTCAATCCATTTGTCCACAAATTTCGGGAATTCCTTGTTTTTAATAGCTGAGTGGTATTCTATAGTGTATATGTACCACAGTTTGTTTATCCATTCTTCTACTGAGGGACATTTAGGCTGTTTCCATGATCTGACTATTATGAGTAAGGCTGCTATGAACATGGTTGAGCAAATTTTCTTGTTGTGTGCTGGTGCATCTTCTAGGTATATTCCAAGGAGTGGAATAGCTGGGTCTTGAGGAAGCCCTATTCCCAGTTTTCTGAGATAGCACCAGATAGATTTCCAAAGTGGTTGTACTAGTTTGCATTCCCACCAGCAATGAAGGAGTGTTCCTCTCTCCCCACATCTTCACCAGCATGTGGTGTCACTTGAGTTTTTGATCTTAGCCATTCTGATGGGTGTAAGATGGAATCTCAGAGTTGTTTTGACTTGCATTTCCCTGATGACTAAGGAGGTTGAGCATTTCTTTAAGTGTTTCTCAGCCATTTGATATTCTTCTGTTGAGAATTCTCTGTTTAGTTCCAAGCCACATTTCTCAATTGGGTTATTTGGTTTGGTGGTGTTTAATTTCTTGAGTTCTTTATATATTTTGGATATTAGACCTTTGTCAGTTGTAGGGTTGGTGAAGATCTTTCCCAGTCTGTAGGCTGTCTCTTTGTTCTCTTGACAGTGTCTCTAGCCTTACAGAAGCTTCTCAGCCTCATGAGGTCCCATTTATTAATTGTTGACATTAAGGCCTGGGCTGTTGGTATTCTGTTCAGGAAGTTGTCTCCTGTGCCAATATGTTCCAGGCTCTTCCCCACTTTTTCTTCTAAGTGACTTAGTGTCTCTGGTTTTATGTTGAGGTCTTTAATCCACTTGGATTTGAGTTTTGTGCAAGGTGACAAATATGGGTCCAGTTGCATTTTTTTACACATAGACATCCAGTTAGACCAGCACCATTTGTTGAAGATGTTATCCTTTTTCCACTGAATGGATTTAGCTTCTTTGTCAAAAATCAAGTGACCATATGTGTGTGGACTCATATCTGCGTCATAATTCGATTCCACTGATCAACCAGCCTGTTGCTGTGCCAGTACCATGCTGTTTTAATTACAATTGCTTTATAGTACAATTTGAAATCAGGTATGGAGATTCCTCCACAGCACCTTTTATTGTACAAGATCGTTTTTGCTATTCTGGGTTTTTTGTTTTTCCATATGAAGTTCAGAATTGAACTTTCAATGTCTTTAAAAAATTGTGTAGGTATTTTGATAGGGATTGCATTGATTCTATAGATTGCTTTTGGTAGGATGGCCATTTTTACTATGTTAATTCTCCCTATCCATGAGCAAGGAAGATCCTTCCATCTTCTCATGTCATCTTCAATCCCCTTCTTCAGAGTTTTGAAATTTTTTTCAAACAAGTCCTTCACTTGCTTAGTTAAAGTAACTCCTAGATATTTTATATTGCTTGTGGCTAATGTGAAGGGTGTGGCTTTCCCAATTTCTTCCTCTGCAAGCTTGTCATTTGTGTATAGGAAGGCTACAGACTTTTTGGAGTTAATTTTGTATCCAGCCAAATTGCTGAAAGTATTTATCAGCTGTATGAGTTCTCTGGTGGAATTTGAGGGTCACTTATGTACACTATCATATCATCTGCAAAGAGGGATAGTTTGACTTTGTCCTTTCCCATTTGGATACCCTTGATCTCCTTTTGTTGTCTTATTGCTCTGGCTAGAACTTCGAGTACTATATTGAAGAGATATGGAGAGAGTGGGCAGCCTTGCCTTGTTCCCGATTTTAGAGGGATTTCCTTGAGTATCTCACCATTTACTTTGCTTTTGGCTATTAGCTTGCTCTATATAGCCTTTATTATGTTGAGGAAAGTGCCTTGTATCCCTGATCTCTCTAAAACTTTAAACATGAATGGGTGTTGGATTTTATCAAATGCTTTCTCTGCATCTAAAGAGATGATCATGTGGTTTTTTATTTTCAGTTTGTTTATATGGTGGATTACATTGATGGATTTCCGTATATTAAACCATCCCTGCATGCCTGGAATGAAGCCTATTTGGTCATGATGAATGATATCCTTTATGTGTTCTTCTATTCGTTTTGCAAGAATTTTATTTAGTATTTTTGCATCGATGTTCATAAGAGAAATTGGTCTGAAATTCTCTTTCTTTGTTGAGTCTTTGTGAGGCTTAGGTATCAACGTGACTATGGCCTCATAGAATGAATTTGGTAATGTTCCATCCAATTCTATGTTTTGGAGTAGCTTGAAGAGTATCGGTATTAGCTCGCCTTTGAAGGTCTGGTAGAATTCTGCACTGAAACCATCTGGCCCTGGGCTTTTTTTGCTTGGGAGACTATCAATGATTGCTTCTATTTCTGTAGGGGAAATGGGACTATTTTGCTTGTTTATCTGTTCTTCACTCAACTTAGGCAAGTGAAATTGATCAAGAAAGTCATCCATTTCCCTTAGGTTTTCAAATTTTGTGGCATATATGCCTTCAAAGTAGGATCTTATGATTCTTTGTATTTCTTCAGTGTCTGTTGTTATGTCTCCCTTTTCATTTCTGATTCTCTTGATTTCAATACTGTCTCTCTGCCTTTTAGTTAGTTTGGCTAACTGTCTGTCTATCTTATTGATTTTCTCAAAGAACCAGCTCTTGGTTTTGTTGATTCTTTGGACTGTTTTCTTAGTTTCTAATTTGTTAATTTCAGCCCTGAGTTTGATTATTTCCAGATGTCTACTCCTTTTGGGTTGTTTCTGCTTCCTTTTTTTCTAGGGCTTCCAGCTGTTTTGTTAAGTTGCTTATGTGCAATGTTTCCAATTTCTTTTTAAAGGCACTTAGTGCTATGAGTTTTCCTCTTAACACTGCTTTCAATGTATCCCACAAATTTGGGTATGTTGTTCCCTCGTTATCATTGAATTTCAGAAACTCCTTGATTTCTTTCTTTATTTCTTCCCTGACCCATGTGTCATTTAGCAGAGAGTTGTTTAGTTTGCACGTACGTGTAGGCTTTTTGTTGTTTCTGTTGTTGTTGAATTGCAGCCTAAGAGCACTGTGATCTGATAGGATACAAGGTATTATTTCAATCCTCTTGTATCTGTTGAGGCCTGCTTTGTGACCTACGATGTGATCAATTTTGGAGAAGGTTCCATGGGGTGCAGAGAAGAAGGTATATTCTTTCTTGTTTGTGTGAAAGGTTCTATAGATATCTGTTAGATCCATTTGACCCATGGCATTGGTTAATGATGTTATTTCTTGGCTTAGTTTCTGTTTCAATGACTTATCCTTCAGTGAGAGTGGGGTGTTGAAGTCTCCCACTATTATTGTGTGGTGATCGATGTGTGGTTTAAGTTTTTTTAGCAGATCTTTTACAAATGTGGGTGCCCTTGTATTGGGAGCATAGATGTTCAGAATTGTGATGTCATCTTGGTTGGCTTTACCTTTGATGAGTATGAAGTGTCCTTCTGCATCCCTTTTGATTAATTTTGGTTGAAAGTCTATCTAGTTTGATATTAAAATGGCTACGCCTGCTTGCTTCTTGTGACCATTTGCTTGGAATATTTTTTTCCAACCTTTTACCCTGAGGTAATGCCTATCGTTATAGGTGAGGTGTGTTTCTTGAATGCAGAAGAATGTTGGATCTTGTTTATGCACCCATTCAGATAGTCTATGTCTTTTTATTGGAGAATTAAGACCATTGATGTTGAGAGATATTAACGACCAGTGACTGTTAAGAGTTTTAATTTTGATGTTGTTTCCAATCGAGTGTTTGTGTAGTTGTGTTTTTGCCATGGTATAATTACCTATTTCCTGAGTAGTTTTGGTTGTAGCTTGACCCTTTGGGATGGAGTTTTCCTCCTAGTACCTTCTGTAAAGCTGGATTTGTGGATAGGTACTGTTTGAATTTGTTTTTGTCATGGAATATTTTGTTTTCTCCATCAATGGTTATTGATAGTTTTGCTGGGTAAAGTAGTCTGGCCTGGCATCTGTGGTCTCTCAGGGCTTGCAGGATCTCTGTCCAGGCTCTTCTGGCTTTTATGGCCTCTGCTGAGAAGTCTGGTGTAATTCTGATAGGTTTGCCATTGAATGTTATTTGGCCCTTTTCCCTTGCAGCTTTTAATATTTTTTCTTTGTTCTGTATGTTTTGTGTTTTGATTATTATGTGACGGGCAGTTTTCCTTTTCTGGTCAATTCTATTTGGTGTTCTGTAGGCCTCTTGTATGTTTATAGGTATCTCTTTCTTTAGGTTGGGGAAATTTTCTTCTATAATTTTGTTGAGAATAGTTTCTGGGCCTTGGAGTCTGATATCTTCTCTTTCTTCAATGCCTATTATCCTCAGATTTTTTCTTTTCATGGTGTCCTGAATTTCTTGGATGTTTTGTGTCAGGAGTTTTCCAGATTTGGCATTATCTTTAATGGTTGCTTCAAGATCTGTGATTGTATCTTCTAGACCTGAAATTCGTTCTTCCGTCTCTTGGATTCTGTTAGAAAGGCTCACCTCTGTGTTGCTCGCCTTCTTCTCTGAGGTCTCACGTTCTCGTTTTTCTTCTGTCTTTGTGTTTATCATCGAATCCATTTTTGTCTTCAGATCTTGAACTGATTTTTTTTATTTCTTTCACCTCATTTTTTGTATATTCCTGAGTTTCTTCCATTGCCTCTTTATAGGTCTTCAGAGCTTGAACCGTTTTAATTATTTCTTCCATCTGGTTATTTGCATTTTCCTTAAATTTTTCCAGTTCCACTCTATGTGCTTCTTTTATGTCTCTCACCTGTTTTGCTGCGTCTTCCTGTATTTGATTACGAATTTTATTTGTTTCCTCCATTAATATGCTCCTTATTAAGGATTTGAGGTCATTTTCTTGTATTTCCGTTGTATTTGAGCTCTCAGGGTTGTTTTCTTTGGGATAGCTGGAAACTGGAGACGCCATGTTGTTTTGAGGTTTTTTGCGTATGCTTTTACGCTGTCCTTTAGACATCTTGCCGGCTTTGTTTTCGTTGGGTAGATTCCCGAGTTGGATGGAGGGAGTCTGATGATAGATTCACTTGTTTTCTCACGGTTTCCGTAGGTTGGAAGCTCTTATGTTTCACTGTTGTGGATGGCAGGAGGTTAGCCCTGGCGTTTTGGGCTCTCACAGCCAGTGATCCTCAGCTCTCCTGTGCTGTGGGTCCTGTAATTGTTCTGGGTCTCTGGATGAGCGTTGGGTCAGGCCAAGGTATCCACAGCCTTCTGGGTTCCCTGCCAGGTCCAGCCAGGGAAACTAGTCCCAAACCACCGTCCGAGCTCAGCTAGTATCTCAGGGCCTGAACCGTCTGCTGAGCTTAGCTAGGAATTCTGGGCTCAAAATGCACACAGGGTCCAGCCAGTATTTTCGGGCTAGGACTGTGCACCAAGCTCAGCTAGGGGTGTTTGGCCAAACTGCTTGCTGTGGTCAGTTATTGACTCATGCCCGAAACATACGCGCAGCTCAGCCAGGAATTCTGGATTCAATCTGCACACTGTGTCCAACCAGAGTCTTAGAGCCGGGACTGTGCCAAAGGCTCTACTAGAGACTCTGGGCCCAATCTGTCTGCCAAGCACGGTTAGGGACTGTGGCCCTAAGCTGCACGCCGAGCTCCACCCGAGTCTCTGGGGCCGAATTGTGCTCTGAGCTCAGCCAGGGACTATGGACCCACACTGCACGCTGAATTCAGCCCGGGCCTCCAGGCCTATACTGCGTGCATAGTCCAGCCAGAGTCTTGGGGCCGCCGAGCCTGTGTGCACAGCTCAGGAAGAATCCCTGGGCCTAATCCGCCCGGCAAGTCCAGCTAGGGCCTCTGGGCTGAATCTGCGTGCTGACCTCAGCCTGCGTCAGCGCCCTAAAACTGCCCTCTGAGGAGAGCTAATGTCTTGAGCACAACTGCTCGTTGATGTGTGCTAGCGCCTCCGGTGGGACTGAGCGCTCCGCCTAGCCTGCGTCACAGCAGGTGAACTGGCTGCACTGAGGTGGTCCTTCGGTGGTGGACCTGGGCGCTACCGTCCAGCCTGCGTCACAGCAGGTGAACTGTGGCTGTGCAGAGACGGGCCTGGGGTGGAACTGAGTGCTCCGCCCAGCCTGTGTCACAGCAGGTGAACTGCTGCTGTGTAGAGACGGGCCTGGGGTGGAACTGAGTGCTCCGCCCAGCCTGTGTCACAGCAGGGGAGCCGTGGCTCCGCTAAGCTGTTGTCTTGGGCAGAATTGCCCGCTGCGCTGAATCAGTGTCTTTACAGCACTGCGCCCTGAGCTGTACCCGGGACTCTGGGGCTGAACTGTCCGCCGTGTCCAGCTTGGGTCACAAAGCACCACGCGACCCAAATCCTGTCCAGTGTCCCCTCTCCCGCAGCAACTCCCACTGGCCACCACACTAACCGCCTCCACTGGATGGCTCTGAGCTGCAAACCTCAGTCGCTGCTGCTGGTGTTGCTGACGCCGCCTGTGCCGCCGCTGCTCTTATCCGAGAAAATCCGCACTCCTCCCGTGTGTAGGGGCACGCAGGTCCTCCGCACCCTGGTCCTTCCGAACTGTGGAGCACTCCTGCTGCTGTGGTGTTGGGATCCTGGTGTTCCTGGCTCAGAAATCTGTGCAATTCCCTGAACTGTTCACTGGAGCTTCCAAACACGGTCCACACTGCTCGCCGCCATCTTGGATCTCCACATTTAGTGTTTTGATTATTATCTTTTCTGGCCCATTCTTTTTGGAGTTCTGTGAGCCTCTTGTTTATTTATTGACATTTCTTTCTTTCAGTTAGGGATTTTTTCTTCCATGATTTTGTTGAAAATATTTTCTGGGCCTTGAAGTTGGGAGTCTTCTTTTTAATCTATCCTTATGTTTCTTAGGATTGGTCTTTTCCTAGTGTCCCATATTTCTTCAATATTCTGTGTCAGGAGATTTTTAGATTTAGCATTTTCTTTGACTGGTGTATCAATTTCTTTAGTCATATCTCCTTTCTCTGATATACTTTGTTCCATCTCTTGACTTCTCTTGGTTATGCTTGTGTCTGTACATCCTGTCTTCTTCTCTCTGGTTTCCATTTCCTGAATATCTCAGATTATATTTTCATTTTAGCTTGAATCTCCTGCTTTAGGTCATGAAAGCTTTTATTCATTTCTTTCTTCTGTTTGTAGTTTCTCCAAGTGATTTTCTCAATTCTTTCTTTGTGTATTCCAGTTCTAATTTGAGGGATTTATTTTCATCCTTTTAGGGCTCTATCATCTTCATAACCTCCAATTTGAAGTCCTTCCCCTGTGTGTCAGCTGATATAGTATTTCCGGGTTTTTTTGTGGTGTTGAGACTGCCTGTTTTGGTTTTGGGTGGTATCAAATAGTCCTGGGGATTGTTTATTGTGTTTTTACCTGACCTCTTCTCATTGTGAGTCTCTGGTTGGAGTGTATGCCTAGTGCCTGCTTGGACCTCATAATTTTCTGTGGATTTACTGGGAGAGCTGATGTCAAATCCACTAGTGTTTCTGACTGTGGGATCTGCTTGGTTCTAGAACCCACAGACACAGGAGATTTTTGCAGTCTCATTCTAGATCCGTGTTACAGGGAGTTCAAGCACTGCACAACAGACAGGTGGAGGGTGATGAGGGCATGACTTGTAGTTACTTTGGAACCCAGGTGATCTCTTTGTGGTTTTTGATAGAGACCTGAGGTCAGATCCACTTTTGATCATGAATGTGGAACTCACAGACACTGTTGATTTTGCAGACTCAATCTAGTTCCATGAACTAGGGGGTTCAAGAGCTGCTCACCAGACAGGCCTCTGGAGGGCACTCAGGCATATGGCTGCTGTTAGGCAACCCATGAGCTCTCTCTGTGCCTTTTCTTGGTGACCTGAGATTAGATCCCAACTGTTTGGTCTGCTTGGTGTTAGAAGCCACAGATACTGGTGATTTTGCACTCTCAAGCTAGTTCTTTGCACTAGGGGGATTAAGGGCAGCCTGCCATCCAGGCATCTTGAGTCCTGCAAGCTGGCTGTGATTCCTTAGGAACCCAGGAGCGCTCTGTGAATTTTCTGGGAGACCTGACATCATATCCACTTGTGATCATGACTGTGGGGTTGGCTTGGTTCTAGGACCCACAGACTCTTGAGATTTGCCAGTCCAAAGCTAGTTTTATGCACTAGGGAGTTCAAGAGCTGCCCACCAGTCAAGTGTTATACTAGCCTATGGAGGCTGTGTGCCCATGTCTTTGGGGACCGGGGACTTTGTGGTTTTGCCCAGTGGCCAGAGGCCGGGCATAACCATGTTCCATAAAATTTGGATCCCTCTCACCTGTGGGTCACCCATGTTGATATTTTATGGTTCTCAGACCAGTTCTTGGGTTATTGCATAGTCACTGCTGTGCTAGTGATCAGACAAGGTGTGTGTTTGGCACTGCCATCTTGGATCCCCCTCTATTTCTTGCAGGATTATTTTTAACTATATTTCTCCTTCCTTACACTGTTTGGGAAACCATGCTTAGGGAATAATGCTACTAATAATGGGCTGGGTTACTAGCTAACAATCAAGACAAACCTCCCCCTGGCCCTGTTTCCCAAAAAACAAATGCACACTGGCCTACCTGACATAGTTTAATTCTTTATTAAGATTCTTACCAGATAATTCTATATTGGTTCAAGTTTATAGCTAAAACAACTATTATATGAGGGGTTGTGTTTGGATTCCACAAACATAAAACTTCTCCATGTTTAGATTTCTGTTTTTATTTCTTGTTCATTAATTATGATTATTCAGGAGACGATTGTCCAATAACTGTCACGTGTTTTGTATTTTTTTTTTTTTTACTCTGGAGTATGGTGGTGGGAAGTACTTTCATTATTTGTACTCATTTCTTTAAGGATACTGTGAAACACAGAAGTCTCGATATAGCTTTACAAAATATTTTGCCATTTAGTAATGCCTAAACTGTGGAGCGAAACTATCCCTAATGCCAATTCTTCCTACCATTCAACAACAGCTATGGGATTTGACTATAAGGGTCACTGACATCTCACATGATCATCTACTTGCCTTTTACAAGACACCTTGCAATGGATGAGAGGAATTGGCAGCAGCAGGAGAATTTATATCCAGTTGTTCTTATTTACAAATTTCCCAGTAGAGGATCTAAGCAGATGCTGAGACTCACAGCCATCTTTGGGGTAGAGTGCAGGGAGTCTTATGGAAGAGTTGGGGGATGAAAGTACCTGCAGGGGGCAGGGGCTGCACAAAGAGACCAACTGAGCCAACAAATCTGTGAGAGGGGGAGCTGCAGAGCCTGATGCACCAACCAAGGACCATGGACAGTAAGGCCCTACACCCCTGCTCAGATGTAGTTCATAGGCAGCACTGTCTCCTTTTCAGTCCCATAATATAGGGAGTAGGGGCTACCTCTGACATGGACTCTGGCGCTCTTTCATTAATCACTTCCCCCTGGCAAGGCAGCATAGCCAAACCAGAGAGGCAGAGGATTCAGGCAGTTCAGATGAGACTTGAGAGGCTGGGGTCAGACGATAGGGTAGGAGAGTTCCCCATTTCTGAGAACTAGGGGAGGGGAAAGGGAGGATGAGGGAGTGAGGGCAGACCAAGGAGAAAAGAGGGAGTCAGGATGTAAAGTGAATAAATTGCAAATAAAAAAATTAAAAACAGAACAAAACAGAATGATTCCTATAAGCTATCTCGTTCACTCTTTGTATGGCTTTCGTCCTTTCCTTCACTTGCCTAATATGAAAAGAGCAGCTTAAGTATTTGCATCCTGGTTTTCTTGGAACGGTATTGAATTTAGAAGTGTGATAACTGCATGCTAGAAGTTATGTAGTTTAAGCATTAAGATCCATGTGTTTATCGTAGAGCAAACCTCTTTACTCTCATGATTATATATACACTTGGTTCCTTTCCCAAGAGGGAACAACATTGAAATAAAGAAATGAGTTCAGATGATCACCTACAATCTTATCTTTGTCCAATCCTGTTTGTGTGATCCTCCATCAAATATCAAAGAACAATTGATAGTGACTGTTTCCTGAGAAACTATGCTTTGAATAAATTTTTCAAAGGGTCAAGACTTTTCATGTATGCTCTGTTTTGCATTAAAAATAACTTTTGTTGATTTTCTTTTGTTTTGAGTTATAAATGTTTTATATATTATCTCAGTGACTTTTAGGACAACCTTGGCCATTTTAAAGGTGATATAAATTAACTGAAGCTGTTATTGAAGGAATAAAAACAATGCTTGAATTGCGATGCTATATAGTAGCATAATTTTATCTAAGTCCCCTAACTTTTGCATGGACTTTTCTCAATAACTGATTTTTATAATGACAATGCAAGAAATGTTTTAAAGACTTATTACAGCTTACAGTTTAATGTCACTTAAATGAAGTCAGAGAATACTACTGACTTAATTATTGCAGAAACACTGGACTCACACTTTTTGAAGCCATTCAGTTGATTATGCATAAACATTTGGGACCCTGTCATAAGTATTACATGTCTTCTTATGTTCAGACACATGAAAAAGATATTGACCTATAATCAGAAGGCTAAATCTTGTATAATAGATTCAAATATTTTGGAATATTAGAAAGTAATAAAAACTTGAGTAACATAATAATTATTTGTTTTATATGTATTCATTTTTAAATATCCATTTGACTATTTGAAAAAAATAAATATTAAGATTTTATGGAAAGTGGAGGCTGCTGCTATGGCAATATTTCCAAGACTTCGGTATTGTTCAATTGCAATCAAGGGCATTCTCCTATATTTGAATATAAGGCATAGGCTGGAGTTCCTAAATACTTACACTTCTCTGGTGTCACTCACTAAAACTTGGGGAGTGTGACTTCAGTTACTAAGAGTAAAATATTACAAATGTCCAAAAAATCTTAAAAAACTAATGTATGCTTGTGTTTAGTTACTTTTTCTCATTTAATAAATATGTTATGTAAATAAATTCGCAACAAATTTCTTGGTTATTAGTTATTCATAATTAAATTTTCACTTTAATGTCACTGTCATTAAGTAAACATTCCACATACTTAAATATACATTTTTATTGTTTTGAGATAAACATGCAAGAAGAAAAAGATCTTCTACATTAGTAAAATGATGTCAATACTGGTATAATTCTTAGTTTATTTTCAGAAAAAAATTAAAATTAGTTATTTAAAACTACTAAAATAGTAAAACACTTTAATATATACTTTGTTAATGTGAAGGTAAAGTGCAAACTATAACTTACTTTAAAATATTTTATTAAGAGTAGAATCATTATTTGATTATTTAATTTAAATGTGTTTTTTTATAAAATAATTGGCTTTCAAGTTTGGTTTGCCTTCTCTTTTGTAATTCTCACTTATAATCATCTGCCAATTTAAAAACTGCATAGCATGAAATTAATTATGGAAAATTTAACAGCTGATTATAAGGAGACATTAAAACATAGATCATTTTAGTAAGATTATTTTTACAAGATGAATATTCCTAATTGCTGGGCAGCTGTCCTCATTAGGATTTATTTAAACAACTTGCCAAAAATCTGAAACAAAAGTTTTGCTCTGTCTCTGTGTCTTTCTTTCTCTGTCTCTCTCTGTCTTTCCCAGTCTCTGTCTCTGTCTCTCTCTGTCAATCCCATCCTTTCTTTCTCTCTCCTTCACTGCCTCTATATCTCTTATTCTCCCTCTCTCCACCCTCTCTCCCTCACATATTTATAATAGTTTATTACAAAATGCCATGAACATTATCTCTCAAACCAGCTATATATTAGAATAATTAAAAGAAGTATTCCAAAGCAACCCAGAAACATTATCTGTTAAAGCTATCAGAGCTTAGTGTTCTACAATGAGGTAAAGCAACAACTCTAGATCCACACTCAATGTAGATTCTGCTACCAGTTCATTGATAAACGTATTTGTAGGTACATATACAAACACACACATATGTATGTATCATAAATATGATATATAGATGACCATAGATAGATAGATAGACAGACAGACAGACAGATAGATAGATAAATAGATAGATAGATAGATAGATAGATAGATAGATATTTGCATGAATTTTCTTCTTATTTTGTTCAATCTTTAAGGAAACTATGTGTGGACTTACCTGCTTCACACTTCCTCAGTGTTCATTAATAGTTCTTTTAAGGATTGAATACACAACATTTAGGAACAAATGTCAGTTGTAATTATTTATATTTATTCATTTTATTGTGGTATGGGGAGTGCACATTTTTGCAAAGACACATATGTAGATGTTAGAAAACATTATGAAGGAGCTGTGTCCCCCTCTACCATATTGTATGTCCTGACAATTGAAATCAGGTTGTCAGTTTGGCACCAAATATCTTTACATCAAACTAACACCATGCATTTTCAACTAAATGATTTCAAACTTTCAACACAATGTACTAAATTCTTCTGTTGTTAATTTGATGAATGTTTTTTCTTACCAATGTTCAAAATAGGAATGACATTGATCCATTGCTTAAAACCCAACCTGGGTTATTTCAAAAGTTTTTTTCACCATTTTTTTTCAGTAAAATAAAACAAAATTGCAGTAAGACAAGATAGCATTGTTAATATTACAAGTAAGAAAACTGGTAGCTAGTACTAACAATTATTAATGAAAAATTATATTTTGACACTATGTATATTAAATTTATGTTGCATGAATGGCAATGTGCTGCTTTATTTTTGTAAAATTATTTCCTCTATATTTTTAAAGATATTGTTTTGAAATCATGTAAGTATCTCATTATCTAAAATATTTTATATTAAAAGCCTTCACTTTCTGCTTTGTTTTTTCCCAGCCCAGCAAATAAACAAGTTTAAGGCCCATGAAATGAATTTCTTCAAAATGTCTTGAGCGATTATTATCTGTGTTTAATGTGATCAAATCATATACAAATTCTAAAAAGAGGAGCATATTAGGAGTATGATATTGAAAAGAAGCCACACAAGAATGAGCCAGGGAATTGGAAAAAATCGGAGATTTAGGAAATGCCTGGCCCAAACTGGGACCCACAGCATGGGAGACAGCCAACCCTTGACAGTATTAATGATATTCTGCTATGACTGCAGATTGGAGCCATGCATAGCTGGGCTCTGAATGTCTCTACTCAGCAACTGATGGAAATAGATTCAGAGACCCACAGCCAAACAGTGGGTGTACAGAAGGAGTTTAGGCCAGAGTAGTGGGTGGAAGAGTTGGGCAAAGGCTAGAAAGACTCAGAGCAGACAGGAGCTCTTCAAGACTAACAGAGCCAACTAATCAGGGTTTATGTGGCCCTGTGGAGGCTGAAGATCCAACTAAGGACCGTGCATGGACTGGACCTAGGTCCCCTATACAGAGGTAACCAAAGGGCAGCTCAGTCCTCATATGGGTCACCTAGTAAGGTGGATGTGGCCCGACTTTGACATGGACTCCGTTGCCTGCTTTTTGATCCCTTTTTCCCAGCAGGGCTACCTCTCCAAGTCACAGGGGAAGAGGATGTGCTCAGTCCTGATGTGACTTAAATAGCTAGAGTGGTTGGACCTGGGGAGTTCTCCCTTCCTTTAAGGAGTAGTGGGAATGGGAGAAATGGGGGGGGAGGTAAGAATGGGAGGAGAGGAAAGAAGAGGCTATGAATGGGATGTAATGTGAAATAATAATAATAATAATAATAATAATAATAATAATAATAATAATAATAAT
>OU015744.1:65015787-65029225 GCA_907169655.1 Acomys percivali
TTTTTAGAATGATTTAATATAGTAAAATTATAGGCATATACTTAGATTATAGAGATTGACAGTAATTTAGTCAGTAAGTATGTCAATTTGAAAATAATATTGAGAAAGTTTGAAAGGTAATTTAAGATCAAATACCTAAGTACTTGGAATGTTATATTGAGTAATGTTTCATAGAAAGACATACTTAGCACTAGGATAGATGGGCCCTTGGTCTTGCCTTACTTTTTTCAACATTTATGGTTACATTTATTATATTACTTTTGGTAAAAAATTATATACTAGAATAGGTAGTATAAGAAAGTCAGAATTCTTATTTGTTTACAAAAATAAGCAGAGATTAATATATTTAATTATGAGACATTTTTCTTTATAAAATGATATTTAAATCAGAAAATATGATCTAACCTTCAGACATAAAACTGGGAATCAATAGTTTAGTGCATATGACTAAACAAGGACACTTCACAATCTTGAAAACTAGAAAATTATGATGGCCTATTGCTTGATAGATTTCATTGCATATTATGGAAATTCTATAGTAGTATATTCTGAGGACAGTTAAATAAAGAAAATATAAAGAGGATGAGTAAAGATAGAAGAATTAGTAATAACACTTATATCACGATAAATTCACATATTAAATACAGCTTTATGTGGACAGGACATTCTTCACAGTTGAGTGGAGAGTGGGGTCTGACTTTCACACGAACTCTGGTACCCCATATTTGACCACATTCCTTGGATGGAGAGGCCTGGTGACACTCAGAGGAAGGATAGCAGGCTACCAAGAAGAGACTTGATACCCTATGAGCATGTACAGGCGGAGGAAGTTCCCCTCAGGAACAGTCATAGGGAAGGGGAGTAAGGGGAAAATGGGAGCGAGGGAGGAATGGGAAGATACAAGGGATAGGATAACAATTGAGGTGTAATATGAGTAAATTAATAAAATATATTAAAAATACATGTATAAAATTTGTATGATGCAGTGTTTACAAAAAAAATTATGTTGTAAAAATATCCTTCAGAATAGGTTTTTCTAAAAACTACCATAAAAACTATTATTGCACAGAGTTATCATTGTTTTGGACATATATTGTTGAAGATGAATTTAGATTTATCAATGGGGAAAGATTCTTTGTGGGAATCAAAAAATGTCAACTATTTGAGTATTTTCTGAAATAGTGATGGAGGCTTAATCTAATGAGTACATTCTTTCTATGTTTCTTACTGTTAAACAGCATATTTTCATGTCAGAGAGTTTTCAATAATGGAGCAAAAGTTATAGCAACAAGATTACCTGACCACATATTTCCTTGTTGTTTCAATACACAGGACTTTTCAAATGCTTTGATTCCAGAGTCATAATTAATAAGGAAAACCCTTTAGTGATACTAATATGTTCAATATCACTGGTAAACTTTTAAAGACAGCTAATTATTTTTATTTTATAATAGATGATACTAAATAATATTTTATAAGATTTTAATGATCTTATTAAAATAATAGTAAAATCAATTTAATCAAACAGTGATAAAACATGAGATTCTGTCCAAACTAATTTATATCTTTGTATATCTTATAAATTCTTAAGTTTTTCCAGACTAAAAATCTAATCAAATGCTTAGAGTTAATTAAGTATATGTGTGCATATATATACACATATACACAAATATATATATATATATTTGTTCAAAGTATTTATGTGAATTTCTTATAAAAGACAAAGGCCAGTGTGGTGGCTCAGCTATGAAGGTGTTAGGTGCTCAGTCTGGCAATTAATCTTGATTGAAAGCATGTACATGGTAGAAGAAGAAAAAGAACATAATAAGCCGTCCTCTGGCCCCCAAATGCAAGCATTGACATACATATGTGCTTAAACACGAATCGATAAATAATAAAACAAAAACTTAGCTGGGTGCAGTGGTGCATGTCTTTAATCCTAGCACTCTGGAGGCAGAGGCACTCAGATCTCTGTGAGTTCGAGTCCAGCCTGGTTTGCAAAGATAGTTCCAGGTCACCCTGGGCTATTAGACAGTGAAACCCTGTCTCTGAAAAAAAAAAGAAAAACAAGAACAAAAACTTAACTAGTAACATCATTATTAACAAATAATAAGATTAACAAAATCTTGGACTTTATAGAAAACACACTCTTAACAAAATATTCTGTAAACGTGTTTTATAATGAGAAACACTATGGTTTTCTTTTCCAATAACAGTATAAATAGATTTATTATTGGTATCTTCATTTTTAATAATCTTTTATAAAATATACTTTGTCAATTTTCTCTTTTTCATAATATAGTCCCAAAGGCCTGTTACATATTAATCTGAACATAACTAATACCAATTTCTCATCTAGAAGAAATTGTTTCTTGAACAAGATTATTTTTCCTGATTTATAATCTAGAATGAGCTCCCTGAGCTACAAATTGTGCAGATATGGAACACTTTACCTTTATAAGTCATTTTCTTTAGTTTAGTCTGATGTCAATAGCCTTATAAGTTGAAATATTTGAACAAGAAGTCTCATGGTTTTATTCTCATTGTCACACACAAATTATGTAGCCACCTCTGACATAATTGTAAATTATATATAATATCTATAATGTTAGCTAGCAAAGCTAGCAGCATTTTTAGATGGTCACAAGGACCTATGTTTACTTTAACTGTGCATCATATTTAAGAATTGCTTATAAACAAACTTGTTTTAATGAGTTCATTTTCCCTTTCTGGACAATCTATTTGTTTTTCTGGCCTTTCTGTTTTTCTCTTTCTTTTTCCCCACACTAGGTCTTTCTGTCCAGCTAATTGACAAAAACCATGCATCTTCAACTTTTTTCTTGTCTAGGCTGTACTCCACTTTGAAATCTTTCTACCTCTGTCTACCAAATCTAGGATTACAAAAATGACTATAGTTTTAATTAAAAAGTCTTTCATTAATACCTTTCAAGGTGTTACTTTTTAAAACAGGGATGTATTTTTCCATTTTAAAATTTTATTATAATTTACTCACATTACATCCTGGTTGTTACCTCCTAGCATATATCTTCCCATTCCTGCCCTCCCTCCCTCTTCTGCCCTGTTCCTTCCCCTAGACCTCTGACAAGGGTGGCCCTCCTATCCTATCTTCTGACCACAGCCTATCAGGTCTTGTCTGATAGCCTGTACCCTCTTCCTTTCTGTTCCCATAGCAAACCCCGACCTCAGGGGAAGTGATTAAATCCTAGGCATCAGTAGTCATACCAGAGGCAGGTACTGCTATATCTGTCACCCTGTTGACCACCAGGGTTGAGTCAACCAATCTAGTTATCTAGGTGGATGTCTCTTCCTCCTTTCTAGTTCTATGTGAGTCCCTCCCAAAGATGAGTCCTCCCTCCTGAAGAGGGCAACGTTCCCCATTAGAGGAGGACCAGTCTTCAGTCTTGTGTATACCTCTAAACAAGAACAAGGATGTATTTTTTAAACTATTTTTTTGTTTTTATATACATTTATATTATTACACACATATACAATAAACTACCTGTAGCGAGAAGAAGGACGAAACAATCAGGAATTATATAAAGATTACATTCGTAGTGTTTTGGCTATTTTTATTTGGCAGCCTTGAAGAAAACATCTTTAAACTCTCTCTGTAATCTCATTTGGCAAACTGCTAATCTGCACTCTCTGTTTACTCAGGAAATTAATTTTACTCCTCAAGTCTTTGATGGGGTTGAAGACCAGATAGTTCAGTTTTACAATTAAGCTTAATGGTTTATGGATTATGATGTTTTTAGGTCTGGATAGATGTTTTAAGCTGATAGTGATGAGATATGATAGATATTGATTTACATTCAGGATTTTAGGCACCAAAAATATATTTTAAATGAAAGATATTTAATTTATTCTCACTCTCTCTCCCTCTGGTCACTTATGGTTTTTTTGACTATGATACTATTTTACTTTAAACAATGATTTATTTTAAGTGAAAAAGATGTGGGGCATCTCTGGGTAAGGGGATGCTTGGGAGTCTATGGGCATGGCCATAGGTGTGACTTCTAGCGTTTGGGATTTCGGAGCCTGAAATCACCACCTCCTGTAGCCAGGTGGGATCTCAGTGGAGAGAAGGTGACACCAATTCACCCAGAAAACCTTCAACCCAAAATTTGTCTTGCCTACAAGAAGTATAGGTAGCTTAAATATTCTCTGTGGCTCATACAAGTAATGAAGAAGGGAAATGCTCTCCTCATCTCTTTTCATCATCACAGTTATATATATGATTCCACACCATGAATTCCATAAGCCTGAACAGGTCACAAAGAACTGTAAGCAACTGAGAGCAAAGGTTGTGAAGATATTCCTGTTTGATTGAACCAGCATCATTATAGGTGTATTTGAACAATACTTTCCCTGTAATCTGTTAGATAATTTTTCTATGAAGTGCCCGTGGCTTTGTATCTACATTTAAATGGGAAAAAATTAGAGCAGAATTATTAGCTACCTAATCATCTGCAATAAAAAAGGGTGGTGGTGTCTCTGTTTCTAGAAGAAAGCTCCCATACATAATGAAATATTAGAGATTTTATTTACATGCAATAATTTTGCCATCACCACTGTCATTTCTTTTTGCCCAGCAGGTTCAGAAATTGCCACTGAAATTCAACTCTGCTGTTACAGCTATGATTTAACATCATTTTATTCTTTATATTTTGCTAAATGACTCTCAGATCAAGCTCACAGGTATGCTTCAAGAACCAAAACGCCAATTCATTTCCAATTTTGTGGTATACCTAAGGCCATTTTGTAAAAATGGAAGAAGATTTTAGCATTTGTATTATGCAAAGCATCAACATTAATAAAGATATACCTGCACATGCTAACTTTTATAATTCTTTATTAAGTCATTTATTCTGTAGGCAGAACAGAAAAATGATGTCAGGTATATTTTCTAAGTGATAAATGCCATTATAGGTAAATTCCTTAGTAGTGACAGTCACAGAAACATACAATTTTTCATTTTGAGTTTTTATTTTGTTTCATTAATGGCACTTCTTGCTGATATTTTTATTAAATGAAAAAATGGTCCTTTTAAAAACCCTAAGTACACTAACAAAGGGACTAATGTAGATGCTTTAACTTAAATCTACTTGGTATTTTTCTTTATAGAAAGTTAGCTTTTATTTCAGTACTCCACATATGGTAATGTGTAGAATATGAATCAGGATTTGACATACATTTCATTAATCAAACAGATACAGAGGAATGCATTAAGAAAAGCATATTGAAAAGGCATCCAGTACTGATACTTAATTTTATATATTGTTATTCCAAAACATTTTGTGTCTATGCCTAAACAATGTTGAGTCATATTACACATTCATTGTATGTACTCACCTAACTACTCAGGAGCTAAGAATATCACCACTTTTCTCCACACTTAATTTTTGTGAAGTACATCATATACAGAAAAGAATCAAACATGTGTTGAAAGTAAGAATAATATTACTTACACATTTGTGTGACTGTAATATAAATTTAGAAATGGTGTCTTAAGAATCCCCAAAACACCATCTCATTTTGTTTCCAATTCATAGTGCAAACCTCTTCTCCACAGTTACTCTTTACCTTATTAAAAAATCCTATTTCATTTCTTCTTATTCTTTAATCAATGATGTACATCACTTGTTTAAATAAAATATTATTTACTGTTAAAAATAAAGAAAAAAGAAGAAGCATAGGGGTTAAGATTGAGTGGAGACTGAGGGAAAGGTAAATCAATGACTGGCCCGCCTTGACATCCACCTACACGAAGGAGCCAAACCCTGTCACTATTAATGATACTCTGCTGTGCTTACAGACAGGCCTGTAGTGCAATTGTCTTCTGGGAGACTTCATCCAGCAGCTGATGTAAACAGATGAGGAGACCCAGAGCAAAACAATAGGCTGAGCTCCAGGAGTTTTGTGGAAGAGTGAGAGGATGGATGATGGGAGCTGGAGGGATCAAGGACATCACAGGAAGACTTACACAGTAATATAACCTGGGCCCATGGGGGCCATACAGATGCTGAACCACCAGCCAGAGAGCATGCAATAACTCGACCTCGACCCCCTACACATGTATAGCAGAACTGCAGCTTGTTCAACATATGGGTCCCCTAACAGTGGGAGTAGGGCCTGTCTCTGAATGTGTTGCCTGCCTCTGCATCCCATTCTCCTAGAATGGCTTTCTTGTCAGGCGTCAGTGGGAGAGGATGCATTTAGTCTTGCTGTAAATTGAGGTGCCAGGGTGGGTTGGTGCCCTTGGGGGCCCTCCCCTTCGCTAAAAAGAAAGAGAGGAGAAAATGAGGTGGGTTGGGCGGAGAGGAGGAAAGGGGCTGGGATCAGGCTGTAATGTGATCTGAGTAATTATGTAAATAAACCATGGGTGTCTGGACAAATGACAAACTGGCTAAGAACATTTGCTAAGCTCACCCATTTTTGAGCAAGAAGAATAAAGCATCCTATGTGAGACTATATTTTTTTAAAAAATAGCAATGAAATTTAATCTATAATGCTTTAATGATGGATGCCTAAATAAGACTTCAGCAATGACAATACCAATAAGCATGTTATCTTGGAAGGCTAAAACCCCACCTCTAGATAAAACAAACAAACAAAACAAAACAAAAAACATAAAATTTAGTACTGCTGAGAGAGGGAATGTGTCCATGCTTGGGCAAGAGCCCCTAGTGTGTCATCCATTGTTAAATGGCCATAGGTATATAAACAATACTAAATGTGTTGGAAGACCTTCCTATTAAGGGTGCAGCCCATCATCTCAGGATAGGTCTCTGAGCTCAGCACAAAATGGGGGACTCCCATTTCTCAGTAGAGCTTTTCTTCTCTGTCTAACCTTAACTGAAGAATGTCTCTAAGCATGGATGCCTCACCTTGTTTGGTGGATGACCCTGCACAGACATTCCAGCAAGCACTACCTAACTCAGTACTGGAATCCCCCTCCTTCCTTTGACCCTATGACAATTAGGTACTGTATTATAATCAATAAACCCTTCTGCCCAAAACCTAGGGACCCTTATAAACTTCATTCACCCCTGAAACAGTAAAGTGAGGTGCCTCTTTGAAGCTGACTCCTGGAAGTCTCCTTTGCAACCAAGACCATGGCTTCTGCTTGCTCCCTTTGTCCTCCTGGGCTGGTAGCCAATGCTCTCTGCAGGAAAGGAAGACCACATAAACAGACTCAGCAGGTTATATTCACATATTTATAAATGTATAAATAACAATTATAATGAAAGAATAAAGGTGCCGTTATGAAGGAGTGATGTGAGCACCTGGAAGAAGTTAGAGGGAGTAAATTGAAGTGATGAGATTTGACTTCAAATAAAAAAGATTTGAAAACAAATATTGTTTATTTTTGAGATTATAATTTAACTATGTTTCTCCTACCATTTTTTCTTCAACCCCTCTCATAAACCCCTTCCTTCAAATTCATAGCCTCATTTTTATTGTTATTGCATGTATATATGCATTTATACATATATATTAATAATTATAATCTGTTAAGTCCATTAAATGTTAATTGTATGTATATTTTCAGATATTTTTATTTAACTAACTATTGCCCATGTGTTTTTTGTTTTATTTTATTTTTTTTTACCTTATTCTAGTTACTAAGCAATTATTTCAGAAAGTTGTCTAGATACAAGCAATCATGTAATTTAATAGAAACCATCAACTCGATTTTTAAGGAAAGTTAAGAGCATAGATTTGCTCTACATCCACTTATTTTGGAACACTAAGGAAAGTAGTAGACAAATGTGAGTTACAAATTGAATTGTTTCCGGAACATGCACATGTCATGGTGATGGGGCTAACATTTACTTTAGCTTCTTTGCCACGTGAGATTGTGTAACATTCTATGGAGTGAAAGGCATATCAATTACTCCATTTTCATGAATGTTTTCATTTTACGAGTGATATTTGTATAGTCTTACAAGCAGCACAAAGAGAATCGCCTGAAGAACTTAGTTTCAGATTGATAAATAACATTTCTTTCACTCGTGAGTCATTGTGTTCTCAGAAAGTGACTTTTAATGAGAACACTTATGTTTTATGCTAAATTACCTGTGATGCCAGCTGAAGCTGCACAGGCACCTCACCATTAGAAAGACTGATTTTCCCTTTGTGTATTGTTTTGCGTCATATATAGCCTTCACATTAGTTGAAGAAGAAATAATGAGTGAAATTGAAATGAGCACTGATGACTGCAGGAGAAGCAGGAGAGCTGTAATTTGCCACTGAGATGACACTATCACTGCCAGGAAAGATAACCCTACAATTCTCCAAACAGTATTCTCACATGGTTTAGGTAGGGTTTCTCTTTTCTCAATCTTTCTGCTTTGTAGGTAAAAAAATATAAAGACCGTATTTTTATTTCTTCTATCCTCTAGTCAACACTGTGATATTTTAGAATGATGGAACACAGGCAAAATAATCTGAGGGATTGTTAAGCTATAGGTGTTTCTAAACGTAACAGCATAAATGTTGTTAAAAGTAACAGGTGGCATTTTTTTGTATTATCTAATCTGAAAGCACATTTATTATCAGGCTCTTGTCACCAAACTCATGTTTGTTACACAATTCTATATTTTTTACAATACTCATTCAAGTGTTTGTGGCATGGTGGTTTATTTATCTTTCTTGGTATGACACTTGTGAAATAAGCCAGAACTATTCCTTTTCTCTCCAGCAAAAGTCTTTTTTCTTGAATGAATTTTCACAATAATTCCATATTTATCCATTCTTACAAAAATTTGGTAAAAATTTTAGAAAGAAGGTATCACTCCTAAGGAGATATAATAAAAAAGCACTCAAGAATGCTCGCTGCCAAGTATCAGCAGAGACAAAAGAAGAAAACTTCATTCCGTTAAAGGAAGAGTTCATTGAGAGACCATTACTATCATGCTCACTGATGCACTATGCGCTTAACTCTTTTATTTTATTTTAATGAAAATAATACTTGATATAGAGACATAGGTTAACATCAATCCACCAATACTTGGGTATTCTAGTAACCAGTTTTCTCCAAAAGGCAGGTTATTTGAAAGAAACACCAGAGAAACATCATGATCAGATTTCATTATATTGTTTTCATCTTTTAAATGTATCAACTCATCTAAAATAATACTAATTAAAATGTTTAAATAGTTGAATTTTGTATAAGTTGATGAATAGCTTTTTAATATGACAGCAGAATTCTTGTATATGTCACATAAATTTAAATACTCTTAAAAGTGCCAATTGCCTATCTTACTTACTTAAATCACAAAGTTTACATCATTTACATTTGTATTTGCCCCAGTTTAACTGGCCTTATACTGAGGGTGATATGTGCCTTTAAAGTTTCTTCACACTAATTAAGTTTTAAGAAATTCGCATTGCCCTTGAACATCCATAATTTGACTCAGTCATTAACTGTAACTTTTAGAAGATAATTTTCATGACTAAATAATTTTAACTTTAAGCTTTTTGCAATCTTTGTGGCTGTAATGTTTTCTATGATTCCACATTGTAATCTGTAAGATTCTTCTAAGACTCCCGAGATGTTCCTAGAAGCAGAGTTCAGTTTATATGTTTTTATACCTAATACTTTCACTTATTTGCATTTACTTGTTTTGATTTACAGTTTTAATAATGTTATTTTCTCTTTAAAGGTCTAAGTATGCATTTTAATGCACATTGCCGTGGCCCATTTATTCCTTTATTCTGTCTCACTAGTCCAGTGTTTTGAATGTGAAATGTCCCCACAGGCTCATGTGCTTGAACACTGCATCCCCACCGTTGTTGGCGCTTACAAGATCATAGAGCCTTCAGGAATAGAAGGGCATGGCGGTTAGTGAGCAGTGGGCCTTTAAGTTCATTCACATCATTTTTTATGAGCTGACTGTTTCCTGGCACAGGAAGCCATGAAGAGCTGGTATTTCATGCTTTCTCTACTGAGGACTGAGAATATCCAGTCTCCATTCTTATCCCTCCCTGATGGGCTGAAATCCTTGGAATTATGAGGCCAAATCCTTCCTTTAAATCTATTCTTACAGATATTTGTCAGGAAATTGTCAGTAAAATTAAATACAGGAAACATTCCTTCTACTTTCATACTGTTCTCCTCACATAGGCCAATGTTTCTTCAACAGCAGGTGATATTAGCAGATTTCCTTTGTGTAGGTTATGTGGACTTTTGTTCCTGGATTAAGATTTCATTGGTGCTGTTGAGAATCACTGCTGACATCAAGGCTGGTCTGATTCTCGCTTTATGATTGTACACATCATGGCCATTCATACAACATGTTCCTGGATACCTCACTCTTTTAACTCTAGTTTTCAAAATCCAATACTCCACAGCTATATGTTTATTTCAGACACATGGAGTGGGAAAGAGGAGGTAAGCTACACAATTTACTAAACCTGATGTGAAAACTGTCTTTCACTGTTCGTCTACAGTTACTTTTGATTCTCATTTTGTGATTTACAAATATTGATGGGAAAAAAACTGATATATATAGGGATATATGTGAACATATGGCTTCCTCTGGACTCAGAAAAACTTTTTGCTAGGAATGAAAAATAGAGCAATTATTATAAGATGAGAATCCACTAAATATTAGAATAATATTATGCTGTGACAGGGATAGACTTTTAAAAAGAAATTATCGAGACACAACTGTAGTGGGAGAAAGTTGTCCCTAAAGATGATCATGGATTGAGTAACTACTTCAAACTACTGCCTCTGATGGTTGGAGAGAAGACATTTACAAAACATGTTGGCTTTATTTTTCTCAGCTAAACAGTTATATAGAAATGTAGCTAACACTTTGGAGAGTTGAAGATAGACCAAATAACTAAAATCAACAGAGGAATAAATAATTAAACTAATAAATAAGTAAATATATAAATTAATACCTAAATTAATCATCATCTGGTGTCAGCAAACCACTTGAAGTCAAAGATGTTTTGTAACATATTTATATGAATCTGTTCAGCAGGCCATGCCTCCGGAGACCATAAGTCTTATAATCATGTATAACAAGGGTAACAAGTTGGGCTTCTAATAGTCTAATATGTCAAAACATTCCTTAAGGCATGGAGAAACAAATAACTGAGTCATATAAATCTGTAATTTTCATTTTTGCTTTTTTAAGTTAGAGGTGCTAGTATGAGCTGCAAAATAGTTTTGTAATACCTTTATAATAAACTTATAATTAAAATATGATTAATTCATCTATTTTAAATTATGTTTTAATATCATCTTACTACTGAATGTTGATTTAAGTAGAATATATATTCTATATAATATATATTATATATTACCCAGTTTTTTAATGCATTCTTTTTTTTTAAAGTACTTTTTTAAAAATAATTTATTCTTGTTACATCTCTATGGTTATCCCATCCCTTGTATCCTCCCATTCTTCCCTCCCTCCCATTTTCCCCTTATTCCCCTCCCCTATGACTGTTTCTGAGAGGGATTACCTCCCCCTGTATATGCTCATATTGTATCAAGTCTCTTCTTTGTGACCTGCTGTCCTTCCTCTGAGTGCCACTAGGTCTCCCCCTCCAGGGGGCATGGTCAAGTATGAGGTACCAGAGTTCGTGTGAAAGTCATACCCCACTCTCCACTCAACTGTGGAGAATGTTCTGACCATTGGCTAGATCTGGGTAGGGGTTTAAAGTTACAGCCTGTATTGTCCTTGGCTGGTGCCTTAGTTTGAGTAGGACCCGTGGGCCCAAATCTGCATAACATAATGTCCTACTTGTAGGTTTCTAGGACCCACTGGATCCTTCTACTTTGCTATTCTCACATGGTTCTCTCATATAGAGTCCCAATAGAATGTCCTCCCCTCTGTACCAGTTTCCTGGTAAGTGAAGGCTTTCATGGGACATGCCCCTTGGGCTAGTATGCAGATATAAGTGAGTATATACCATTTGAGTCTTTCTGCTTCTGGGTTAACTCACTCATTATGATCATTTCTAGCTCAATCTATTTATCCACAAATTTCGGGAATTCCTTGTTTTTAATAGCTGAGTAGTATTCCATAGTGTCCATCAGTAGAAGAATGGATAAAGAAACTATGGTACATATACATATGCATTCTTTTTGTTTTCTGTGAGCTTTAATGCATCTAGAATGGCTCCAATAAAGCATAGAGCATAACAAAAATTCATAGTTGACCACAATTTTCAGCAACATTTTTACTTGAACTATATGTGAGCATTTACTTTTTAATGACAAATTCTTTTATCTGGGGACTAGAAATACTTATCTATCAATAATACATTTTTGTAACATATTATGGCCAATTGTATATGTAAATAGACATTTGAAAAAAAAAACAGAATTAAGTTCCTAGGCAAAAAGTGAAAGTTAATTTATTTTCTAGATATAAATTAGCATTAGTGTATTCATGCATGAATATTTAGCAGTGGGTAATTATCAGCTTGAGTGAAACATCTGAATGTGGGTCTGCAATTTTCACTAACTTTTTAGAGTGATTTGGACATAGTGCTTTTTAAAATTTATAATATATGTAGAAAATTGTGCGTATGCTTATATTGTAAACCTAGCCAACTGCCCATGGCTAGATAGGCCATATATCATAGAAAAGAGTGTAGCACTGTCATTGTCATAAATCCATGTGATTTAAAATATATTCTTTTTTTTTTTTTTTTTTTGGTTTTTCGAGACAGGGTCCCTCTGTGTAGCTCTGGCTGTCCTGGACTCACTCTGTAGACCAGGCTGGCCTCGAACTCACAGCGATCCGCCTGCCTCTGCCTCCCAAGTGCTGGGATTATAGGCGTGCGCCACCACGCCCGGCTTTTTAAAATATATTCTTAATAATTATCTTTTTACATCTTTATGTGCACATATAAGTAAAATCTCAAACTCACCAATGAATTTTTGCAATAAATACAGAATACAACAGAGATCCACAAATGATAAAAATGCAAATCATAAATGACAACGGGCAACCTCCCCTTTTGATACATCTATAATCAAACTTTAACACCCAAGGCTTCGGGAATATCACAGAAAAAGAGTGGAAATACTGTAATAGCCAGAAAAGAGGATTAAAACTGCATAATAGAGTCTTCTATATATGGTAGGAATGTTGTATTCAATATTCTCAACAATATGGTTATCTAAATAATATCAAAATAATGATAAGTGGACATGAACCCAATGTGACTAGAGACATTTTACAAGTCCATACACCTAGATGCAGAGCCACAGGTAATTAATTGGTACTGAAAGGAGAATCGATCAAACCTGCAGGGCCAAGCCCTGAGAGGTTGCTCAAACCCAATGGTAAGACATAAAAACATATACATAAGCAATACTTATTGGACTCAGTAGGAAATGTGTGTGTGTGTGTGTGTGTGTGTGTGTGTGTGTGTGTGTGTGTGT
>OU015744.1:65029235-65053378 GCA_907169655.1 Acomys percivali
TGTGTGTGTGTGTGTGTGTGTGTGTGTGTGTGTGTGTGTGTGTGTGTCTGTAACAGAAATAATTATAGAAAGAGCCAACGACTTAAAAAAAAGAAAGAGGGAGATAGATAGAGGGGCAAAAATGGTATAACCACTACTAGTATATACAAATCATATATATATAATATATATATATAATATACATCACAAGTATGTCATTAATTATACAGAAAATAAAATAGATACGAAAAGAGGAAATGCAGGATCAATGCGGCATATTTTCCTCTAATTCATATTTTAGAGGATTTATTTCAAATTCTCCCTGGATGCATATATTTTATCTCAACTTGAAGGACTATTCAAACTGCAAAAATCCATATAATATTAATTTAAGGAGATGCATATAGGCCACATTCTACTCATAACTCAACCACTGACCTCATATTTGAATACCAAACAATAACAGTATCATATACTGGTAATGGACAGGGTTCCACTGAGATCAGAACAAAAACTTGATGGTAGTAATATATTTATTTCTATAAGGAGAGAAAAAGAACCTCAAACTTATCTACATTGTGAGGTAACTGTTATTTGTAGCTTTTGCCTAAATTAAAGTGGATCTCTTACGTAATGAATATTTCAAAAAATAATATCCTTTTTACATTTTGTTAAGTATTTATTTCTATGCAAAAATCTGTAAATATACCTGTGGAGTCCAAAAGAGGGCATGGGGTTCCCCAGAGCTAGACCTATGGAGGTTTGAAGCATCTTCTGTAAGCACTGAGAATTTAGCTAAAATGCTTTATAAGAGCAATTCATGCTCTTAACCACTGAGCCATCTCTTCAGCCCCATAATGACATCTTTATCAATAATTTTGAACACTCTGCCTGTACTAGTCCCTAAGAACATTATGACAATGATGTCAGGTGCAAGGTGTAAGGTGCACTGGAGCTGAGATGCATAACAGGAAAATATGTGGTGCGTGTGTCCATTTACTGGTTTAACACTAACTTTAAACCTAACTATTCACTTTATCCAGATATTTGCTATCAGGGGATGCTTCAGTCAAGATCTGTAAAACAATCCTCCTCTGAATCTAAGATGTGAATCTGTCTTATTATTATTTATTTTCCCAAAATGTGTATTCATTCACTGTTATCAAAAATAGCATATACAACAGTATCAACAAAGATTTATAAGAATTGAAGTGAAATATATTTATTTTTCAGGTTTCCACACACAAACACACAGCTGACTCTAGGATGCAGAGCTCTCCTTATGTAACAATTATTCATTTCTCATATTTCAAAAACATAGGTTTAATTTTAATTAATATAGCTAAGGTTTAATCATTAGAAGCAAGTTCATTAATGAATGCATGAGTTGTCACTAATTTCTTCTAATCCTCATAAATTTGGAAACATCAATGAGTGTTGAATTGAAGACATGTTGCTTCATAGGACACAAAGATCATATGTAATAAATATTACTTGTTTTTACTTTTTCTCAGAGTGATGCCAAATTTTAAGTGTTAGTTGGGGTTGAATCTCAATCAATCACACAACCTGCCTTCTCTCTAAAATGCTTTATTGATAAAATATGGTTTACTTTTTTATTTTCCTATTACTGTTGGTTTAATTTTGACCTACTTTGAAATGATGTATTTGTTCCAAAAGAAAAAGTATCCATCTTGTTACTCATGTTTTTAACTTGAAGAGTGCTCTTACCTGCTGAATTAATACAAAGAGATATTAAATTTTTAATTAAAGAAGTGAATTTTTATGGATAAACTCCTCACTATTTGTGTGAATTCAACTATGTTCTCTTATTAAATTCATATTATAAAATATCCTTTCTATTTATTCTTTTCTCATATATTACACCCCAACTGCAGATTACCCCCTTTTCCTCCCCAGCCCCAAGTTTTTTCCCTTCATCTTAACATTTCCCAGGTGCATGGTTCATCTGTCTTCACCTCTCTTCAGAAAAGGCCAAGCATTTCTGGGACATCAACCAAATTTTACACAACAAACTAAAAGACAAGGCATGTATTTTCACATAAAGGGTGAACAAGGCCACCCAGTAGGAGGAAAAGGGTACAAAAGGCATTCAAAATATATAAAGATAGATACCAATCTGACTGTTAGAAATTCCACAAGAACACAGAACCACAAAACCACAACATATGTGCAGAGGACAGATCATATAGGCTTTCCACATAAGCCCCAGTCAGTTGATTATGTGGGCCTTGTTCTTGTGGTGTCCTTGATCCCATGATTCCTCCCATCCATCCTTCCTTTCTTCCTCTGCAGGACTCCTGAGCTCTACCTAATATTAGGCTGTGGGATTCTGTATCTATTCCATCAGTTGATGAATGAGGTCTTCATGATCTCTCTGATGGAGAGTAAGGTCAGGTTCCATCACATTCTGCAGGCAGGACAGACTGTAGATAGGAGGTATGTGGCTGAGTTGATGTCCCTCTCCCTCTACTTTATGCTTTTCCTGGTTAGAGAGGATAGCTTGGTGTCCCTCATTACTATTAGTCTTCACTAGTGTCACCCTCATGGCCTATGGAGTTTCCACTGTACTAGGTTTCTACCTCACTCCTGAAATCACCCCTGATTCCAGTTGTCTCTCCCAGTATTCTCTCCCTCTATCCCCCAAGCCCATCTGATGCCTCCTGCTCCAATCCTCAACCAAACTCATTCTACCTGTGATTTCTATTTTATTTCCCCTTTCGAAGATGATCCTTGTATCTCCTGTTAAGCTCTCCTTGTTCGCTGGCCTTTCTGAGTCTGTGGAACACAAGTGACAGCTTATGATGACAAAGATGCGGAATAAGGGACACAATCCTCCACTGCTGGTAGAGGTGCAAACTTTTACAGATATATTGGGAATCAATATGGTGGTGTCTCAAAATATTGTGAATAGATCTACATCAAGACCCAGCCACACCACTCCTGAGCATATATGTATGCAAAGGAAATGCCATCTTTCCAAAAGGATAGCTGCTCAACTATCTTCATACCACCTTTATTCATTGTAGCAAAAGAAAAAAAACTGGAAACAATTTAGATGTCCAGAAACCAAAATGGAGATTTAAATATGTAGTGCATTTATTCAATGTAGTATTACTCATCTGTTAAACAAAATGACATCATGAAATTTTCTGGGAAAAGGATGGAACTAGAAACAATTATCCTGAGTGAGGTAACCAGGACTCAGACAGACAAACTTGCTATGGACTCAGAAATAAATATATGTTAGATGTAAATAAAAGGATAATAATGCTACAATCTGTATTATATATTAATAAATGTTAACTAAAGACTAACCCCTCTACATATGTAAACTTATGGCTCAGAAAGTGATGTTCCTTATTTCATATATAACAAAGCCATATTATAATATGTCACAAATCTAGGAATGAATATAACTTTATATTAGTGGAAATATTAAGAAAATGTGGCATAAGATGTTAGAAAGATGGACAGTTGACAAAACACTCTTAACTTAGGAAAATGTGAATTTTAAGGACAAGAAATATCTTGGGAGAAGAGGGAAGATGAAAAGTATTAAATGACAAGATAATGAGGTAAGATTAAAGATTAAAATTAGTAGAGATGGAAATAGAAAAAATAAAGGATTTCAAAATGTGAAAAGAGTAAAACAATTATTAAAGTGTCAAAAATAATCTAACAGGGTATTTCATCATGCTGAATATTGTCATAATTCCTAAAAGGAGTTGCCACCAATTGTTCTGTTTATTAAGATAAAACTTTTTAAATACCAAATTTTGAGGAAGAAATGCTCTGATTTTCTCCCTTTTTCTGAACATATTTTTGGGAAAAGAATGTTTTCATCTTTAATCGTTTGAAAACCAATATAAGAAAAACTTTTTTTGTAACTAATTTGAAGATTTGAAATACCATATGAACATAAAATAATAAACCGATTGTTGCCAATGAAAGAGAAAGTATAATTACTTTTTCCTTCATTTATAGAAATAATAATAATAATAATAATAATAATAATAATAATAATAATAAATTATAATAGAAAAATGAAGCCCTACATAAACCCCAGAGAATGTTGGTGACCAACAATACAAAATACTGCAATAATGATCTCCATATAATTTAGAAATTACAAATATAATAAACATCAGAGATGATTCTGGATATGGGTGTTATAATATAATGTAAACCCTATTAAATGTAAAAGTATAGTATAATGGGAAATTTGACTAAACCATGTCCTTGGTATAGACACAAAGATCTACATATTTTACTTCAACCCAATATTGAATTATGAAAAGCTGAATAGGATAGACAAGTAAAGCCTTATAAATAATGGGCAGTAAGGTTATTTGGATGATATATAAGGGAGTATATTCTTTGTATTATTTGAATTTAAGTAGCATGATGATTAATTTTATAAATATATTGATATATTTTAGATTCCTTACCTGCTTTATATCTTCTTTCAACTTTTTAAAAACTTTTATTCTTCTCTCATACCTTACATTCTGCCTACAGTTTCCCCTCCTTCAGTCCTTCTGGTTCCTTCCCTACTCTCCCTCTCCTCCAGATCCACTCCTCCTGTTTGTCTTCCAATATGAAAATATCAGGTCTCTCAGGGATAGCCACTGATCATGCCCTAAAAATAAAAAACAAGATAATGCATAAAACCTAATATCAAGTCTGGACTGAGCAACCCATTAAAAGGAATAGGATTCCACATACAGGCGAACGAGTCAGGTATAGCCTGAGTCTCATTGTTGGGAGTTGCAGAAAAAAGAACCAATCTTCCTAGTCATAATTTATTTGCTGAGGACATAACTCAGACCCATAAGGTCTCTGTTGCTTCAGCCATTTTAAGGCCCTCTGAGGCCTGCTTTATTGATTCTGTGGATTGTGTTCTCCTGGTGTTCTTGACCGTTCTGGGTCTTGTAATCCTTTCCTCTTCCTTTTCTGCAGGGTTCCCCAGGCACTGCCTAGTTTTAGACTGTGGCTTTCTGAATCTGCTCTCCTCAAATGCTGGATTATGCCCCTCAGATGAAAACTCGGCTAGGTACTGTTCCATGAGTATAGCAGACTATCATTAGGAAACATTTCATTGACTTTTTCCTAGTAGTATTTGATTCTATCCTAGGTCTCTGGGCTCCTCCACCTGTGGTTCATGGCCGCCATCCAGGCAGTGTAAAGAGATGTTTCTCATGCCATGAGCCACATGTTGGACCAGTCATTAGTCGGCCACCCCGACAAGTTCTGTGCCACATCTTGAAGGGAGGACAGATTGTAGATGGAACATTTGTGTACCCATCCCTCTGCTGGGAGCCTTCCCTGGTCATAGAAGAAGGTCATTTTGGGCTCTATATCAAACATTGCTAATATACTTGATAGCTCATTTGGTAAAGCAGAGGGCTACAGTTGGGTGTCATTTTAAAAAATATTGTTTCACCATAAATGATTACTTAATAAAAATAATATCCAATGTTAATTGAGTCAAAATTAATAAATTTATATCTGTAATACTATTTTAAATATCTTAACTTTGTTAAAACCTGCTATTTTCCATATTTGTACTAAAATATAATAATTGCTTTATATTTATAGATTATAAAACCAAAAATTAAAATATTTATTACTTTAGGCACCAACAATAAACTTACAGGTGACTTACTATGATCTAGTAAGTAGAATAAAATAGATTATAAAAGCACAGTTAAGAAATGCACTGCTTTAACATGTTTAAAACAAATCTCTTAAAATTTGGTTTTCATCTTTTCTTTATTCTTTTAGAGAAAAACTTGCCTTTCTTTGTCTATTTTCTGCGCAACATACTTTGTTGCCCAAGTCTCCTCTTGTTGTGTTATAGAATTTCACAGGGCAGGGTGCATAAAACAGGTGAAGTCTAGCTTTACCATGCACAATCAAAGTAGATGACAAAATATCGAGCTAGTTTACACAAATCTAGAAGACACATATTGGCATTTAAATTCCAATAAGCACTGACATCAAATCTAAAGTTTCTTGAAAGGAACAAACAAACGCCAATTATGAATATATACCACAGTCTTTTAAAAAGCATTATCAGCCCACAGCCAATTTCAAATGTTTATCTCATCACATTTGAGAATTTCTTTTGAGACGTAATCTCTGTTGACTGCTCATTGTTTTACAAATATTTTGTTCAAATTCACAGAAATTTAGTCTCAGAATCCACAGAAGCTCATGCCAAAGGCCAATCTTCTTGCCATATGTGGCCTCGTGACTGTGTACTACCTATTGAGTCTTAAGTGCAAGGGCTCCTTCCTTGGGAAATCCTGGTAGTATCTTTCAAAAGGTGTGACCATTCATTTTTTTTCTCCTATATTAGTTTGCCTACCTGGTATGAGGATATGGCAGAATAAAAGAATTATTAGTGTAGTACAGAAATATAAAGTAGAGGAGATATGACGCTTGAGCAACTTTTTTAAGGAAGAGGGCTTTATTTTTACTAACATTTACAGAGGTTTTGTTCTATGGTCAGTTGTCCTGTTGTTTCTGAGTTTATGGCAGCATAACACCACAAGGTGGGAATGTGTGTTGCACAAACATTAGCCCTGCTTTGTTCAGAGTTTGGAAGCAAAGAAATAAAGGAAGAGCAGGGCCCTATTCTATGGCCCCTTAAAGGAATTCTCTCCAATGACCTCACTTCCTTTCAATAGGCTCCCATCTCCCATTGATTATACTTCATCCCTTTTGAGAATAGTCTAGATCCAATCTGTAGTATCTAGTGATGGTATTCTAGTCTGTTGTCTTCTGATCTCCAGTGTTTCTTTACCCCATCTCCTCCCTGACTACAGTAAATTACTCACAAAAATAATTGCTGTTTTTATCTATTCTTTGTGTATTTTTGGCATTGATTGTCTTTCCATGGCACTGTTCACAAATAAATCCAGTTTTCAAAATCTTCTCATCTCTCAAACTCAAACTCTGTAGGCACAGTACAATCCATCTTGGTCTGCTTTACACTTCTATAAATTTGCCTGTTCTGGATATTTAATCGAAATAGACTTGTAGGATCTACAGGTATTTTTGTGTTTCTTTTTTAATGTATGCATTTATATTATAACAAATGAATAAAATAAACTGCATACAACAGCAACAAACATGAGACAATCAGGAATTATATAAATGTGATAGTCATAGTGTTTTGGCTAGTTGTATTAGGCAAACTTGAAGTAAACATCTTTCCTATCTTGTTGGGTCTAAATTTCTTAATGAAAATCAATTTCTATCATATCTCATCTTTATTAATTTAAAAAATTCTATCTTGATAGGAAACTATCTTAACCCTTAAACAACTAAGCTTAATTGTAAGACTAAACTATCTGGTCTTCAGCTCCTTCAGAGACTTGAGAAGGAATTAAACTTAAATATCTGAATGAACAGGAAGTGCTGGTTAGCAGATTCCAAAATGAAACAATGAATGAGACAGTTTACTGCCTGAACAGTCACCCAACACTCTCTATAATGTTGTATCATCATCTTCATCCTTCTAGGCCAGTATATCTGGCAGACATATTTTAGAAGCTGAGCAAAGGGCCTGCAATCAGGATGTAAAGAATACAAACTGTAAAACAAGCAGGTAACTTATATTGCTAATCCTACAACATGGGAATAACTCTGAGACTGGCTGCATAGTCTATGCATAGGCAAGGCTTCATTTTGGCACAGATTCTCTGTGATGTATAATTAGAGGCCATTCTTAGTATGGCATGAAGGAAGAGTTGCAGATGTCTTACTTCTGCTCTTATAATAAGCGGAGAACCAGTCTTAATTGCTCTGTGCATCCTACACATCTCATATAATCATAATGTTAAAACTGTATAATGCCTGTGAGAAATCATGTTTTCAGGACAAAAGAACAGGATACAGATGTTGCATCAGATCTGACAGGATTCATTCCTCTCAGCATGATAAATGCAGACATCCTACCTTTTCCATGTTCCAGGCCCAGGCACCTCAGTTGCTGTTACCTATCTCATCAGAACAGGAAAGCTTCCAGGACAGCATTGTAGAAAGATTCTGATCCCAATTGGTCCAGCATTTCAGTCTGTCCCACACAGGACTCCTATTAAGTGTGGAATTTCATAGCATTTAGAAAATGGACCACAAATGCTATTTCTGCCTTGCTTAACCATTTTCCCCATTTTGGAGGGAGAGTCTTCAAAGGTATTATTCATCCTAAATCAGACTGAAGAAACCTTCCATGAATGACAGCCCATTTCCTCTAAGGGGATTGGGTAGGTTTCTGTTTATTCTCTTAGTCTACAGATGCTTATTATTATCTGGAGTTGGTTATAAGTTATTATTGGTCTTATACAGAGAGAAAACTAGGTTGACCTTAGAGATGTCTCTCTTTTCCTTTATCTTTCTTTCATAGGCAAGGAGATAGGAGTTGAGATGAAAGAAGTGGGAGATAGAAATACAGAAGGATGATAGAACAAAACGTAGATTATTGAAACTACTCCACAGCTCAAGGCCTTAATTGTTCCTGATTTCAGTGGAAATTATTTAAATTTCTCTCCATTTAGTTTGATGATGGCTATAGGCTTGCTGTATATGGCCTTTTTATGTTGATATAGGTGCCTTGTGCTCCTGATCTCTCCAAGACTTTAAACACAAATGGGTGTTGGATTTTGGGAAATGCTTTTTTGACATCTAAGGAGATGATCATGAGTTTTTATTCTTTCATTTTACTTATATGATGGATTACACTTACGGATTTCCATGTATTGAAACAGCCCATCATGCCTAGTATGAAGCCAATTTGGTCATGGTGAACAGTATTTTTGATAAGCTCTTGGATTCAGTTTGGAAGTATTTTATTGAGTATTTTTGCATCAATGTTCATATGAGAAATTTGTCTGAAATTATGTTTCTTTATAAAGTGTGGTTTAGGTACCAAGCTGACTGTGGCTTCATAGAATGAGTTTGATAATGTTCATTCTGATTTGTTCTTTTTTGTAGAAAATTTTAAAGAGAATTGGTATTAGATTATCATAGAAGGTCTTGTAGAATTCTGCATTGAATCCATTTGGCCCTGGGCTTTTTTTGCTTGGTAGATTTTGATGACTTCCTCTATCTTCTTAGCTGATGTAGAACTCTTAAATTTGTTTACCTGATCTTGGTTCAATTTTTGTAGTTGGTATCTATCAAGAAAATTGCCCATTTCATTAAGGTTTTCAAATTTTGTGGCACATAGGCTTTTGAAGTAAGATCTGATGATTTCTTGGATTTCCTCGCTGTCTGTTATAATGTCTCCCTTTTCATTAGTGATTTTGTTGATTGGATTACTCTCCATTTGCCTTTTAGTTAGTTTGGCTAAGGTTTTGTCTATCTTGTTGATTTTCTTAAAAAACAAAACAAAACAAAACAAAACAAAACAGTTCTAGGTTTTGTTGATTCTTTGAATCATTTTTTTTTGTTTTTATTATATTGATTTTAGCCCAGAGTTTGATGATTTTCAGCCGTCTACCACTTACTACTCTAGGTGAGTCTGCTTCTTTTTGTTCTAGAGCTTTCAGGTGTGTTGTTAAGTAAGTAATATGGGAGCTCTCCAATTTCTTATTAAAGGCGCTTAGTGTTATGAATTTTCCTCTAAGCGCTGCTTTCATTGTGTCCCATAAGTTTGGGTATGTTGTGCTTTCAGCTTCATTGAATTCTAGAAAGTATTTTTCTTTCTTTTTTTAAATTTATTTTATTCCTTGCCCAGTTATCATCGAGTAGGGAGTTGTTCAATTTTCTTGTGTTTGTAGGCATTCTGCTGTTTTTCTTGTTGAGATCCAGTTTAATCCGTGGTGGTCTGATAGCATGCAAGGAATTATTTTGACTTTCTGTGTCTGTTGAGGGCGATTTTGGAGATGGTTCTGTTAGGTGCTGAGAAAAAGTTGAACTATTTCTTGTTTTGGTGAAAAGTTCTCTATATATCATGTAGGTCCATTTTATTAATAACGTCTATTATTTTCATTGTTTCTCCATTTAGTTTCCACTGCAATGATTTATCTATTTGTGAGAGTGGGATGTTGAAGTCTCCCACTATTATTGTGTGGGATTCATTGTGTGATACAACCTATAATAATAATTCTTTTATGAATGTAGGTGTTTCTGTATTTGGGGTATAGATATTCAGAATTGAGATATCATCTTGGTGTATTTTTTTCTTTGATGAGTATGAAGTGTACTTCCCTATGTCTTTTGATTAGTTTTGGTTCAAAGTCTATTTTACTAGATGCTAGAATGACTACTCCAGCTTGTTTTTTGGTTTTTGTTTTCTTTTTTTCTTTTTTGTCATTTTGCTTAAAATATCTTTTTCCAGTGCTTTACTCTAAGGTAATGTTTATCTTTATTGCTGAGGTGTGTTTCTTGTATACAACAGAGTGATGGGTCCTGTTTTTATATCTATTCTGTTATACCGTGTCTCTTCATTGGGGAGTTGAGGCCACTGATGTTGAGTGATATTAATGACTAGGGGTTAATGGTTCCTATTATTTTGATGTTGGTCGTGGTAGAGTATGTTTGTATGAGCGTCCTTTCTTTTGTTTTTGTGGGTGTGGGTTTATTTGTTTCCTTTGCTTCCCTGAGTAAAATTACCCTCCTTTTCCTTCCAGTAACTTCTGTACAGCTAGATTTGTTAGGTACTGTTTGAATTTTGTTTTGTCATGGAATATATTGTTTTATCCATCTATAGTAATTGAGAGCTTTGCTGGGTGTTATATTCTGGGTTGGCATCTGTGGTCTATTAGTGTCTGCATGACTTCCATCCAGGCCACTCTCATTTCATAGTATCAGTTGAGAAGCCAGGTTTAATTCTGATAGGTTTGCCTTTATATGTGTCTTTGCCTTTTTCTCTCACAGCTTTTAATATTCTTTCTTTGGTCTGTACTTTTATTGTTTTGCCTATTATGTGTTGGGAGGATTTTCTTTTCTGGTCCATCCTATTTGGAGTTCTGTAGGTTTCTTGTATATTCATGGACATTTCTTTCTTTAAGTTAGGGAATTTTCTTCCATAATATTGTTGAAAATATTTTCTGGCCCTTGCACTTGGGAATCTTCTTTTCTTCTTACCCTATGATTCTTAGGTTTGTGTTTTCATAGTGTCCCAGACTTCTTGGATAATCTGTGTCAAGACCTATTTATTTATTCATTCATTTACTTATTTTTATTAATTTATTCAGATTACAACTCAATTGTTATCCCATCACTTGAATTCTCCCACTCCTCCAGCACTCCTGCTTTCACCCTATTCCCCTCTCCTAGGTCTATGACTGAGTGGGACCTCCTTACACACTATATGGTCACAGGCTATCATGTCTCATGTTGGTAGCCTGCTTATTTTTTCTTTCAGTCCCATCAGACCTCCCCAACAAGGGGAGATGGTCAAATATTGAGCATCAGAATTCATGTCAAAGTCAGTCCACGCTTTTCACATAACTCTGAAGAATGTCCTGTCCGTTGGATAGATGAGAGAGAAGGTTCGATGTTTATTATTGTATTGTCCTTGGTGAGTGCCATACTTGGAGCAGAATCCCCTGGGCCTCAATCCACCCACCACGCTGTTCTTCCTGTAGGTCTAGGACACTCTGGGTTCTTCTATTTCCCCATTTCCTATATTTCTCTTTCCTAGAGTCTCAGTAGGATGTCCTCACATCTATCCCAATCTCCTAATAAGTGAAGACTTTCATAGTACGTGTCTTTTGGGCTAGTACCCAATTATAAGTGAGTATATACCATGTGAGTCTTTCTGCTTCTGTGTTAACTCACTCATTATGATCATTTCTAGTCCCATTCATTTGTCCACAAATTTCACGATTTCCTTGTTTTTAGTAGCTGAGTAGTATTCCATAGTGTAAATGTATCACAGTTTCATTATCCATTCTTGAACTGAGGGACATTTAGGCTGTTTCTAGGTTCTGGATATTATGAATAAGGCTGCTATGAACATGGTTGAACATATGTCCTTGTTGTGTAATGGAGCATTTTCTGGGTATATTCCAAGGAATTCAATAGCTTGGTCTTGAGAAAGCCCTATTCCCAATTTTCAGGATGTCCTTAATTACTTTATTTATTTTTTCCCTGACCCAGGTGTCATTAAGTAGAGAGTTGTTTAGTTTCCATGTGTGTGTAGTTTTTTTTTTTTTTGTTATTTTTCTTGTTGTTAAAGTCCGGCTTTAGACAATGTTTATCTGATAGGATAAAGGTATTATTTCAAAATTCTTTTATCTATTGACGCTTGCTTTGTGATCAATTATGACATCAATTTTGAAGATGGTTCCATGGGGTGTTGAGAAGAAGATATAATGCTTTGTGTTTGGGTGGGAAGCTCAGTAAATATCTGTTAGCCCCATTTGATTCATAACATTGGTTATTGACTTTATTTCTCAGCTTAGTTTCTGTTTCAATGACCTAACCTTCAGTGAAAGTGTGGTGTTGAAGCGTCCCACTATTAATGTGTGGTGATTGAAGTGTGGTTTAAGCTTCTTTAATAGTTCTTTTACAAATGTGTGTGCCCTTTTATTTGGAGCATAGGTATTCAGAATTGTGATGTCCTTTTGGTTGATTTAACGTTTGATAAATATGAAGTGTCCTTCCTCATCTCTTTTGATTAATTTTGGTTGAGTCTATTTTATTAGATATTAAAATGGCTCCACTAGCTTGCTTCTTGTGACCATTTGCTTGGTATATTTTTTCCAGCCTTTTAGTTTGAGATAGTTTCTGTCCTTGTTGGTGAGATGTGTTTATTGAATGAAGAAGAATGTTGTATCTTGTTTATGTATCCATTCAGTTAGTCTGTGTCTTTTTATTGGAGGGTTGAGCTGATTTATGTTGAGAGATATTAATGACAACTGACCGTTAGGTCTCTTAATTTTTGATGTAGGTTACAGTAGAGAGTTTGGTTGGTTGGGTTTTTGTGATGGTGTAGTTATGTATTTCCTGTGAAGTTTTGGTTGTGGTTTGTCCCTTTGGGGCTGAAATTTCCATCAAGTAACTTCTGTAAAGATGGATTTGTGGATAGATACTGTTTGAATTTGGTTTTGTCATGGAATAATTTGTTTTCTCTTTCAAGGGTTTCAAGGATAGTTTCACTGGGTATAGCAGTCTTGGCTGGACACTGTGGTCTCTTAGGATTTGCAGAACCACTGTCTAGGAGCTTCTGGCTTTTTATGGTCTCTGCTGAGAAGTCAGATGTAATTCTGATAGGTTTGCCATTGTATGCTACTTTGCCTTTTTCTCTTGCTGCTTTTAATATTTTTTATTTGTTCTGTATATTTTGTGTTTTTATTATTATGTGTCAGGAAGATTTTCTTTTCTGTTCTATTCTATTTAGTGTTCTGTAGGCCTCTTGTATGTTTATTTGCACCTCCTTATTTAAATTGAGGAAATTTTCTTCTATGATTTTGTTGATGATATTTTCTGGTCCTTGGAGTCAGATCTCTTTCCTTGATGCCTATTATTCTCAGGTTTATTCTTTTCATGGTGTCCTTGATTTCTTGGATATTTTGTGTCAGGAATTTTTCATGTTAGCATTGTCTTTGATGATTGCTTCGAGTTCTACAATTGTATCATCTAGTACCGAGATTCGTTCCTTAATTTCTTGGATTCTACTAGAGAAGGTCACTTCTGTGTTGCTTACTTTCATCTCTAAGGTCTATCATTCTCGGTTTTTTTTTCCTATCAGTGTTTTTTATCACTGTTTCCAATTTCATTTTCAGATCTTGAAATTTTTTATTTATTTGCTTCATATGGTTGTTGGTATTTTCCTGAATTTTTCCAGTGCCTCTCTATAGGCCTCTTTTATGTCTTCCACTTGTTTGGGTGAGTCTTCCTGCATTTGAATACAGATTTTATTCATTTCCTCCATTATCATCTTCATTTCTAAAGATTTGGGGTCATTTTCTTGTATTTCAATTGTGTTTGAGTTTTCAAGGTTACTTTCTCTGGGATAGCTAGGATCTGGGCATGACTATTTGTTTCAGTTTTTGTTGTTTACATTTTTATGCTGTCCTTTAGTCATCATGCTCTCTATGATGTTGGGTGGTAGCTTCTGGTGTGAATCACTTGTTGTTAAGAGTGGGTAGTTGGTCAGTGATTAAAGGTCATGTGCCCTTGCCTGTGGGAATCAGGTAGTTCTTCTCTGGAACTGCCAGGGGACATGGTTTCTGCTCCAGGAGACTTTGTTTTACACCTTAAGCTCCTGACTGAGTCAGCAGAGTAGGCTTCTGTCTGGTTCTGTTCATGCTACTGAGAGGATTCAGACTAGCTGTATTGGGGGCTGCTGTTTAATTTTCTGTCACAACCCCTCAGGGCAGTCCAGTCTCTCCCAAGTGTGTAGGAGACTCCGCTGGGCTGTGGGGACTGTGGCCTTATCTGTCCAATTGTCAAGGCCTGGACTGCCCTGGTTCACAGGCAGATTCTTGCACAGATCAGTTTAGAGAGCATACCATTCTAGAATGTACACCTTTGGTGGTTCAGTCCCAAGGAGCTGCAGCAGCAATTCAGACTCCCCTCTGGACACCCGTGGCAATCCAGCTTCTCCCACAAGCGTGAGGAGTCCCTGCCAGGCTGTGGAGACTGTGGCTTTATCTGTCTAATTGTCCAGGCCAGGTATGCCATGGTCCATGGACAAGTTCCTGCCCAGAGCAATCTAGAAAGCTGAACAGTCTAGATTGTGCACCCTTGGAGGCTCAGTCCCAAGGAGCTGCAGCAGCAACTCAGACTCCCCTCCAGACACCCAGGGCCGTCCAGCTTCTCCTCCAAGCATGGAGAGTCCCTGCCTGGCTATGTGGACTACGTCTTTATCTGTCCAATTGTCCAGGCCAGGTCTGTCATGGCCCATGACAGGTTCTTGCAAGTATCAGTCTGGATAGCAGATGAGTCTAGATTGTATACCTTTGGTGGCTCAGTCCCACTGAGATGTGACTGGAATTCTGACACCCTTCCAGACCATCAGGGCGGTCAAGGTTCTCCCACGAGTGTGAGAGTCCCTGCCAGGCAGTGGGGACTGTCCTGGCCAGGTTCTATCAGCCCAATTTTACAGGCTCTGTCCACTGAGGCCAGCTGCCTGGCTCTGGCCAGACCTGCCCAGACTGTGCACACTGTTTCTGGGTACCATGGGCTTCTCAGCGGCCTCCAGGGCTCCCTGTGGACTCGGGTAGAGCTGGTGTAGGTATCAGAAGATAGATTCACTTGTTTACCTAAGACTTTCCCAGTCTAAGGTCCCTAGTATTCCACTGTCATACACACTGAGCCTTGGCTATAGAGGCTGGCTGCAGTCCACAGGTGGGTTCTGTTCCAAAGCATGGAGAGTGTGTTCAGGTCCTCTGTGGGCTGTTGTTTGGCCCGGAGCCAAGCTTGCATGTGGTCTACACTGTGCAGGACCCCACTGACCTAGTGTTCTCAAGTTCTTGCAGTCTGTGGCTCCCAATCCAGTCCCTGATCTCCGTGCAGTAGATCAGATACAGTGCGTGATAGGCACCGCCAGCTTGGAAATCGTCAAGACCTTTTTAGATTTAGCATTTTCTTTTATGGCTGTATCCATTTCTTCAGTCATATCTTCTATCTCTGGTATCCTTTGTTCCATATCATGGATTCTTTTGGCCATACCCTTGTCTATACATCCTGTCCTCTTCTCTAGGATTTCCATTTCCAGAATTATGTCTGATTGTATTTTCTTCATAGCTTAGATCTCCTGTTTTAGGTCATGAAATATTTTATTCATTTCTTTCTCCTGTTTGATTGTAGTTTCTTCAAGTGATTTATTCAGTTCTTTCTTTGTGTATTCCAGTTCTAGTTTGAGGGATTTATTTTCCTCCTTTGAGGCCCCTATCATTTTCTTATCCTCAGATTTGAAATCCTTCTCTTGTGTGTCAGCTGAGATAGTATCTCCAGGGCTTGCTGTGATGGTGGGACTGCTGGTTTCGGTTTCTGTGGTATCAAATGGTCCTGGGAATTGTTGTTTGGGTTCTTACACTGACTTCTTCCCTTTGTGATGTCTATGGTTGGAGTTTATGGCCAGTGCTTGCTTAGCCTTGAAACTTCTGTAGTTTTTCTGGGAGACCTGAGATCAAATCTACTTGTGATCCGGACTGTGTACTCTTCTTAGTGTTAGAACCCACAGACACTGGTGCTTTTGTAGACTCAAGCTAGTACTGAGCACTAGGGAGTGCCAGAGCAGCCTGTCAGCAAGTTGATTTGGGTTCTGCAGGAGGACAGCTGCTGTTAGGGATCCCGAGAGCTCACTCTGTGGCTTTTCTGGGTTACCTGAGATTAGATCTGCTTGTGGTCCTGACTGTGGCATCTGCTTAATTTTAGGACCGACAGAAACTGGTGATTCGGCAGATCGCAGCTAGTTCAGTGCAATAGGGAGTGCACAGAGCTGCCCAAAACCCGAGCACGTGGTGCTAGCCTTTGGAGGCTGTGTGGTCATTTCTGTGGGAACCAGGAGCTTATGGTTCCTCCCAGTGGCCAGAGGCTGGACCCAACCGTGCTCCACAAAATTTTGATCTCTTTCATCTATGGGTCACCAGAGTTGATGTTTTGTGGTTCTCAGATTAGTCCGTGTGTTGTTGAATAGTGACTGCTGTCCTACTAATCGGGCAGAGTGTGTGCTAGGCACAATCATCTTGGATCTCTCAGCAATGTATTTTTGCAACTATTTTGGATGAGTGTAATAAACATGTAATTTGTTCAAATTACTATTTTTTGTATTTTCTCTTTTTGACTCTCAACAAAACTCTACCCATTACTAAGTAAAAGTCTCTAATATGTAAATGTTTTATACAGATAGAAACATTAATTCAAGTATTTATTAATTTTATAAAACATCAGGGTATTCATTGTAGTCATCTCAGAATGGTATGTTGGGCTTTTACATAGTTTTATTAATTCCAATCTGAGCTAAGAGTATTATTTTTTGTATAATTCTGTAAAATTTCACATATGCCAATATCTTAGAATCCTGATGATAATATCATTCTAAAAGTTAACTCTAAGATTTCACAGGCAAACTAGCCACTGTGCAAAAGGTCCTAATTTCTACCAGGGACAGTATTCTGCCTAAAGCTTGAAAGGAGGCAGAGTCAATGGCCAAACTCTGCCAAGATAGTGTAAACAAGTCCTCAATAGTTCCTGACTCACAAATACTGAGCCAGAAGCCTTAAGAAGATGGTCTAATATTCTAGAGAGTTTTGGATGACTATTCAGGTAGAAAACTGTCTCTGTCATCTTTTCATTTGGAAAGCTACTAATCTGCACTCCTGGCACACTCAGGTAATCAAGTTTATTCCTTCTCAAGTCTCTGATGTGGTTGAAGACCAGGTATCTTAGTTTTACAATGAAGCTTAATTGTTTAGTTGTTAAGATGTTTTCAGGTCTAGATAGGTGCTTTAAATTCTTAATGACAATATGTGATAGAGATTGATTTACATTCAGAAATTTAGAAGCACCAAGATAGGAAAGATGTATTCTTCAAGGCTGTCAAATACAAATAACCAAAACACGAAAAATGTAATGTTTGTATAGTTCCTGATAGTGTCATGGTTCTTCTTGCTATAGGTAATCTATGATATTTGTGTGTACTAATATAAATGTATATGTAAAAAATCTAAAAACAACAACAACAACAACAAAAAGTCCATTCTGGCTTTCTCTATAAATGACCATTAAATTCTAATGTTTAACATCATGAATTCTGCTTCTTTATATCTAGAATCTTTGGAAATAAATACATTGTTTAGTCACATAGTTAGTACTTAATAAGAAGTCCTTTTTCTACCAGATAATTTCATCATCCCTTGGATCGAGTACTGAATTATAGGAAAAAAGATGTTGCCCTTATGAAATTATGCCACAGTGAATATGTGTAGCAATAATCAATAATGCTTGGTTTGAATATAATCATGTCAGAGAGTTGTGCTAAAAAGAAACTAGAACAAAATTACAGGTTAAATGTGTTACTCATGGGAAGAAACAAATTTACATATTTGTCTAAATTTTCTAGTATTTAAAGTTAATAACTGGTGATTGATTTTGCTCCTTCTAAAGTCTCTGATGAGGTTGAAGACCAAATAGTTCACAACTAGACTTGGGGTTAGGGTGTTTTTGAGTCTAGATGTATGTTTCAAGTTCATAGATATGAGATATGATAGATACTGTGTTACATTCAGAAATTTAGACTCAACAAGATAAGAAAACATTTTCTTCAAGGTTGCCAAATACAAACAGCCAAAACACTGCGAATGTAGCATGAAGGTAATTCCTGGTTGTTCTGTGGTTCTTGTTGTTTTGTGTAGCTTATTTCATATATGTGTAGTAAAGTAAATGTATATGAAAAATAAATAAATAGTATTTTAAAAGTTAAAAAAAGATTTGGCAATAACATTGGCAAAAGTAATCTCAGAATTATTTTTTTATATTTAGTATTGAAAGGATATAGCTGTCCCTACAGTAGATAAATAAAATAGAATTCTCATTTTATTTTATTTACTTAGCTTCTTTTTCTTTTTCTTTTTCTTTTTCTTTTTTTTTTGTATTATCAGGAAAGATATTTTGATCATTTGGGATGAAAAATATTTCCTTCATATTAAACCTTTAAATTTTACATAAGTACACAAAGGGAAATTACTGGGTAATGGAAAACAATGTGCTATTAGTCTTACTTTGCTAAATTCTTCCACCGCAGAATCACAGTGTTACATGTTGAAATAATGAGCACATGCCTAGTATTCAATGACCAAGCAAGATTTTAATTTATTTTATTCTTTTTATTAAATGTATATTCACATTATTTTCTTAAATGTACCCATTTGAACATTCGGTAAAATTGTGACAACCATTTTAATATTTGTAAAAGTTGTGGCAAGCTTTAAATATATATTTAAATATATACATATGGTACATACATATTATATATGCATAATATATATTTTTTTCAGAGTGTATGAAAACTCAAAAGTGTAAAATAAAAGGAGAGTAAGAAAACTTGTGGAACTAGGGAATAGAACTGCCTCTGTTACTGAATTCATGTTCTTTCAGGTTTACTATCTTCTTCATTTCAGTAGTTTATTTTATGAGAGTATTAAATAATTCACATTTTGCTTATTTTATTGAAGTAGAATTGAATGAACGTTCTCAATTGGTATTAATTGAACCTGGATTCTACATGTGTATGATGATAATCAAGGACAATTTGTTTTGTCCATCTATTCACCCATAGACACTCTGTCAATCAGAATTCATGTTGTACACATCTGAATTTAGAAAGCCTGTCATTTATCTTCACCAATTTCCTTTACAGTACTTTATCTGACTATGTTTATGATTGTATTGGTTTATTCAAAAATATATTATGTCACAAATCCATTCTAAAATTTTTGAAAGTTTTCTGGCTTGGGGATATCCTTACATTTCTATTGCCCATGGAGATGTCCAATGTATAAATATCTGAACATCAGATCTAGCCAATGGACAGGACATTCTCCACAGTTGAGTGGAAAGTGAGGACTACAAACTCTGGAGGCTCATATTTGACCACGTCCCCTGAATGGGGAGGCCTGATGGCATGCAGAGAAAGGATAGCAGGCTACTAAGAAGAGACTTGATACCCTATGAGCATATACAGGGGAGGAGGTTCCCCCCACAGTCATAGGGGAGGGGAGTAGGGGGAAAGCAGGAGGGAGGAAGGAATGGGAGGATACAAGGGAGGGGATAACAACTGAAATGCAATATGAATAAATTAATAAAATATTTTAAAAAGATCTACATCAGAATGAAATGTAAATTATATTATGAAGATCTATACACATTGCCTTGTATATGAATAAAATTCGGCGGTGGTAAACAACAAATTATCTGAGCATTATAATTGTGTTTAAGGTTATTATACTTGTAGTTTAGCTAAAAGAGTGAAACCACCACACTCTGTGTCAAGTGACCTGTGAACAGTAGACTTGAATTTTAATCATTGTTTTGATGTTTTGTCTAGTACGTCTGTCATTTAAAACAAATAGTAACTATTATTTCTTTCATGCTTATTCAGCATTCTACATTTATAAATGAAAGGCAGAAAACAAAAATGAGCCAGATATGCACATAACAATTGAATAAAGACACATTTGTTCCTAAGGTGATAAAATGATTTTGTTCTTATTAATATGTATGAACTTTAATTTCCTTTCTTGTTCATAGTATTTATTTAAATAACATAAAACACTTTAGTTATATTGCATAAACAGCAAGGAAAAGTCACAACATGTTGTATAATGTCAATTCATTGAAAGATATTACAACCAGATTTTTTTAAACCAAAAATATATCTAGTGGATTGAAGACCTTGAACTAAGTAGCTAAAGCAACACAGATAGGTCTTCTCAGTACAATGGAAAAAATTTTAAATTAATTCTATGAAAAAACAAGTCTATAAAATTGCTGATTTAGTTTGGCCTTGCTTCTAAAAAAATATAGAGTCTGTTATTTAAATTTTTGACCATTTGATATGAGAACACCTGGTTCTTCCTTCACCATTAACAACAGTGGTCAATGTGAAGCTGGAGAGATGGGTCAACAGTTAACAGAACCTGCTGTTCTTTCTGACTACTTGATTTTAGTTTCTAGCATCCTTTGTTTTTTAATTTTTCATTTAATTTATTCATATTACAACTAAATTTCTATCACCTGTATCCTCTCATTCCTCTCTCCTTCCTGCTTTCACCCTATTCTCCTCCGATAAGTCTATGACTAAGGGAGACCTCCTCCCCCACTATATGGTCATAGGCTATCAACTGTCATCTTGGTAGATTGCTTAGTCTTTCTTTGAGTGCCACCAGGCCTTCACATGGTGGTTCAGAATCATCTTTAATCCAGTTCCGGGAAATCTCATACAGTCACTCTTCTGTTCTCTGTAGGCATCAGGCAAGACACACATACATATGTGCAGGCAAAAATCTATGCCTAAAAAATAAGTCAAGCCAAAGAAAATTTCAAAATTATTGGTGTCACTTATTTATTTGTTGTTTACTTTAGGATTTTTATTGCCTAGTGAAATTCAAGTCATAGTTATAAATAGAAAACAAATCAATTTGCAGCAGCAACATTTTGGTTTTTTTATACAATAAGAATTTTCTCTTTCAAACTTAAAACCAAACTGGTCTCCTCTGAGTAGGGTTCATCCTGCAATGGTAGTTTTATCTCATGCTTCCCCTAGCTTTTGACATTTTGAAGATAATCCTTTTATTTATAGTATAGAATCAATTTTAATATAATTGTTTGTCCAACACACACTTTCTCTCTCTCTCTCTCTCTCTCTCTCTCTCTCTCTCTCTCGTAAAGATCAAAAACTAAGTGTTTGTTCATGTGTTTTTCTCTTACAGAAGTTCTGTTTGTGTTTAAGTGAAAAGGAATATATATTCATAAATTTATGGCTCACTTTTCATAGCTTAAGGTACAGTCTCACGTGAGAAAACTTAAACAAGTAAGTTCTTAGCAGCATTCTTCTACACACACACACACACACACAGAGAGAGAGAGAGAGAGAGAGAGAGAGAGAGAGACAGACAGACAGACAGACAGACAGACAGACAGACAGACACACATCCAACAAATTAAACAACATTTGCCTTGACCGGTTAAAAAACTTAGCCTATAGTCATAATTGAATTATAAACTGCAGTGAGAATTTATGATTAACAACTACATAAAACATGGCTCCATAAATGATTTATACATAAAAACACGGTGGAGAGAACTCATTGTAGTCTAAAACCTCAGCAAATAAGAACTGAAAGAAGTAATTGGGAGAACATAACATTCCTGAAATAGGTGGCTTGCAGACAGCCAAGCATTGATTCACATTAATTTAATAACAATGAAATTACTGGCCAGGATTCTACTTAAAACTACTTACTATAAAGTGAGTGGTATGCTGTTGCTGTCTTTGAAATACTGTTCAGTGAGGTGCAATATGAGAAGCAGGGATATTAGTCAACAGAAGATTCACTGTGGCGCAAGGCAGTGGGCCAAGTAGGATCTCTGTATGCATATAACATCCCAGTGCAGTCCTGGAGCCTGAGGACCCCAATCTGCTCATAGATTGGTGACAGCGGTAGCAGCAGAGGCAGCAGCCAACAAAATATACAGATGAACCATGGGATGCATGCAGATGTGAGAAGACAGAGAGGAATGCACAAAACACATTTTCTTCAACTAAGCAGAGGTATGTCTGTGCACTATAAGAATAAGTACTGAATTTTGCCAGTTATTAAATCAGAAGTTATTGGCATTCATCTTCATATAGTAAAATTCAAGGGAATATGGTCAAAGTATTTCTAATTCAATAAACACTTATTAATATTTGGAGTAATCATACCTTTATCTTATAAAGTTATAAAATTGTTTTATTAATGGTTTCATAAGATAGTGCCCCTATATATTTGTATTATAGTTATATTAAATAATATCTACTTTATACTAACTTAAATACTCTTGAAAAATACTAGATTTTATATCCTTCTAGCGAGACATGGTAGTTCACATCTGAAATCCCATCATTTGGAGCACAGAGGCAGAAGAATCCTTTCATGTTCCAGACAAGCCTGGTTTTTCTATGCATATGTATTCCTAATACCAACTTAAAAAAAAAGAGGCCATGAACTTGAAAGATAGCCAACAGAGGTCATATGGGAGCGTTTGAAGGGAGGAATTCGAAGGGAGAAGTGATATAATTATATCATAATCTCAGCAATAAAAATATTTTTTCAAAAATATATTTCCAAAAATGTTAAAAGCAATACAAATATTCTTCCAGACATTATCATTTTATGAATTAACTGTTAGGGTAGTGATTGATAAATATGTAAATGCTACTTACACATATGTTATATTGTCATAACAAATGAATATGAATAACCTAGGGAATATGATCCATATATCAAATCAATTTTTGATCCAAAAATTGTCTTAAATGTCTCAAAGCATTCTGAGGAGTCAAGTGCGTTTTTTGATGCATTAATAAGAAAAAAATGGGCTTACTCAACTACACAGAAAATAACTTTTATGGCACAAAGAAAACGTATTTATTTGTATTCTGAGGATGATACTTTGGACATAAAATCACTCATCTACAATTATTTATGTATGTGCATAAACATATATACATACACACCTACATATGCATATATATGCTCATCTACCTCATATCTACATCGGTTCCTATGATACTATCTAAAATTGTCTACCAAACAAAGTCTCTTGGAAATGATAACTTGGACTCTTGTCTTCCATGAACAGCTTCATTAATTCATTTTAAATTATTAGAGAGAGTAAATATAAATAATTACATGGCAGAGGGGACCATTTTCATCTGAAAAGCATTTTAACACATTAGAAAACATAAGCCTTTATTTATTTTAGGACATGTAAAAACTTTTTAGAATCTTAACATTCTTGAAAAGCTTGTTCTTTTTATGTAATATTCTTGGTATTCACCAATCTCATCTCAATAGTTTCAATGAATTTTACTTAAATAAATAAACAATATTCATTTAATTTGGAGAGACTAGTTTTCAAAGACCATCTGATATAAAGTAACTCAAATCACAAGAAAAAGATAAAAGAAACATCTATTCACAGTAACACTAAAAGAGTGATTTAACAAATTATGGCACACTTTAGGAAAAGGAAAGATTCTGGAATGGTAAACCTAACACTAATTTTCTGGCTCATTTTGTTATAAAGCCAAGGAATTGAAATGAATAAATGAGAAAAAAGCTGTCAGTGCCTTAATTAAATTTATACTGATGGTGACACTAGGTAGTGTAGTTGTCTGAGTGTAAGTTCTTATAACATCAAATAAAAGTGACACAATTCCCTCAAGGAATAAATGTAAGTAAGGAAGACTTTAGCTTGCATAAAATTATTCATGATTATTATATTTAAATTACTTAGTGTTAAAGTGGCTGTGGGCATGGCTAGGCTAAACATGTGGAGCAAAGATTAAAAATATGCTGGGAATTTTTGCTGTTATATTCACTGTCATATATTTCACACACACACACACACACACACACACACAGAGAGAGAGAGAGAGAGAGAGAGAGAGAGAGAGAGAGAGAGAGAGA
>OU015744.1:65053388-65097333 GCA_907169655.1 Acomys percivali
AAAAAAAAAAAAAGGAAACAGCTCTCTTTTAAGACCCAGTTATACCACTCCTAGGCTTATACCCAGAAGATGCTCTGCCATACAACAAAGACATTTGTTCAACTATGTTCATAGTGGCATTGCTCATAATAGCCAAAAACTGGAAACAACCTACATTTCCCTCAACTGAAGAATGGATAAAAAAAACTGTGGTACATCTACAAAAAGAATACTGTTCAGCTATCAAAAACACAGTCATCATGAAATTGGAGGGCAAATGGATAGAGCTGGAATAGATAATCCTGAGTGAGGTAACCCATACCTAGAAGGACACATGTGATATATACTCACTTCTAAGCAGACATTAGGCATATGATACAGGATAACCATATTACAGTCCACAGATCTAAAGAAGCTAAGTAACAAAGAGGACCCTAGGGAGGATGCTTAAATCTCATTCAGAAGGGCAAATAGAGTAGAGAGTGAAAGCAGTTCAAGAAAGGGAATGGGACTGGAGCCTACCATAGATTTCCTCTGTAAGAATCCATTCAGGATGGGATCGAAGCAGGAGCAGAAGCTGAATCTCACAACCAAACTTTGGGCAAAGCACACGGAGTCCTATGGAAGAATGGCGGGGACAGAAAGACCTGGAGGAGACAGGACCTCCACATGAAGACCAACAGAGCCAACAAATCTCGGCTGAAGGGTGCCAGCAGAGACTGATGCACCAACCAGGGATGCAGCCTATAAACAGCTCGGTATCCGTATGGGTCTCCTATTAAGGGTAAGATCAGATGCCACTGCCATGGACTCTGTTGCCTGCACTTTGATCACTTCCCCCTGGTGGGTTGCCTTACTGCCATAGAGGAAGAGGAGTCAGGAAGCCCTGATGAGACTTGATAGTGAGGTCCGTTGGTAGGACAAAAGGGATTCCCTTCTCTTAGTGCTGAGGCGGGTGAGTAGGCGGTAGGGGGTGGGATTGGGAGAAAACAAGAGAGTGGGCCATGATTGCATATGAAGTCAATATATTTTTAAATAAAACTAAATTAAAAGAGAACTTTTTTGCACAATACAATTTGATCGTGTTTCCACTTCCTCCCGTATTACCCTTCCTCCTTATGCACCTATATCTCTGTTCTTTTCTATTTATTTAAAACAAAAAGAGGCAAAATTAAACCCAAACAAACGAGACATATATTCACAAACACTGAGAGAGGAGGGGTGAGCCTGTGTCTTCTTCCTTATATCTCAGTGTTGGAAGCATATCTGGATTGAAACTGTGCAGGCTTTGTGTGTGCTACCATAATCTCTGTGAGCTCGTATACTCAGTACTCCTGCTGTGTCTCAAAGACACTCTTTCCTTAGAGTAAACCACAATGTTTGACTCTTCTAGTGTTTCTGCCTCTTCTTTTTCATAGATCCCTTAGCCTTGAAGGCAGGGCTTTGGTGATAGGATTCCATTTAGGAATGAGGACTCCCGGCACAGTGTCCAGTTGTAAGTCTCTGTTAGTTCCCAACTACTACAAGAAGATATTTTCTCAGGAAAGGTTGAGCAAGACAACGATCTGTGGTCTAACAATTTGTCATTAATAGTCACTTCACTGTTAATGCTCATTTTACAGGACAATAGTGTTAGGTTTTCCTCAAGGTCCATGACCCACCTAGACTCTAGTTTGATTAATATAATCTCTGAAATCATAAAATTTAAGGAGATCTTTCACCTAATCTCTGCATTCCTTAATTATCTTTAGTTATTTGTGTAGAGGAGAGGACTAAGGGCATTTCCTTGTCTGCTCTAGCCTGTCTTACCATGTTGTTTTTGTCCAGCTCATGGTTAGGCAATAGTATTGCTGAAGCTTATAGCCAAAGAAAAGTACACCCATCCTTTAGCCAAGTGATTGGCCCAGAAAATATACACTATATGGGTTGAGCAGGTTTATACATATGTGTATGCATGCGTGCATTTGTGCATATATAATAACAGAAAATGAAACAGTAGCCATGATTTTGAAAAAGAGCAAGTAGCTGTGTCTGGGAAGTTTAAGAAGGAGAAAATTGATATGATTATATTAGAATCTCAAACAAAATTAAATATCATAAAAAGAGTGGATCAAAAAACCCGCAGTCACTTTGACAATAATATACATCTCAGCACTAAGTTTAACAATAAGCAAATGCATAGATTGAGGTTATATAGGAAACAAGAGGGCTTCAACGGCCCCAGGAAGCACTAGTTATAAAGCAATGTCATTCAAATGCTAAACCAATACCTTTGGTGCTTCTTTAATGCACAATGATGGAGTCAGCTATTAGTTTTTATGATCAATTGAATTCCCAATAGGTAGTTCATCTCCAGGTAGATAATGGAAAGGGACAGTGAAAGTCTTATCCCTTTCACCACATGGACAGTTCCTGTAGTCTCCTTATCCAGTAGGAAATACTCTTATCATGTAAGATATTCCAAGCATTTGGAAACTTTTTTGTTTGGAATCAGAACCCAAAGCTAATTATGAATACAAACATTTTACTCTGAGCCATAGTCTAAAGAGTGTTATGATTTCTGTAACAGGATAAAACTAAGTAAAAGATCCAACAATATTCTTCCTCTTTTTTATCCATATTACAAGTTTTAGGTCCTCAAGCCTGATGCTGGCATTTGCTGTTATAAGAGAACATAACCTATCCACATGTTCAACATGCTCTATATTTGATTTCCCCAAAAGAACCTCCACCTGATGATAATGTCCCACACTGGTGATCAAAACAGAGAAATTTTTACATCCACTACGATAATGTATTCATGAAATATGATTTTTCAAAGATCCAAAGTATTTTTTGAAATAGTAATTTTACCTACTGTCCAGGAACATTTAAATGCAAGCAAAATTAGCTTGCAAATAGAATAATCTTTATATTAGATTGATTAATTTTGTTTTCACAGCAGTTCTTTCTGTGAGGGAAAGGAGCAGTAAATACATCTATAGAACCTTATACATGGAGGTATATATTTCAGCTTTTCAGTGATTAATATGGAATATCTTATTAATAAGACTATCTTATAAGCAAAAAATTCCCATAGAAAATCTAATACATTAAATTACTTTCCAAAGTATATACTTCCTTGCATTGGTTTGAATAGACATTTACTTTTGGTATTAACACTTTAATGAAAAGTATAATCATTGTATTCTGGTCTTAAGGATATGATGATTTTAGCAGATGTCTTGCTCTAAATAAGTATTATCATGGTTTTGGTCTCAGAACTAGGCTAAACCTTCCTTCCTTTAGAGTAAATGCTAAATGCTGACTGGTTACATACACATTGATGATCAGTGACCTTTGAGAATGTGAATAAGGCAAATATATATACACATATATATATATTCAAGGATGATGGCTGCATATATATTTTAAAATGGATTAAAGTATTTTGCCTTATTCACATTTTCAAAGGTCACTGATCCACATGGTGTAATATATATATATATATATATATATATATATATATATATTGAAAAGAGAGAGAAGTGTAATTGTATTACAATATAAAAAATTAACATGAAAATTATATAATGTGAAATTCAGTATATAATTTATCTCAAATCCAGTCATAAAAGAAAAGTAAAAATCTTATTTATAGTGAGACTAGATATTTGAGAATCTTTAGTTCCACATATATATGTATATATAACAACAATAATTATTATTATTATTATTATTATTATTATTATTATTATTCCTTAAAAGAGGTGACAAATTCCCTTTTTGAGTTTCTAATTTTTTATTTTTTATTAAACAAATTTTACATATACATTTATATTATTACAAGCATATAATAAACTACTTATAGTAGGAAGAACCATGAAACAATCAGGAATTACATATATGTTACATTCATTGTGTTTAGGCTATTCATATTTGGCAGGCTTGATGAAAACATCTTTTCTATCTTGGTGAGTCTAAAATTCTGAATGTAAGTCAATATCTAACACATATCATCATTATCAACTTAAAACATCTATTTAGACTTAAAACATCTTAATTCCTAAACAACTAAGCTTAATTGTAAAACTAAACTGAATGGTCTTCAACCCCATCAGAGACTTGAGAAGGAATAAAACTAATTACCCTAGTATGCATGGAGTGCATGTTAGCAGCTTCCCTAATGAGAAGATGACAGAGACAGCTTGAGGGCTGAGCAGTCACCTAAAACTCTCGATAACATTGGAGAATCATCTTCAACATTATGGTCTAAAATATGTGAAGGATATATTTGTGGGGCAGGAACTATTGAGGACTTGCTTACCCTGTCATGGCAGAGTTTGGTCATAGACTATGTCTGCATCCAAGCTTGCCCATTTTTATGCATAATTCTCTCTGTGGTAGAAATGAGGACATTTTCCCCAGTGGTTTGTTGACCACATTTGAAGCCATCTCCATAAGGAGGTTCTATGATGCTCATCGTCTTCCTTGAAGTTGACTGAGTGTTGCCAGTAGTTAACCTCTCTTGTTGTCAATGAATCCTTAAAATAATAAAAAAACTCTTTAAATATCATATTATTTATATCTCTGAGGTTTTTGAAGACTTTATCTAACTATTTTACCTTATCTTTCTATAGAATCATATCTGTTACACCTATGATGTATATTGTTGTGATAAAAATAGACAAGTAATTGATATGACCATGATTTGATTTACTTATTCTAAATAGCTGCAATAGCACTTTCAAAGTATTGGAAGTAAACCTTGTATTATAATTAAGTTATATGGGTACAATACAGCATATTAGAGTAGGTATATATGTAATGTGTGTAAAGAATAATCTTAACTTTTAATTCCTTACCAATGTATCTAAAATTAAATTTATATCTGTATGCATCTATGTACAAAATTCAATACCAGTGAATTAAAAATAACCTAGCGAGTAACAATTAAGGCAGTAAGCTTACAAGTAGATTCATTAATCTACCTTTTGTCCTGTCATCCCTATATATTCCTATATTTCCCTTTCTTTCTTTTCAGCCCTTTAATGTGAGTTAAACAGCAAAATGTTGATGTGCTTGGCACATGCATTATGAAATAATGAAATACACATATCTTCTCATAAGATTGTGAGATCTGCCAGACTCTTTCATATTCCAAAGTCTTTTTCTTTTTAACAACTCTTATTTTATGTCATTAATAGTAAGAAAATGACAAGTAACACTAAAATTAGTAGAGCAGCTGACAGAAGTTCGCATCTGCAAATCATAAACTTGGTAAGAAATGCATTTTTGTCACATATAACTGAAAAGTAGCTTGTATGTGATAGACCCCCTTGAACTTTATTGGAAAGGACTGATGTTGACATTCTCAAATACAAGCATATCTGCACTCCACTTTCTCCATTGTCGCTGCCAAATGTTCCATCACACTTACATCTTTCCTCTGTCTGCCCATATCTCAGGAAAAAAATAAAATCAGTGCACGAGGATTATTGCAGGGGAGAAAATATTCAAATAAGAATGTGTAACAAATAATGGAATCTTGAACCTTGGACACTACTTGTACCCACTTAAAAAAATTACAACTTCTGACAACATTCAGTATGCTAATATAAACATCTTGTACCACCCACTGTGGTGATGCAGTTAAATGGTTTGCACTCATTTACTTATTCATTTTCCACATAAAGTTCTTATTATTACTATTATTAGAATTCACTTTACAGCCAATAATAGCTCCAGCATTCATGCTGTATAGACAGACTGAGAGTATCTTAACTGCATGGTGGAAACTCAGGCTGCTTCTCAGTTCTCGGGCTCCTTTAGAGTCTCTGCCCTCACTCTTCAGATGCTCCTCCCTATTTATTGGACACTTGAGTTAGAAAATGGCATGCATGCCAAAGCATGCACTCATTACATATATTGTTATTTGAAAAATAAATTTATCTTTGGTAAATTATAATTTTGTGGTTTGTCATGATTCAGGTAAGAATATTTTCAATTTTTCCTTTTTAAAAATAATTATTTATTTTATAGGAATCACTCATAATGCTCTCCAATGATCATCCTTACTTCCAAATCCTTCAAGGTCTGCCTATGCTCCCTCAAAAATATCAACAACAACAACAACAAAAAAAACCAAAAACAAAACAAAACAAAACAAAACTGGCGATTTGTGTTGTCCGTATAATCACTGGAACATGGTCAAAGACCTAGTGGGCAGCCTCAGTTCCAACAACTGGCCATCTATTATGGAGAGCTACACTTCTGCATCCTTATAAAAATGTTAAGATTTGTTACTTGTTCAAAGAGGAGGAATGTGTCACAAAAACCTTCTATGTCTCTCTCAATGTGAGTCTGCAGTCATCAATACCACTACAGAAGAAACTGCTGTGTCCTGTACCCATCAGCAGAGTGTGGTTCACAGAATTCCCCATGGTATATGGTGACAGTAAGAACTAAGGACATCAATGTACCTCAGGGAGCAGCACTGTCCATGCACCTTACTTGGCCTCTGCTGGTGAGCTGGGCCTCAGAATCTATATTGTTCCACCTCTTATCTTTCCCAACTCTCCGTTACAACTTCAGTCATTTCATTGTAGTGGCCCTGGAAACAACAGGCCCAAATATTGCCCCAAGACATTGGTCTGGTTTGAGTTTTCTGTTTCCTGAGATATAAGTATTGGTCTATCACTAAGACTCTTCTTGATATCATGCTTTCGCCCAGAGTCAGGGTGACTTTGAAGCTAGGCATAGCATCCAGTGCCCGGATTACATAGAGCTCCAGACTCTTACACTCCTCCAAGCTCTCTGTGATGGCCAACCTGAGAGACACCTTGCATCACTGTTGTGATTTCAGCCTGTGGACTGTATGCTGGCCCTGAACTTTCCTCCCAGAATATGAGCAGTGATGACAGCTGCATACTGTGGGCTGGCCTACATACCAAGGACCAGCTTCATTCAGTAATGACATGGTCTTAGTCCACTGTGGCTGTACTCCCATATCACTTCCATACCCACCTTGACCACATGTGTATTTTCACTATTTCCTCTGACTGCAGGTCTGTTCAGCCATCTTTCTTTCCATTTTCACTAGACCACATTTTAAAAGCATCTTCCCCTAGAACTTTCCTTTTCTATGTTGTTTAAAGGAAACTGTGGCCTCTGTAGGGCCTACATGTGTTTCTCAAACTATTCAGAGCAACTCCTATGTCCAATGAAGGGTCTCTCCTGCCACCATGATCTTCAGTCACAGTCATGTTTCAGGTTTTCATCTTTAGTGTCAGTGACATGCTCCCGGATATGGACCTGAAGCCCAAGCTTCTCCCCATGGAGTAGGTGTTGGGTTTGACCAACTGGAAGCACTGGTTTTGGACACAATGGCAGTAGAGTTAGTCAGGCCAAAATGGAGGTGTAGGTAGTGGGCTTCAGTTGATTTTCTAAGGTATGTCATAATATAGTTTTCCTAAGACTTATTTTATTTTGAATTCAGTATATTGTGTGGGTATGTGTTTATGAGTAGGAGTCACTTTAGAGGGCAGAAGAAGATGTCAGGTCACTTGGAGTGTGGATAAAAAGGCATTTGTGAACTGCCCAACTGGGTTTTGAGACCTGAACATGAATCCTAAGCAGTAGCCTTCTCTAGCAGTAATATGAAAGATTTTAAATTACATATGGTGGAAGAATAGGAACTTATTATTTCTCAGTAAAACTCTACTATCCAGAGATGCTTCATGAATTATATTATATTGCTTATGAAACCAACATGATTAATTAGATTAGAGTCTTGGGTAGTCTAGGACTATTTTCAGTATTTTGTTTTAATTTCCTCAAGTGAGTTTATTCTGTAGGCTTTACCATTCCATGCAAAGTAGAATATTGGCAGCTCCGGAAAAACGAAAGCCAGGAGTCAATAAAAACAATCTCCAGAGAAAGTAAATTTAAATGATGAAAATTATATTTTAGTTTAAAAATTTATATTGACTTTCCTACACATAGTGGATGGAGAGAACAAGTTGTCAGTAATAACTGAGTTTTCATTCTGAAACTTAAGTTAGTATTCAACCTATAGCCCTATAGTCATGATTCTATCCTTTATAGTGTTCAGTAAGAAGGGGAATTCTATCTCTTTAGCTTCCACTCTGGGATAAGGACTTGCTTGTGGATAATGCAACCTGCTGACATTTTAAAATTCTGAACCACTTGCATTAGTATTTAGTTGCAGAAAGTTTTCTACAGGAAGCAAGCCACTGCTTTTAGGTCTTTATTCTTTTTAAAAATACTTTGTTTTGAAATTTATTCAGATTACATTTCACTTGTATCTTCCCATTCCCCCTCCCTCCCTCTTTCACCCTATTTCCCTCCCCTAGATGTCTGGCAGAAGGAGACCTCCTCCACCACCATATGAGTACAGTCTATCAGGTCTCTCATCCAGATAGACTGCTTCCTCTTCCACATCCATACCAAGGGGATGTGATCAGATTGGGGGCGCCAGAGTTCATGTCAGAGGCAGTCCTTGCTCTCCACACAACCATGGAGAATAAGTTGTCCACTGACTATACAATGCATGTAGTAAACCTACACCATACATGAGATAAGCACGTGACTTCCACAGTGCAGCCACAGAAGAAAGATTTCATTCAGAACAAAGAAAGCAAACTACATTTCTAAAATATTTGTCTAAAACAAAAGTATTTTGATTGACACCCATTTAGAGGACTTTGACATCAACTCTGGTGCCCCATATTTGACCACCTCCCCTTGGTGGGGAGACCTGGTGGCACTCAGAGAAAGAATAAGCAGGTTACAAAGCTGAGACTTGATAGCCTATGACCATATAGTGGGGGAGGAGGTCCCTCTCAATCATGGACCAAGGGGAGGAGAATAGAGTGAAAACAGGATTGGGGAGGAAACGGAGAATACAAGTAATGGGATAACAATTGAGTTGTAATCTGAATAAATTAATAAAACTTTAAAAAAAGAAAAAATAATGTAGCTTTAATTCTCAATGTAGATTGAGCTAATTTGTTCTCAATGAGATTGTCTTTTCTATCCCTAAACTGACAAACCCCAGGGTGTATCATTAAATAAATAAATAAATAAGTGGAAAAAAAGAGGACTCTGGTCCCTTCAAAACTACAAAGCTGCCAAGAACATTATGTGGAAAACACTTAGTAATCTATGATAAGGGCAACAGAACAATAGAGGAGTCAGCACTTTGGAGGATCCAAAATCGGAACGAACATTAACTAAATTTCTATATGCTAATAAGAAATCAGTAATACATAATGTATAAAGACAATTACCAATAAAAAAAAACAAAACTATGTCCATAAATTCATTGAGAGAATTTCCAAACTGGCAGTGATAGAAATGTAATATTACTTAATTAAAATAAAGCATATATACATGTCTTCATCTTAGTAGCTGTCAAACTAAAAATTGATCTACAAAGTCAATGAAATCGTGTCTAGATAAGACAATAGAACAAATAATCAGAACACCAAGATACTAAGTAGAAAAAAAATCAGAATACTAAATTTGTCTGTCAGCTGAAGAATGCATACATAAAAGTGTCTTAGTACTGTATTGAAATAATGTTCACAAATAAAAATATATGAAATATACCATTTGGATCAATTTTAAAAAGGTTATACTAATTATATAGGGGCATCTATAAATTATTATTTTTAAGGAATTTATTTGAAGTGTCTAAAATAGTTAAGTCACAGATGCAGAGAGTAAATTAGTGCTTAAATGTTGATAGGATATCCAGTTTGTAGCAAATTTGAAAGTGAAAGCTTGCCGATAAGAATTTTCTTTTTGGAACATTTGGTGATATAAAATTAGATTGTGGTGATGGCTGTAAATCCCTATAGCAACATTTACATGTAAAACTGGGCACATTTAGTTGATGGATTTTGGAAAGTTGTTTCAGCCTAGAGATCCATAAAATCTTTTCCACTTGAAATATTCTTGATAAGAATCAGTCTGCCTTCAGACAATAGCTAGGTTCATTGCTTTACTATTTACAGCAGTCACAATTTCAGCAAATCACCTTATAAACATAGAATCTAGCCAAAATTCTGACTTCCATAAAATAAATGTGAGTGACTAATTAAGGTCAAAGCTCTTAAAATACATAAGGATTTAGCCTGAAGTAATGGGCTTCAGGATACCTGTGACAACCAAGCAAACTTTTTTATGCATTAAGCTTACTTAATAAAAATTACTTCATTCCCTAAAAATTATAACTTGAAGCATGTTACTCTTTAGGCGCTGAAATGATTTCACCTGTTTTAACAATGTTCATGAAAAAGAAGCCAATACTTATATCTTACTTATCTACACATTCTTCCTTAAATTTAGGAATCAATATATAAGAAGTGTACATGGACATATTCCTTTCATACGCATTGTTTAAGTTGGAACTTAATGTACTATCATTGTTTAATCATATGTGTTTGATATATATTCTCAATTAACTTTTTTGATTATTAGGTTAAAAGTGAAAGATTCATATAAGTGTGATCACATACAGATACAAAGAATGAAATAAATGACCATATCCACACCTAGTGAGGAATCATTCTACCACCCCTAATTAACTGTATTTAACTAAGGCATTTAAATCAGACACACAACTTGAATTTTTTTAAACGTTTCCTTTAACCAATGATTTAGTATAAATTTAATTCATCTGTTGAATATGCAAAATTTTAATTAATAAAAAATGAAGAAACATGTTTCTATGTGACCGAAAATTAGTTTATGGATAAATGCAATAACATCTTGAGAAAATGATTTTGAGTTTCCAAATCATTTGTTTTGTTTCACTGATAGGAAATGCTGAATCAATTTATTATAGGATATCTCTGAACAATTTTAAAAGTACTTTACATCCACTTTTAATTTTTCAGGCTTGAAATAGTCAAGGGCTATTTGATTATGTTATAGAAATTTTGAATTTACTACTAAATCATTCTTTTCTATGATTTAAGTTAAAAACAAGCTGAAAAATTCTGTCAAAATGCAGCATTCCATGGTTATATAATCATTCTTCTTCTTGGAGTCTACTGTACATCAGGTTTTGAAAGGCAAGTAATGAAATTCATCTCATTCTTAAGAGTAAGTGAAAGTAGATTCTGAAAGGACTATTTATAGTGAGTGATTGAGTGAACATCTAGATGGGAGAGAAATGCAAGAAGTAACAGCACAGGAATCTCCTAATTTAAATTTCAAAACAGGTTAACAAATCACCAGATCTACTGCTTATCTTTACTAAAACCATCACGGGTACAACGTCAATATCATGCATATCAATATATTTAATTCAATTATTTGAAATTTTACAAAGCATTTTATGATGTAAGAAGAATTCTTCCTCTGGTACTTGCAAGTATGATGTCCCAAAGATGCAATAAAAGGTATGTTATATATTTGAGATGTTATAATATAGCCATAATTTGCATTTATTTCTAAATACCTTTTTTTCAAAACAAGTTTCCCTAAATGCTAAATTTTTTACATGAGATTTAAAAAATTGCATTCCTGGTGGCAATGCCCACATGCACATCATGGTCTCACAATATTGTAATAGAATAACAGTTCCATTGCCTAAAGAAGTAACAGCTGCCAACTAATGATTCAAGGTATCATCCATATGTGTGATGATGTTCATGTGAAAATATTCTCTCTTGCCAGTAATGACCAAAATAGAGACAGTCATGGTAAGGAAAAATAACTGCTGCTGCCTTATGAATTTTTGTATCATATGTGTTGGTTCTCTATACAATGTATTTATTTTAAAAACACAAAACACCAAATAGAAGAACAGTGATCCCTTATTTGCTTCATCAAAACTGTCCAGCTATTACATCTTGCATGTTTTGTACCAGAAACCAGCCACAGATAATTACAGAAAACTACAACTGATCTAAATGCAGACTACAAGTAACAATAGGGTGCCAAATACACTGATACATCTATAGCAAAACTCTTTCACCTAAGGTTCAGGTAACATAATGGAAGTCAGGGAAGAGATACTAAGTTTGTGTGAAAATGTATCTTGTAGATATTACAGTGAAGCTTTACACATAATGCTTTAACAATATGGATACTTACAGAATTCCTGATGTAGTACAACACCAACAATTCTGCTAGCATAGAAGGGAAAAATCTCCTAAGTTTTACACCAACTTAAGTAAAAATAGCAATTAAGGAATACTGAGAGTGAGAGACTTAGTCTTCCCTAAAGATGATCACACTAACTGAGCATCCAATAGAAATGGTCAGCCCTAAAATCATGTATATACAAGTCACACTAAATGGGCTGAGAAGGCTATAATCATATATATTGGGGGTGTACACACACATACACACAAACACACACACTAGTTAAATAATAAACTTTGAAGAAAAAGAGACAATTAGAAATAAAAACCGGTATGTGGAAGCAATGAGGAGGGATACATGGGAAGAATTAGAAGAACCATACATAAAATAATATAATTTTAAATAAAAATAGTTTTACTAAAAGATCAGCTTGATATGTTATACTGGCAAAACACCAAGTATTCTTCTCCTGTGCCTTTTTAAACCTCAAGTTGTTTATTTAAGAAAATTCTAGAAAGAGCAGATTCACACACACACACATACACACACACACACACATCACTACACCACATCAATAAATATATTCCTTAAACTAAGCATGCAGAATACTATACCAGCTATATTTAATAAGTACACTATCTTCAAAAAAGAAGAATACTAATACATACCCCTTCAAATGACTTTCACACAAACTCTGGTGCCTCATATTTGACCATGTCCCCTGGAGGGGGAGACCTGGTGGCACTCAGAGGAAGGATAGCAGGTTACGGAGAAGAGACTTGATACCCTATTTGCATATACAGGGGGAGGAAATCCCCCTCAGGAACAGTCATAGGGGAGGGGAATAAGGGGAAAATGGGAGGGAGGGGAGAATGGGAGGATACAAGGGAGGGGATAACCATTGAGATGTAACAAGAATAAATTAATAAAAATTTTTTAAAAAGAATACTAATACAATCCTGTCTTTAAGAAACTCCTCTCTCTTTACTTCATGGTAATTGTAAATGTGAATATCTCATATACAAACAGCAAATTTACCTAAATACTGTTATGAGTTATGGTAAAGGATAAACTCTTACACCTTTGTTCCAGCTACTGTAGTCACATGCAACCCAAAATGTGTAGACAGTCACATAAGTCCCCGTTTCTATTTTTCAAAATAATATATAATAACTTTAACTGTTAGGAGGAGCATTGCTACAAGTTTGAATTACTCAGTATAAAAAGTTATGGTCTAGCTAGGACTACACAATTAAATACTGCCTCAAATAAAAATAAACAATGAGATAAATATGTCCATTTTAAATATTTACATATTAATATAACAAAATATAGACCACCATGTAGGTTGGTTTAAAGCATTTGCATTGTAAAGCATATATTTATATGTGTATTCCTAGTATCAACATATGTCCATATTTCTATCTATGTCTCCTTGCACTAGAAATAGACCTTATCTTTTTTACTAAAACAAAGTTTATTAAAAATTAAAAATAGTGCTAATGTGTGCAGAAATGGCATATCATGATGGCAATGATGCTGTTTTGCATTTATGACACATTTGCCAAGGCTGACTCTGCCTTTGGCAGAAACCTTAATAGGCTGTTTACTAATAGCTCTGTAGAGGAGCATGGTTTCCATGGTAGCAAATGAGCAATACTAGAGTCATTAATCGCTCCTACATTATCATTGTACAGTTTTCTGTAAAGCAATGCTTTGTAGTTTGATAATTGCAAGTCTAGAATGATTGCACCTCATGAGTTGATTAGCATAAACACTTAAGATGAAAAATGCCAATGTTGAAATGGTGAGTGCATTATAAGCAAGCTAGGGCTACATAATAAACATGATAGTGTGTAGAACTGTAAAACAGTGTCTTTTAGCAGTATTGGGACAGGATACTTTGATAGTGCTCCATCCTGGAAAGGAATTTTATAAGCAGAATGCATGAACACCATACCAAACAATTGATATTAGGTTTTGTTTGGGGTTTCCCCTTCAGAAGTGCTCCCTGGAAGGTGAAGCCTTACCTGTGCTTAGAAGCTGAGTGAGTAAAGGCTTGTCTTCTGATTAGAATGCGATATGTCCCTTGTAGCTACAAATGATTGAACACTAGATTCATAGTTGGTGTTATCCTTTATGTAGAGCCTTTAGTAGGTAGACACTTGGGGGAGGAAGTCGTCATTATGGGTAGGCTTTTCTGATAGCCTGGCTTGAATTCCTGGCTACACTCCACTACAGTATAAATAGACTAGATTACTCAGCTTCCTGATTTTCTCACACGCTTTTCCTGCCACCTGCCTGGCCCCTGCAAAACTAGACTGGCGCGCTGAAGCTGTAACACAAGTAAGACCCTTTTCTCTTAAGTTGCATTTGTCAGGATCAATTATTACTGCAAAGAAAGTGTAGGAAAAGTATGTGTTTGACTTACGATTTTTAAACACTTATTTCATTCAAAGTTATGTACCATAGACTTGGCTGTCATATATTGTGTCAAATTACTGTTGCTTCAATTCAGTATTCTGCACTTTTACAAAAAGGAGCACTCCAGAAACTCCTTTTAGAGGCACAATGAATGTTCCATGTTTTGGGATATTAAGATACTTGCTTAGTGCATCCTTGATCAGTGGCACCCTCCCCACAAAACAAAATAAGTATGAAAGGAAGAAAGAAAGAAAGAGAGAAAAAAGATAGATAGGTAGAAAGAAAGAAAGAAAGAAAATCAGAAAAGTAGATTGATAATCAATGAATTTTATGCCAAAATTAACAATCAATGCTCACATAAGGAATGATAATCCTAGATTTGTGTCTCTTTTATTAAAGTATTAGGTATGTAGATTATATATTAATGTATTCACTCAAACTTTATTCAAATGCATTAAATTGCCTTTTCACAAAGTTTTTTTTAAATAAAATGTGTTTTAACCCAAGTGTACAACTGAAACTTTCTAGAAGTATGTATTTAAATTGTTTACAAATAGCAGGTAGGATGTTCTATGACCGGCCACTAACAGTACTTATTTTTTGTCTATAAATAAAGAGAAACCAATAATAATTTTTCCAAAAAACATCTTTGAAATAAATAGTCATCTTCTTATTAACTCCTGGTTTTCATTTGCATAATTTACTGGTAAATAAATTAATATAAAATTGTAAAATTAGTCAAATTATAGACCATAATGTCAAAGATTAGAATATCCACTGTGTGTAACTATTAAATTTCCTGCTGTTTTTATGACAAATGTGACTCATATAGTATATAGTCCATTATATTTTGATATATTACAAAGTGTAAAGCAAATGTTAGATCAAGCTCAAGGACTAAGATACTAAAATGTAAATGTAAATATACATATATATATATGCACAAATATGCAGTACATATACAACAAAGCACATGTTCTTAATATTTTTATCTTATCCTGGTGAGTGTTTGTGTGTGCGTGCGTGTGTGAGTGTGAGTGTGTGTGTGTGTGTGTGTGTGTGTGTGTGTGTGTGTGTGAGACTGATTTTCGTAGATCTAAGGTTTTTATTTTGTTTTGGTGAAGAATTCACATTCTTCTCATACACTTGTATGAGTAGGATTGTCTAAAAATTTTGGGACAACATATCATTTTAATAAATGCGTGAATACATTTGTTTTAGAAAAGCATAACATGTCTTAAATTTACTAAATATATTTTAAACTGAGTTTAATTTACACAAAATATTTTCTTGGAAATGATTGCAGAATTAACACATTATAAATTTATATCAATGCAACATATGGACTATAGAAACATCTGAAATTTTACAGATGTAATTGCAGAGAAAATTTCTGCTTTTACAAGATTATTTTATGGAAATACTTCTTAACTCACCAAATAGTTAAATCAAGACTTTTAGTGATGGCAAGCTAAAAATCTGGACATAGTATGAAGCAGCTTACATTCTTTTTCCGTGTCCTAAAAATATTAAGTTATGGTATATACTGTGATACAGTAAAAAAAAAACATTGTTTAATGCACTTAAATTATTTGATGTGAGCTGTTGATTAGTGATTTAGATGTCAATTAATAGTGGGGATTATTGTAGCCTGGCATGGTGGTAAACACCTTTAATCCCAGCACTCAGGAGGCAGAGGCAGGAGGATCGCTGTGAGTTTGAGGCCAGCGTGGTCTACAGAGTCCATGACAGCCTAGGCTGATACACAGAGAAACCCTGTCTTATCGGGAACTGCTAAAAGTGTTGCATTATTCCCTACACAACTTGTAGCAACCTAATTTTTAAACAAGCAAAGAATGTGTTGAATCTTTCTCCTGCTTAAAGAATGGTCTTAATGTCTAGAAATTCCCCCCTTTTTTCCTTGTTTCATGACACATTTTAATTTATTAGCACAATTATTAACCTAAGAATATCTCATTATCCTTTGAAGGGGTAAATCTTTCAGTAACTTTAGTTATTTAATTTGATTATAGATGTGTAATTTTTATGATTTGTTTCAATTGTGTGTAAATGTCATTGTCTATTATGCACACCACATAGAACCATATGCCTGCTGTGGGAGGAAAGACCATTAGATTTCCTTGAACCAAAGTTTTAGGTGATTGTGAGCTGCCAATGTGGATGCTGCAAACAGAGCCTAAATCCTTAACAATAGCAGCAGTAAGAAATTGTAAATGCTGATCCATCTTGCCAGCCTTAGACATGGATTTTTTAGATGGGTATAATCATATTGAAATGTTTCCTTTTATTCTTTCCTGACTGTTGTCTTATCATCCAGATATATGAGGTTTCATCATTCAGTTCCTAATTTTCAGATTTCTCTTGGGATGTATTTTGTTTTGACCCAAAAGTTGTTTAGGAGAATATTATATAGTTGTCACAGATTGGGTAATTGTGGGTTTCAGTTCAAGACCACTGTGTCTGTAATGCACATTTTATATGGCCTTAAAATGTATAAGTTTACAGATATTTGTCATTTCATCTAATAAGTGGTCTATCTTAAATATGATTTCTTGTGCTCTACAGAGTAAGGTGTTTTCTACACGTGTTAGGTGCTGTTATATTATGCATCCATTATGTATGATTAGCTTACACTATTTTGCTCTTATGTACACAGGCACAATTAATATTGAATTGTCTAGTTATAAATTCAAAATTTTCAACACATATTTGGGTGTCTTTTTTGCATATAGTTTTATAACTGTCATACCCATTCATTCAGAGTAGAATGAGTCTCATATCATTCAATACTGCTGAAATTATCCCTTATGACAATTTTTGTCTTTCTAAATCTGGCTTGCTCATTATCTGTGGCATCACTCCACATGCTTCTCAGTGGCTGATTCCATGAAGTGTGAACTTCCAACTTTCACTTTGATTCTATCTGTAATATGTTACACAGAATGAGTCACTCTTGGAAAGAACCTTACGAACAATTGTAGGTATATGTCTGTTGTTTAAAACTTTGCTGCTAATGTTTGCCTTCTAACTGAATCATTTGACCCATTTATACTGGACCTAATTTCTGTTAAAGGCTAATTTCCACTAAATAGTTTATTAAAATTTGAAATTATTATGCTTTAATGAATTTTTGTCAGAATATATGATTATTGTCAGATTCAGTGTTTATAGTTTTGGAGATGTGGTACACTTTGTTTACATGACATGTCTTCTCCTTAGAATCATTTTTTAATCACTTCATAAAAACTGGGTCATATAACAAAGAGAAGATAAAACTTAAAATGTGTTTTGAACTTTGTCTCCAAGTGCTAGCACTGTCAGTTGCCTGCAGATGTCATAAAAGATTCATTTTCTTATGAAACTGTAATTGGATTATACTTTTTATTGAAAGGTAAAACAGAAACTCCAAAATATTTCCCAGATCCATTAACCAACACCTCTGTGTAGTAGCATATTCTAATAAGAATGTATAGCTTTCTTATTTATTGTATAAATCCCCTGGATAAGATAGGTTTCAAATTTTAAATTATATTGGTCAACATGAACCAAATATTTTCCCAGTAACTTCATATGAGAAAATTTCTTAATCATAAGTGAATTATTAATATTAGTAGTCAATGAACTCCAGGGATAATTTGAAAGCAAAAAGCTACATGACTAAAATTGTTCTGAATATTAGACTTTTCATCACTGTGTAATGAATTGTTTTTAATAAGCTTATTCAAAAGTTAGGCTGTTTCAAAGACTTTCAGTAATATATATATATATTCCAGTATGATAACCATTGAAAAGCTAAACCATTTAAATCTCTTGAATTCTGTATTTCAAAGTCAGAAGTATCAAACTCATGAAAGAAGATACAAATATGCATATAATTTCCACATTTTCAATTTCAAACTCAATTGAAGCCATCTGTGATATCAAATTCACTTTTAGTATTCTTGTTTACTCTCGATAACTAGTCAGCCATAGAAAGGGATTCATTTTAGAAAATAGTTGTTTGCGCATTTCAATTCTTGAATATTTTAATACATAGAAACTCAGTGTTTGAATCTTCATGAACTTAGAGAGTAAGTTTATAGACTTTGCTTCTTTGAGTTTACTTAGCCTGATACATAATGTTATCTCCAGAAATTCAAATTCTAAGGATGCTTTCAGTGCTAACAGTTGGTATTAAATACATTTCATCCAAGTAACTCCTTTACCCATTTAGTACATGAGCATTTTTCCTGACTGGCACTGGAATCTCTTCTCTAGAGATCCTGGCACAACAATGTAGAGATGAGATGAAGGCAAGAGGATTATGAGGAAGTAAAATGTACTTGTATAGAAATATTGACATGACAGAATTTACAGGTGAAAAAAAGAAGGAATGTATGATTTGTATCAACTGTTTGGTTGGTTGGTTGGTTTTTCTGAAACCAATCTAAACGGAAAAGAAGACACCTCATTTTTTACCTTGCAGCTTCTGTTGCTTTGGAATATAAGAGCCAGTAGCTTACTGCATTTCAAAATATATTATTTGAGCTTAAAAAGTTCTTGAAATACATCGGCTATCCTGTTGTACAGAGAACTTTGGTTTGTTTGTGTGTTTGTTTGTTTGTTTTTCAAGACAGGGTTTATTTGTATAGCCCTATATGTGCTGGACTCACTTTTCAAACCAAGCTGGCTTTGAACTCAAAGAGATCTGCCTGCCTCTGCTTACCTGAGTGCTGGGATTACAGAGACGCTCCTCTGTGCCTGGATCAGACACCATTTTAATAACTGTGTACAGACTATCTTTTAATCCTAAAACATCTTTCAAACTGGAGATGATACTGTTAAGAATACAAATGAAAACTTTTAGAGGTGATACTGTATTGCCTACAATTGTGAGGCAGGGATCGCTTCCTCATTCACATATTTGGTTACCTTCAGTTATGTCCTGTGGTGATATCTTTTTCTGAACATATCTTTTGTATTCAAAAAGACTGGAATTTTACAAAAACATACAACTAAGTGGATAAGATGCTTTGAGATCACATGTGACTATCCACTCTTTCTGTCTTGCACTTTGGTTTTCCCAGGTAATCAGCTTTTACAACCATATTTAACACACAGCATTAGCCTTAAATTATTCATTATTCCATGCCTCTGACCTAGGTAATATGTATTTGTGTATACTTTGGCAATCCCATGACAGAAGTGGTTTGAAGGTAAACATACACAACAAATATACAATAAATGTTGATAACAAATTACGGTATGACTTGATAACATCAATGTGCACATTCCAGTGCTGTTCTTCACAAATCTACAGAAGACATTTCTCACTCAAACCACTACAACTAACTAATAACAAACTGATAAAATTATTAAAAAGACAGTTTGGCAGAGAATGAAAATTTGGCAGGAGACAAACTAAGACATGAAGATACCGTAAAGGACTACTCGCTGGTCCTGTGTTCCAATATAGCATTAGACTGGGTACCAAGTAGTTTGACAAGGTTTCTCCATTCTCATTGTTGCTAAAATCTTTTACACACTACTTAGACCATTTTTAGTAGTGACTGTATTATCCATCTTAGGGAAACTTCATGGAACAAAATATTATTTACTAAATAACAGATATCCAAATATCATTAAAAAAATAAAAAGACATGCCAGACTTCATTTGCTGATATGTATGTATTCTGGCAAAAAAAAAAAAAAAAAAAAAAAAACATTTAATGAGAAAAATACTGACATAAAATTTAAAACATGATGTTATGTTAAAGGAAAACTTGTTTGAAAATTTTCTAATATATTCAGTAAATTTGGAAATAAATCAAATCACAACCAAATTATCAGTGTCAGAACATTTCTTTTTATTTTTTGTGTATTTTATGTTAAGTTTTATATTCACTAATAATGAAAATATATACTCAGGATTAATTTACCTTAATAAATGCATATTTTAGTATCTTGATATTTTCTGTGTACTTCCTATATCAATAACAACCCTCATTTCTCAACATCAACATATATTAGTGTTTTACATTATTTAATATTTAATTTATCATAATTTTTATTACTGAAAATATACATGAAGTACTTTTAAACCCACAGAGGTGGTACAAGTTAATGAAATCATCCCTCACTCAATGTAGGTTGAAATAGAAGTTTAAAACCTCAATAAGAGGTTGTCTATATAGGCAGTGGTTTGCCAGCATGAATTGCATATTGAGACATATATATGTATATATACACACACACACACAAAAAGAGAGAAACACATAAACAATTGAAGAAATAAACTAGAGATAGTGAATTGAATGAGAACACAGGTCAAATAGAAAAGTTTGAATGGGAAAAAGGAATGAGAGAAGATGGTATAATTCTTTATGATTAAGAAGGAGTAGTAAAAATTAGTAAAAATAAGGAAAGAAGGTTTGTGATTTCAGTTTTACATATTATGAATCAGAACTAGAATTGTTTTGGATTTTGCATATGACATTTTAATTGAATGTCAGCATCACTAATTTCGAGTTTTAATCAGAACTCCAAGTTTTGAAAATGTAATTTTAAGTGTAAGTTTTAACATAGTTGTGTATTAGGAAGTGCTCAAACATGTCACTTGTTTTCCTGTTCTATTGTTTAGTGAGATTCTCATCACTTGTTTTATTTCAACATTTTTATTTATCATTATTAGGTGCTTTCACAATACTGTAATAAACAACTAATATTGTATCACCTGGGTTTCATTTTCAGATATCTTTTTGCAGTTTACTTATAAGAAGGATACTTTCTCTCATAAATACAAAGAACATTTTATGGATTTGGAAATCAGCTTTTATTGGTTGTGTGTAATACACATTAGTCAACTTTTAACTCATACACACTTTACTATGATGGCTTCTGAATATGAGTAACACTTCAAGAGCTTAAAGGAGTCACGCTTTCCAGTTATTGTTAGTTCCACTGTATTCTATTTTTAAAAAACCCTATCTCAGTGGCAACAATAGATACATTTATATTCATTTCTGATTTTAACTTACAGTTATAAGTATAAATCTATAACTCATTTGGAATTTATATCAACAGAAGCAGTGAGACAAAAATTCATATTGTTCTGATATTCTATTCAATAAACCATCTATGCCTTCAACTCTTTTTTTAAAAAATGGTTATTCATATTTATTTTGTACATATAATAGGCTTTGCATTTTATTTTTATTTAGTTCTCTTTAATTAATTATTATCTTTATATCGCAGTCATAGAACACCCCCCCCGTCCTTTCCTCCCAGTCCCACTCTCCCGTCCTCTTGCTCCCACACAAAGAAGGTGAGCCCCATCACCAACAAATAACCCAGCTCATTAAGGTTCACCATGACAGAGCATATCATCTTTCTTTGTGGCCTAGTGAAGCAGGCCCCACAAGGGGAAGTGATCAAAAACCAGGAAACAGAATCTATGTCAGAGACAGCCCCTGTTTCCCTTATAAGTGGACCCACATGAAGCCTGAGCTGCCCATTGGCTACATCTATGTAGGAGGCCTAGTTCCAGTCTATGCATGATCGTTGGTTGGTGCTTCAGTCTCTGCAAGCCCCTGTGGGCCCCGGTCAGTGGGCTCTGGTGTTCTTCTTGTAGAGCTCCTGTTACATCCAATTCCTTCTATCCTACTCCCCACTTTTACACAAGAAATCCTACCCTTTCCCCAATGCTTGGCTGTGAGTCTCAGCATCAGCTTGACCCACTGCCTCGTAGAGCCTGTCATAGAATAGCTGTTCTGGGCTCCTGTCTGTAAGCATAGCAGAGTACTGTTAGTAGTGTCAGAGGTTGGCTATTTCTTGTGGCTTGGGTCTCAGATTGGGCCAGGCATTGTTTGGACATTCTCCCAATCTCTGCTCTAGTTTTATCCCTGCACATCTTTTAGGCAGGGTAAATTTTGGGTTGATGTTCTTGTGGGTGGGGTTAGTGTTCCTCTCCTTCTCAGAGTCCTGTCTAGTTAGAGGATATCCTCTTCATCCTTCACACTCTTACAATCTATACATCTCATCTTTCACATAAGTCCTTGAGTTTGAGAGGAGTGAACAATTTGAAAAAAACATCTCACTAAGCACTAAATGCTACAATGTCTCTATGTTAATGTCAATCTATTTCATGAAGCTTCTTTGGTGAGGATTAAGCAGATTTTTAATCTATTAAGAGAACAATATGTCACCAAAAGTCTTCTTACTGCTGTATTCTTATAGCAGAATAATTATAATAGGTTCTCCTCTAAGGCCTGTTACATCTCTAGTTTCAAGTTCTTGTTCATTTTGGTGGTATCAGGTATGTGTTTTATCTTGTGGAGTGGTCCTTAAATACAATGGCACTTTCTTACTGCCATAATATTTGTGCCATTATTTTACCTGTATATACTGAGTGTGAGTCATTTTTATAGTAATCAGGATTTGTTGATCAGTGCTCTTGAGGATTTCTTTTCTCCTTTGTTACCTGAAGCACCATAAATGCTTCTCAGAATGGGTCAAGATTCCTGGAGAGCACCAACTTGATTTGCCTTCAGTGATAGATCCTTACCATCAGTTACACAGAGTAGCTAATAGCTTCGGCAGTAGCATTTGATATTTTTGGAAATCTGTTAGAATCTTTTCACTAAGAACTCAACAAGAAGCAATATGTTATGGCACTGGAAGTTTTAATTGATAGCATAAGTTATCTAGTTGGGGCATTGTGACTATCGTGACTTCATTTTAACGTATTTTATATATTTGATAAAAAGTTATTTTCTGAAATATGTGATGAACTGAAAAATGAGAAAGCAATAAACAAAAATATTAAAGATGGAGTGTAGAAATAAGATAATATTCAATGATGAAACATAATATGTTCTACATCCTCAGCACACTGGGAAGTGCAAATTAAAATTACCATGAAATTTCATCATACAACAGTTAATATAATAAAAATCAATAAAACATATAACAACACACAATTTCAAGGATGTGTTGAAAACAGATCACTTATTTATTGATCATGGAAGTGCAAGCTAGCACAGGCACTATGGAAATCTGTCTTTAGGTTCTTCAAAATCCTACATATTGATATATCACAATATCTAGATATAGCCAGCCTTGACAAATACATAAAAGAGTCTATAACATACTACAGATTGATTTGCTCAACCATTTTCATTGCTATAAAATCATTATAGACTGATAGGAAAAAAGTGGAACATATACACAATGGAATGTTATTAGGATTAATATTTTAACAAAATAAGATTTTTGAGTAATATATGGGGCTACAGTCATCTTGAGTGTATTAACCCAAATCAACAAAAAATTAATATCGTATGTTTTATCTTATATGTGTATGTTAGTTGTAAAACTTAAGTATGTATATTTTTATCTGAACAACTGCATAAATTAGTTATGTAATAAAGACTGGTAGGTATCATCTCAATGAGGAGACACATCATGCAGTGATAAAGAGAGAGCTAGAATATGATTAAATGGGGAGGGCTATGGCAGGAAAGAGTAGAGAGGGCCAAGCGGAACTACGAATATCAAAGTACTTTGAAATGCCATACGGATGCCTATTATTGCAGAAGCCTCCTAACACGTATGCATACAGGAAAGGATAAAAAGATTTAAATGTTGTGTTGCAATTTATTTGTAGTATTATTTGTTACACATTCGAAAGCCATCTGTTAAATTACATACTCTGCTTGCATGAACACTAATGATAAGCTTATTAATTGTATAGCATTTTTATGTGTTTCCAATAAGTTTAAGTTAGTAAGTAATATTAGTATAAGGCAATGATTATATATTTAAAAAATAATTTTGCAGCATGGTATTTTATGCTGTCATGAAATTTTAAAGGGCCAGTACCTTATTGGATGAGTGTATAATACTGCCTATATTTAAAACTTTTATTTCTTATAGTTTGTGGATTTTAATGTTTGTTGGCTTGTCAGTATTTTAAATCATAATTAGAAATCAGAAATCAGATTTTATTAGAAAGTAAATGAACTGAAACATTTTAATGTACTAAATATCTTTTGTAGCAGTTTTCTAAATTTGAATCTTTGTGGTTCTGATGTAAACATAATTGTATTTTGTTTGTTCATTCTTTGCTGAGAACTGTTTGCATATATTTTGTTTAGTATTGTGTATATGCATTTATCTCAGTTTGAAACATGAAAGAAAGGAATCAAATAGTAAATAAGGCAAATATTTTGCAAAATGATAATTAATACCATCAGTACTGTCAAACTGAAAGACACAAAGAAATAACTTTAATTGGGGAAGAAACCCCCAATAAATCCAAAGAGGCTCAGTTTGCTGAGAGCCTGAGTCTTAGTGTAGTGCAGATGCTGATGTCTTTACTCTAGTGTTGTTGAAAGACAAAATTATCAGTCTGGTACAGTAGTGCATGTACAGACCTATGAGAGGCAGACACAGGCAGCTATTTGTAAGTTTGAGGTCAACCTTATCTATAAAGCAAATCCAGGACAGCCAAGGGTACACATAAATACCCTGTCTCAAAACAAACAAACAAACAAACAAAACAAAACAAAAATCAAACCCAAACCCAAACCCAAACAAACCCAAACAAAACAAAACAAAACAAAACATTCAATAAAAAAGACAATAACAAAAAAATAAGAAAAAAAGAAAAAATTATCTCTGCAGCCAGGGACCATCCCAGTGAATCCTAGGCATGAATTAGAAGCATTTTTCTTCCTTATTGTAGACCCTACAGGAGTCAAATGACCGAAGACAAGGCACATACAAATATATACCTAGGAGGAATAACACAAATTATTGTGTTCACATAACATAACATAATGCAATGAGAAGAATTAGCTAGCTATGTGTCCCTGAAGGACATTGACAAACCCCACAGACTTGACTGGTATGAATTATATGACAAATAATTCCACAGTCAACATAGCATGAAATTTAGATAATTTTCAAATTCTTTCTGCAACCATACAGAAAGCAGTGTCTTTGTAGGCGCTATGGCATCCAGGCAAAACTTTAGATTTTGCTTACTCAAAAAATAGAAATTGTTTGAAGCATTTGGAAAAAATTGCTTTTGATCATGAATACTAAATTATAAATCGAAGCAATTCAAACCCATGCTACCTTATAAAGTAATGATATTTGGTTCTTTGCCAGAGATACTAAAATCTTATGCCAGCCAACACAATAAGGCATTCTGCTACTGTCCATAAAATATAAATGTAAATAATTTGTTTCAAGTTTTCATTATATGTATGTATATATATATATATATATATATATATATATATACGGATGAATTTCTATTTGTACACATAACATATCTATTTATGTGAGTGTATGAGTGTGTATGTACATAGTGTCTCAGTACATGCACACATGAACACATGTACAGAGGCCAAAGGAGAACATCAGACATCCTAGTCTCTCTTTTTCTACCCTAAAACCCTGTCATAGACTGTGGAAGTCTGTGTTTGTGTCTATGCCTCAGAGCTGCTGCAGTCTCTACCCTGCCAAGAGCAAGCACTGGGGTACAAGGGCTGGCTGGGCTTTGAAATGCACAGCAATTTCTCTGCCCACTGAAAAATTTCCAAGCCCTGAGCTTCAGGCTTTCTTTCCAAAGCTTTCATTTCAGTGTTCCTGGTAAATCTATCATCTTCTTACAATTTTTTTATCATTATACTTGCCAATGTTTGATTGATATGGAGGTCAATTAGCATGACTCATATAAATTCACTTATAATGAACATTAAATATGAAAAGATTTGAGAGTTTACATTTGCATTTTAATAGAAAGTTAATCTCTCAATAAAACAAATTAACTATACTGGTAAAATTTTGGTACCAGAATCTATTAGAAAACTTAGGACAAATACTTGACAGAATCTTAATGTTGCTTATATACTTCAAAGAGGAAATCTCATTTCATAAGCTTATATATAACATTGATTCCATGTATACCACAAAGAAGGACAAATTAAGGTCCAGTAGACAATCCTCTATATTGACTATTACTTGATTGTAAATCCTACAGATAGAAGTAATTTTCCTCTTGCTAACCACAGTAAAGGTTAGTGTCCTGAATATATAATCTAAACACATGTCAGAAACATAGGAAGAGGGAATGAAGTTACCAAACTGAAAACCAGAGTAGAGGTGGTGTGCGCTGAAAGCCTGCTTGGTTGAGGGGCTCCTCGGAGCATCTGATGGGAGTCACGTGGTGGTTTTGTGTTCCTCTAGTTTCTGGCTCTGGGATTCTGAGTGCCTTGCAGCAAGTTCTCAGGACTTCTGATGAAAGGAATAACGCAAAATGTTTCCGTTGACTGACTCTTGCCTTTTCGTTCCTCCCAAGAAGGGAACAAGCCAGTGCCACACTCCAACCAACAGCTGAATGCTTTTATTTCCCTTCAAGCACTGGAGTTGGATCTGCACGGATTGATGGAGAATGCCTCCTAGATCCCTGTCTGAGCGAGTAGCTGAATTACTCTCACCTGCTTCCGTTCTCTGGGCACTAGGAATCTGAGGTCCAGAAGTATCAGCAGCAAACATGTCTAATCAGCCACCTCCTCCTTTTCTGGTATGCTCTACCTAGCCCAGGCTGCACCCTTCCCAGCTGTAATGCAGCCATTACCAGGCATGCCACTGCCTTCTGCTGACAAAGCCTCTGCCCACCCACCCTATGAACCACCTGGACATCCATTGCCTCTGCCTGGCTTTGTGCCCACACACATGATTGCAGATGACAAGTACATGCCTACAGGTTTCTACCCTTCTCCAGGCCTTCATCTACAAATGGGCTAATACCCATCAGGACCCTACCCAGCAAGGTCCTATCCTGGCTCTAGGGCCCCCCTCCAGGGGACCACAGTCTTGATCCCATCATGGGCTGCCACCACAGTTCCAGTGTTGCAGGAATGGATCTTTGAAGGTGCACCTGTGCAGACAGTGTGCCCCCACTAAGAGAGCTGGTTATCACCACCTAGATCTCCAAGACTGGCCTAATGAACTTTGTCCTGGGTTACTTCTGCTGCTTCATGGGGTGAGATCTTGGCTGCTGCTTGATTCCCTGCCTCATCCATCACTTCAAGGATGTGACGTACGCTTGTCCCAGCTGCAAAGCCTACATCTAGACATACAAGCACTTGTGCTGAGGGAGCCAGATTTGGCCAGCCCACCAATCCAACTGGCTCCACGTGCTTTGCTCCCCATGCTCAGTAGTCACTAACCCCCAACCCCCACCTAGGGTTGGAAATTCTGCCCCTGTAACCTGGAAGTTCTGTCCTCCCCTTGCCCTTCCCTGAGCATCCCATTCTTCCAGAAAAAATTCCATTGGATGTGAGGCCAAGAGCCAGTGGGTGGCTGATCTTGTGTGTTACTTGGGCATTTGCAATCCAGAAGACAAGCTGAAGAGGTTCTCTTACAGGAATGCTCATTCTTCCTTTTCTGTATAAGGTTCAGGCAGATCCTCACTCTTCTTGGGAACAAGAGTGCCAAGAAAACATCAGCATGTCCCAGAGGAGGCTCTAGAGTGAGGGCTGTGTCTGGACCAGCAGTTGTTCCTGACCTGCTGGAATGAGGTCAGGGCCTCATCTAGGGATAAGTGGATGCAAGCAAGAAAGGGTCTTAAGGCCTCGGTTTATGTTGCGTATGGTGTCTGGGATACCATAGTGAGTGAGGTAAGAAAGAAATGACTGCCAAGCCTGGACCAGCAGAGCTCTCAGGCATGCAAACCTAGGACTTTTACCCACTGTCCAGAAGGTACCCTAGAGCTGCCTGGTATAAGACAAAAAGGCAGCTGAGCTTGTTAAAGCCAGGGTAACCAAGAACTTGCCTCTCTTCTTACCTAGCATCCTTCAGTCAGTCAGTGTGCTGATCTTCTTTCTGTCCAAACCTCTGTGGACCCCTTAATTTTCTGGGGCCAGAAGGAATGAATGCTCATGAGCCTGTCCTGTCTACTACTTTTATGTCTCTGCAGTGTATGGGTGCAACTTCTTTCTGGTGGTTTGCTGATGGAAGATCAGAAGAGCCCCCTCATAGGCTTCATTGGTCTCAAATAAGCATCAGTCTTTTTGCTATAGTTGACTCACTTCCATATTGGAGCACTTCAGTAGGGTCAGCTGTGGCCCTGGGCTGTGTACCAGGAAGAAATCAGAAAATGTAGGGGTGTCCTAGAGACATGTTCTCTCCCTACCATTGCATGGCCTCCTGTCACTGTAAGCTGTGGCCATGTCCCAGTTTGTAGTTTCCTTAAATTGGCCCATTCACTGCCCCCCAAAAAGAAAAGAAAATCAGAGTAGAGTTTACAATGACTTAGTCCACATTTTCATAAGCACTATGCTAAGTTAGAATCAAAATCAGCAACATTTCACTGTTTTAAACTCTAGTGTTTATCTTCATCTACAGGCTATTATGTGTTCAAATGAAGAGCCAATTATATAAAGAAATAAAGATGTTTTATCAAAGTCATTTTCTATCACTAATGTTATGAAGTATAAATACATCAAATAACATTTATTATTTAGTCTGTTTTGCAGTAATGATCACATTAATTTTTCCATTCCTGGAGCATAGGCTCTGCTTTAGTCTCTTAATGCATTCATTTCATGGTCTCTCTATAAAAATACAACATGTAATATACTCATCCTTCCAGTTTGATCTTTGTAGGTGGAAGGGAATTATATATGTATATGTTTGGTGGTGGCAGAGCACTTGTAACAGAGAACTCAGTTGCTTCTAGCAGATGGGAATGATCATGAATTTCTATAGTCAATGAAAGTATGAGTGAGCCCAATGGAACCCTCATTGCTAAAGTTACATAGTCCTGACTCCGTTAACAAGGCAAATAAACCAAGAACCAATTTCTTTCTAGAACCCACTGAAAGGAATGTAGGCTTGAATTTTAATCTGAAGAGACATATACCCAGTTTCTGACATACAACACACATTGAATTTATCTGCTTAAAACATTAGACAGGTGGGGAATCCATATGGCAGGAAGGGATAAAAGAATATTATAGTATAATGAGATTCTCTTCACTGGACGTGTTGAAGGTTACACAGACCTTTGCATTTGTGTTTCTTCTTTAAAGAATGCTGGACATATTGAGCTGGCATTACCACTTATAGTACAGTGCATTTCTTTTAAATTTTTAATTTTGAAGCCTTTTATGTCAAGCTTACACCAAACTAAATTATTTCTTTTGTGAGGTCCTTAATCATTTCCCAAAGTATTATATAATCTTCTGTATTATAAATTGATGGGATTTCAGAGTCCTTTTGCTTTAGTGTCCCTGGAAATATTTTATAGTTTTAATATTCTTATACTTCATATTTTTCTTAATATCATGAAATGTTCACCTAAATATGCAGATTAATATTTAGATGGAGCTTGCAGAGGATGCCCTGTTTAGACTTCTGAAACTACTTATCAGAATTCCTTCTTTTTATGTATACATGCCCCACCACAGTTCCAGTTCTATCAATTGAATCAACATTTATTTTTTTCCTTTGTAGTTTTAATGTCTTCTTTTATTTTTGTTTTAAATTTTTTATTAATTTATGCTTGTTACATCTCAATGGTTATCCCATCCCTTTTATCCTCTCATTCTTCCCTCCCTCCAATTTTCCCCTTATTCCCCTCCCCTATGACTGTTCCTGAGGGGGATTTCCTCCCCCTGTATATGCTCATAGGACATCAAGTCTCTTCTTGGTAACCTGCTATCCTTCCTCTGAGTGCCACCAGGTCTCCCCCTCCAGGGGACATGGTCAAATATGAGGCACCAGAGTTCAAATGGTATATACTCACTTATGGGGCATGTCCCATGAAAGCCTTCACTTACCATGAAAATGGGACAGAGGGGAGGACATCACATTGGGACTCTAGATGAGAGAGGCATGGGAGAATAGCAAAGTAGAAGGATCTAGAGGGTCCTAGAAACCTACAAGTAGAACATTATGATAGGGGTTCTGCTTAAACTAAGGCACCAGCCAAGGACAATACAGGCCGTAAACTTTAAACCCCTACCCAGATATAGCCAATGGACAGAACATTCTCCACAGTTGAGTGGAGAGTGGGGTATGACTTTCACACGAATCAACGTTTCCATAAGCTCTTCCATGTGGCAAGCCAGAGTCATAGATATAACTCATTTCTTCCACTTTCCAAATTATCAGACCTATTTACTTAATTGTAGCTTCCATATGTCAAGGTTTTAAAATAATTTATGATTATTTTCTATTTTCCTGTTTTCAGATTTGTTTACTGCTTGATTACATGGTAAACTATCATGTATAAGATATCCATTTTGTCTCTTTAAAGACTTGTAATTAAATAATTTCATCTTTAAAAGTCACATATGCACAAAGACATGCCATTAACATGTATATATGTATATATATATTACATATATGTGTGTATGTTTTCAAGAACATGAACACACACACATATATATCAAATAAATTGTTATGACTTGGACATTCTCAGGAGATTATTTTCTGGTCTGCGAAGATGCTTGGTAACTTCAACAAGAAGTGTATTACATGAGAAATAGAAAGAGAGATAGAAAGAGACAGAGAGAGAGAGAGAAAGAAAGAGTGAAGGAGGAAAAGAATGAAGGAAAAAGAAAAAAGACAGGAAAGAAAAAAAGAAAGAAAACTGGTTTACATGAAACCCTACTGTTATAGGATATTTATTATAATTTTAGTAAACACAAGCCCTGTAGCTAAAATATAGAAACAACTCTACATTTAAATAGACACACATTGACCTCTTTAATTAATTCAAGGAAAATATTTAGTTAGGAACCCCATTTTTTTAAAAAAAGAAACAGTATGACCTGAGATTTGGAACAAAGAAATCACATAGAAATTAATATCTTGTAGTAGAAAAGGAAGAACGAAGGTGCCAAATAAATCCATAGGCTCATTCCTCCTTTGACCTCAGTACACTGAACCTGAAATATATAAAGTCAAGGGCAAGGGAAAGGTGCAAAAGTCCATATTTACTCATCAGGCTATTTTAATTTAAACACACACACACACACACACACACACACACACACACACACAAACTGTCACTGTTGTCAGTAATATCATTGCGATATTAAGATAGTATTCACATTCATGGATTTTTAGAATACTTAATGGAATAGACTTGGAGAAGTAAATTTGTCTGCAGAACTCTCTCAACATTCCCAGTCAAACTCTCTACTCATTTTATCCATTTTGACACCTTCTTCTCACTCCAGCCAATCACCATTTGACTTTCTGCCTATAAATTTAATTGTAATACGTATTTCCCATAAGTGACACCATATAATGCTCATCTATTTACTACTATCTTTTCTGTACTTTTTATCCCGTGTCAGGTTTTCCTTCATGTTTAGATATAACAATATTCTCTGGTACATAGATCTCACTTTGCTTGTCCTCTCCTCCTCTAGTAAATAGCTTACCCCATGTTTTCCCTGTTAATAATGTTTGAAACAGGGTTGCTAACCCAAGTATTTGAGCCTCGTTTTATCCTTCATCTGAACATTTGCCTTTAAGTTGAATTGTTAGACTACATGTAGGCTCTGCTCAATTATTTCTCAGGAATTTGCATAAAACGTTGACAGTCTTTTTCCTAGTTTGTATTCTCTCCATCAGTGCACAGAGTCCTCCCATATTTCTTCTCCTTCTGCTTCCATGGTGTTCCCTGAGATCTGAGAAGAAGGAGTTGATATAGACATCACATTTAAAGGCTGAATGTTCCAAGGACTCTCTCAGTCTTTGTCTCTGTCATAATCCCCCCCTCTCTGTCTCTCTCTCTCTCTCCATCTCTGTCTCTGTCTCTGTCTCTGTCTCTGTCTCTCTCTCTGTGTGTGTGTGTGTGTGTGTGTGTGTGTGTGTGTGTGTGTGTAAAACATCTAGGTGGGCCTCTGTATCTGTTTCCATCTGCTGCAAGGGGAAACATTTCTGATTATGGCTGAAGAGAGTACCAATTAATAGGTAGAACTGAACACCATTAAGAGTAATTTACTGTTACTTCATTTTTAGACAAGATATTTCAGGTTTTCTCTAGGTCTCTGAATTATCTAAAGACTTTTTATTCAGATTATATTGCATGAGATAAGAATACATGGCCAATAAAAGACAAAAATAAACAGTTTTTGTAGTTTTATTTATTTATATTTTAATTTTTCTAAGTCTTTTTCAAAATGACCATGTATTATTTTGTAATAAGAGAAGATGCATTTTAAATTAATATCTCATGATAATTATTTATACAAGGAAAGCATAAAAACACAGCTGTATGGGAGGCCATTTTTGGTGAACACTTTGTTGTTCTTCTCAGTACTCAATAAATACTTGTTGAGCAAAACCAATACCAACCACAACAAAATTATCATAGACAGAACATGGAGAGAGTTAATTTTATAGAATTTCCTAAGCATTGAATAATTTCTTAATGCTTTTATTATCTCTTAATATTCATTTTTTCAATTGAAAACATATTTTAATGAAATAAAATAAGCTACCATGCTATGAAAGAAGACTGGTGCAAGACATGATACTCTAATATTCTAGAAGTAAAAATTGAGAAAAACCCATAATATAGACAAAATTTTCTCTGGATAAGATTCCTTTAAACAACAACAACAACAACAATAATAATAACAATAATAAAAATAGGCTATGTGAATACTTTAAACAAAGCCGTTATAAAGGAAAAAAAACTCTCAACCGAGTGATGAGAAACATAAAGAGCTAGAAAAAACTCTAAAATGTATTCAATTTCTCTTAAAAAGAGAAAGGGGCAAATTAAAGTCATTTTCAGATTCTATACATTTCAGTAACTATGGCTACCATCAAGGATACAAATGAAAGCAAATTCTGTTGTCATTGTGAATAAATAGGAACTCTTATAGCGTTGGTAGGTATGTAAGCCAAGGCAGTCACTTTGAAAATCAATTTATAGTTTCCCCCCCAAAAAAAAAGCAACAACAACAAAATAAATAAATAAGTAAATAAATAAAAAGAGAAATAATGACCATTGGCCAAATACTACTAATTCTTGACATACATTTCTCTCAGTCAATTAAATTGATAAGCAATAATCGTTATTTTATGAACATTTAACCAGCCTTTTATTCTAGAATAAATACTTGTAATATTCAAATAGTCATGTGAGCTATTGAATATTGTAATAATCTAAGGATTTCTTAGGGGCCTTCATAAAAGGACAGAGAAAGCTAACTCTGCAACTTTGGCCAGAAGTAGACTTGGCAAAATTGGGTCAGGACCTGGCACCTGGGAATCTATACATTTTTCTTTGAAGAGGTTGGAGTTATGGGTTCCAAAGCTACTGTGTGCACATGCATACATTTGAGGACACTTAAGAGATCTGTTATTAGTTTTGTGCAGCATTGCTCTATCAGCTTGCTGACAACTTTGTTCTGCTGTATGAATGCTTTTGGTTTACTCTGTCTGTTTTCCCTGAAAATTGTGTGAAAAGAAGCCATACTTCTTAGTAAACCTTTTGGCCCAAGATATCATATTATACCAGAGTTCTTGTTCTTAGCTTTCCTATTTTCCTTGTTTCTTCATTCCAGGCTCTGCCAGTCAGGGACCTGTCACTAAAGAATGACCTGTTGGGTCATATAAATAAACAAGTTGACACTGGATAAACAGGAACATGAGAGACTAAAATATATGTTTTATAAGTATACTATAAACAAAAATGTTAAATATTTAAGAATGGAGTAAACATGCTAAACATAAAAAAAGAAATTTGACATAAGCTAGTGTGGCACAAAAGATTGGTTTTCAATTTTTTATAGATATTACTTGTATCTTAAGATGAAATATATATGTACCTATATGTGTGTAATAACAATTAAAGACAAAAGAGGACTTGAACATGAAAAATGGTGGGAATGGGTACATGGAAGGGTTTAGGCAGAGGAAATAAAGGAGAGAAATGTAATTAAATTTTAATATAAAAAATGATAAACATTCCTCAAAACATAGACTAAATGGTAATAGGGCACAGGAGTTTTCTGAGAATTAGGGGCCATAATATATTTATATATAAGACATATATTCAGTCAGCACTAATGGGAAAATCATTAAAAGTAGATAAATGGCTAGCTCAGTACCCATTATAGAGGTCTGAGGCTGTGGAGAGATGACCAGAAGAGGGTCTTGCACTACAGCCTCAGTTGCAGAATATCGATGAGCAAGACTTAGCCAGAGCAATGGAGCTCGATGAAAGACCACTCATCTACGGAGTCACTGGGACAGAAGTGGCCAAACTCTCGGAGCCTCGCCTCATATGTACGCTGGCACTGGGAAGTGATCCACACATACGTGCCAAACAGAAGTTCACAGACACTGCAGAAACAGGGAGAGACAGGTGCTATCAACACAAGAGGTGAGTTGTACATATCCATGCTGTCACAGTGCAAAGAAAGGCAAAGCAAAATCATAGCTAATTTCACAGAGAAATAACTGTTTCCCTTTTGCTCAATGAGAATTAAGGTAGAGTTCAAGTGCCAAGTCCTACCCAGGAAAGTTCACATGTTGGGATTTAAATGAATGTTCTTCATTTTAAAGACAAAAAGAAAATGTGAGATTTTTTCTTTTGTCTTAACATAGTAATTTTAATAATTTATTCAGATTACTTCTCAATTGTTATTACATCACTTGTATCCTTCCATTCCTCCCTTCCTCCCTCCCTCCCACCTTCTCCCCATTCTTCTCCCCTAATGATATTTTATATACACAAAAATCCATTATAAAATAAACTGGAATACATGAATTCATATTGTCACTAAGCAGCATATATTATGGTCTTATTTTCTGTAAGCTTTCTGCTAAATTATACAAGATACTGCAGTCTAATGAAATATAATAATATAATCTATTGTTTTAACATTCTGAAAATCATGAGGCTTAGCAAGTATTAGTTTTATAATTTTAAACTGTATTTTTATTTTTCTATAATTATAACACAATAAATTGACTCATATAATCTAGGCAATAAAATATCATGGGTAATTTAAATCTTCATTTAAAATGCTTAAAATTGATTATAACATGCAAAATTGAGGAAGAATAAATTATAGATCTGAGTTAGTGAAAGAACAAATCAGGCAGAGATGAACAAATCCTTCACAGAGAACATTATGTTACAAGTGGTAGTAGTATCATAAATTGTAATTTAAAACTGAAAAATGAAAAGAAAATTTCATATAAACCAATGGAATAGAATATAATGTTCAAAACTGAATTTTGGGGTCATAAGAATATCTGAAAACTCACAAAGAGACCAGCCTCATTTAAAAAAAGAACAAATACAGAAAACTATCTAGAAATTTAATAGATAACAGAAAAAAATATAGATATATTGGCCTTATACATTAAAGAGATAATGAGAAAGCAGAAACAATGCAAGTGGAAAGAAACCATGATGGATGACTTTGCTTTCTGTCTTGAATGGCACTTAAGAAACAATATCATTTATCCAATAAATAGTGTAAAGGAGAAATTTTCTTTATATGTTATTGAAATTGAATTTTATAAGCACTAATTTTAATTACCTTTTTGTCATTTCAATTCTTATTTTCTTCTGTGTAGGTTCGGTGATTCTGAGCTATAACAAAGCAATGCTTCTAGTTTGAACGAATCATAGCATGTTTCAGAATTCTTTAGATCCTGTATGGTTGCTTGCAGATTCTCTAATTACTTTTCGAGTGCTAATTTTCTATAGCATGGAATGACTCGACTTTTTTGTTTTGTTTTGTTTTATTGGTATACTTAGAAATGGTACTTGGGAACAAAATTATTAATATATTTTTGATATATTTGATTAATATTCAGGATATCTGATTACTGTTAAGAAGCTTAGAAATCTTATTATAGCAAGAGAGTTGTCTTAGTGACTTCTCTATTGCTCTTAACATAGTAACAATCATTACATAACTAATTTTTAAAACTTGATTTTGTGTCAGTTGTGGTGCAATATCAAAGAGCTGCCTCTGATGATAGCTCTCTTTCTGCTACAGACGAGGCAGGCAGGGTGTTTTATCAGAAAGGCAAGGAGGTAGAATGGGTATCTTCTTTGATTATCTTTTATTTTTCATATAAGTCTAAATAAAGCCACCAGTATCCAGTTACGGGTGCCCCAATATGATGACCTCATCTGATCCTAACTACACCTCAACTGCCCCAGATTTAGGCACTATAGATAGTCTAACTACATTTACGCTGTTGTTGGCTTCTGGGTTGGGAGGAGCCTATTGTGTTTGGGGATTATTGCCAGTAGTAGGTTTCCTTTGTTTCCATGCATGACCCAATACCCACCCAAATGCTGTCATCTCTAATCATACTCAGAGGTTAAAAAAAAAGTAAAAGGAAAAGAAGAGGACAGGAAAGAGAAAAGTGATGCTTTGGGAGGCTCTTAAATACTAGGGGAACAGACAGAATACAATCATGATGTGTTGTGTACATGTTTGCCAATGCCAAAAAATGACTTCTAAAAAGAAATAGTAATAATCATGCGAGAAGTGTAAATGGTATATACTCACTTATATCTGCATACTAGCCCAATGGGTATTTCCCACGAAAGCCTTCCCTTACCAGGAAACTGGGACAGAGGGGAGGACATCCTATTGGGACTCTAGATGAGAGAAGCATGGGAGAATAGCAATGTAGAAGGATCCAGTGGGTCCTAGAAACCTACAAGTAGAACATTATGATAGGCAGATTTGGGCCAAGGGGTCCCGCTCAAACTAAGGCACCAGCCAAGGACAATACAGGCGGTAAAATTTAAACGCCTACCCTGATCTAGCCCATGGACAGGACAGTCTCCACACTTGAGTAGAGAGAGGGATTTGACTTTCTCATGTACTCTGGTGCCTCACATTTGACCATGTCCCCTGGCAGGGGAGACCTAGTGGCACTCAGAGGAATGACAGCAGGTCACCAAGAAGAGACTTGATACCCTATGAGCATATACAGGGGGAGGTAATCCCTCTCAGGAACAGTCATAGAGGAGGGGAATAAGGGGAAAATGGGAGGGAGGGGAGAATGGGAGGATACAAGGGATGGGATAACCATAGAGATGTAACAAGAATAAATTAATAAAAAATAAAAAAATAAAAGTATAAGTTTTTCCTTAAAAAAAAAAAAAAAGAAGTGTCCTGAATGTGAGACAATGAAAACCATAAGAAATATCTCTACAATGGACAAAGGAAATGACTATATTTAAAGAAGAGCTCAGAGCATTAAGTATTAAGGCATCTGAATGGAGTTGCATACAAGAGAAAACCAAACTAAAAAGCCTAAATAATACAGAAGGGTCATTGGCTTAGATAACAAGAATTAAGCCATGCAAGTGATTTTGAGTGAGGGAAAGTTTAAAAAGTTTTTCCTGGACTAGGTTTTGTGTTGTATATCTTTATATAGGGTCAGCTTGCTCTGTGTTTTAGTTGCTATATGCTTGACCAATGTTCTTTAAATGTGATAATTTATGTATAACAACAAAGATCAACACAATTTCTTGAACTTGAAGAGTTTTAAGTTATGGGTGAAGCACATCAGGATTTGTCAATATCCGTGGTCTGCACCTCATTAAAAAGACGGCTGTGTTTACTGACTAAGGAAAAAGACTATTCAGAGGGAACTAGAAATATGGATAATAAAGTGTAAAGAACTGTGGACTCAGGTCTTGCTAGATAATGTTGCAATTGATCTTGGGTTGCAGCAGAAATGTGAACAGAAAACAAATTGTATCAATTCCATTAACTTACCTGCCTACACTTGGCTACATTTGTGAGATGGGAAAGTGATGTTTGCAATTCTTTCAACATATCCTGGGCTTCAGGTCCTCAACTGGTACATATATGCTACATGCCTTTATAGGGACCTTGTGCTCTGTTTATTATGTGCTGACAGATAAGATAAACACGAATGTAGAGTAATTTCTCACATTCCTGGAAGAACATTTATATATGTACTCTCAGACTGCAAATTAAATATTCAGAAGTCTAATCACAATATTTAATTTACTTATACATACATATTTAAAGACTACATATCATATAAAATAGTAATGAAGCCATTTTATCGAAAGTTTAATTTTCGTCATCAGATTCTAACTTTGCCATTGGAACTTTTTTGGCAGATATTGCACAGGATTCTTTATATACTCCCTTCATGAACAACTGTCCTATGAGAGAATTATTCAAATTGGAATCCATTTGTAACATCAGTATGGGAAAAGTTACCCATATGTACAAACCATCCTGTCACATGGTAGCTGACCAATTTGACCTTAGATTATTTTCAGAATATCTATGTGATCAGGTGCACATAATAATTTTCTCTACTCCTTCCATAAATTATTTCATAGCTTTGTTTATAATCACTTGCCTCAAATTCTTTGATGTCACACTTCCAGAATCAATGATAACTCCTTAGCATGAGCTGAAGTAATTTTGGTTTAATGCATACTGTCTAAGCTTCTCATTTATGATGCAAATAAATCAATAATAAAATAAACAAAACGGAATGCTTTGGAATGTGATGGGATTTTTGTGTTAATAAATGGTATACAATATAGTCCTTTGGGGATTATTTTACAAGAGGAAATATCTTCTTGTTTTGAGGTACACAAGATATACATAAGTTGTGCATGCTTGTTACCCTGAGTTTGACCTTCAGAAGCTATGAGAAGGTAAAAGGAGAGAATTGACTCCATAAAGTTTTCCTCCAGTATTCAGAGGTCAATGGGGCAAACATCTCCACTTTCTTCATACACACATCATGTCTTCACATGCATAATATATATATATTAAAAATGAGGAAAATCAAAGCAGAAGTGAAGAGTTTCCAAAAGTTGTTTTTAAAAAAGAAGATCATGTGAAAGATGTGGGGCAGGGAGACAAAAGGGAAAGCTGTGCCCAGAAAACAGAAACAATGTGTTTTGTGACCACATAATCCCTATGAAAAGAGACTCATAGTTGAAGGGAGAATATGGTTACTGAACCAAAACCTAGTACTCTAATATTAGACACATTTTTCATGAGATATTCAAACACACCTTATGTGATAAATTTAGCTACAAGATGACAGTGTGCTTCTGATATCTGGCATCATACAGTGGAGAGTAAGGGCATAGTAACAGCATATCTATATGTATTGACACTTTGAGCCTCCACAGAGATGCACTAGTTGTCTAAAATTCTCCACCTGAACATTCATAACTGTTCTTCAAATGTCTATTTGCTTGTTTAATTTTATACTTTGTATGAATTAGTACAAAATTTAAACTATCATAATAAACAGAAATAATAATTACAGTACTGTTATGTATATGGTATCCCAGAAGCTATACACACACACAAACACACACACACACAAAAACACAATGCATGCATACACACACATGCATACACAACTTTTCTGTTGAGTGTTTGTTCCTGTCTAATTAGGATGTCAAAGAAAATACTGTCAATATTTTTAACATCTTTAAAACTTAAAATATGATTCAGATCATGTAAAGTTTAGCTAGGAGGATATAGCATCAAGATTGGCAAATATTTATCTTATATAACCTTTACAAGGCATAAGTTTCATTTCTATCTCTTTTTATGTTCACAAATGCACTCTATGTAAGCACACATAGGCACACATTGAGTTATATCCAAATTAAAAAGTATGATAACAGAAATGACAGCTTTCCTTTCACATGTCAATAAAATATTGTAGTTAATGAACATAAATCCCCTAAGGAAAAAATGTTGAAATTCAAAGATGGAGCTAGCAGGGATGAAAAATTAAAAGTTGAAAATTATTAAAATAAATGATGATTCTCCTTTAAATAAATATATAAGAGTAGAGAATGTTTTAGGATAAAGCCTGGTTCATAGAACTAAATAAAGAGAGAGATAGTATCATTGAAATAAATTCAAGCCACTGTGACATTTTAATTTTTGTGTTTGTTTAAATGTAGGAGGATCTATGGTGCATGATGATTGCCACTAGCCTAGGGCCAGATTCAGTGAGAGACCTTGACTCAAAGGAATATAGTTAGGAATGTTAGAAGAGGATCCAGATCCTATCTGGTGACTATACATGTACACAGCATACACAACACACATACACACACAAAGAAACACAAATGCACATGATTTTACTATTATCTTACTCCATGGATAGTTTGCATTCCACTCCTGTTTTTCAGAGAAGATACAATTACAAACTCAAGCTTGTACACTGTTCTATTGCTACCTCCACATACATATGTGAGCTCACAGAATTTATGTCTTATTCTCATGTTATGTTCAGACTCCACACACTATCCAATATAAACTTAATTTTATCCATTATTGTTTTCTTTCACCACTCTATTCTTGCCATGGGAATAAAAACATTTTATTGTGTAAGCCACATTAAAAAATGTTCTGACAAAGCATAACTTTGTAGCCCTCAGCATTTTTATTCCTTTTCGGATGTAAAATATTTTTAAATTTTTTCTTCTGTTATCACTTCCTTTATTCTCTAGCTATCCTTTAATACTTTGTATTATTTTTATTACTCTATTATTATGCTAAATGCACTTTTAACTGGATTATAGATGTTTCACTAATGTATCCTGTTTGGTTGTTTGGTTGTTAGTTGCTTTGTCATCCTCTAAGAAATAGTCTTCCACTTCATGTCAACACGCTTCTATGGTTTTCTTCTTACACCACTGTCACTATTTATGGCTGTCATATCCACGGTGCCACTAATTTTATCTTTTCAACTCATTGGAATAATCAGGTTTTTAACTATAATTAGTACACTATGCTTTTCAGTGGTCTTGCCAATATTGTCTATATTTAATTGAATACTGAATCACTTCTCTCCTTACCTGAAGTATAAAGGAAGTAATCTCTATGTAACTGAAGACAAGGGTATCTAACTGAACACTCATGACATTTAAGCTTGGAAGGCTAATACGAGATTTCAGTTGAGATATATCCAAACTAAACTCATAAAAACATCCCTCAGGAATTATTTGCCTTTCATTTTCCAAACAGACATTGGTATATAATCTCCCTTGACTGAGACCCTGTGAAAGGATTTAGTAAATACCACAAGGTTTGATTAATCCTCACTTTTGGATGAAGCAGATACTTAGTGAAAAATGTCATGAGTCAGGGACAGTGCTTTTTCTGTTGTTGTCATTTCTTTCAGTAGTGACACCTATCACATCTCCTTTACAACAATGATACAGTTAGGAAAAAAAAACAAAGAGAAATTATCGATCTCTAACTTTAGATTCCATTTTATTTTATTTTTTAATGTTTTTTCTTTTTATTGAAAAATAGATTCTTTTTTCATAAACTATATCCTGATTACAGTTTCCCCACCGTATACTCCTACCAATGTCTCCTCACCTCCCTTCCTTCTATACCCATTTCTTTCTGTCTCTCTTTAGAAGAGGTTTCTAAGATAACAACCATACATGAAAAAATAAAATAGAGTAATATAAAGAATAAAGGTTGAACAAGCCAAAATAACAGAAGGAAAAGAACCCCATGAGCAGACACAAGCCCCAGAGGCCCACGCAGCCACACACTAAGGATTCCTATGAAAATGTTAAGCGAATAGCTACAAGATATACAGAGAAGACCTGGTGCAGAATGTGGTAGGCCCTGTGCTTATGTTTCACTAAGGGTTACAAGTCTATTTATGTTCTTAATTCGATCTTTATTTATCTTTGAAATGTGATATCTATCCAGAAAAGTACCCATTTTATTTAACTTTGTTAATTGTGGAGTACAGGTTTTTAAAGTATGTCCTAATATCTTTGGATTTCCTCATGGTCCGAGTTCTTAACCAGCACTTACTTCTTTTTTTCTCTTTGGAATGGGGCAAGAAAGTAAAGAGAGGCCACCCTAGAGGGTCTGCTATAGCCCTGGCCTGAAACTGGAGGTTGGATCTAGAGGAACATTGGAGACAAGATCTGCAGTCAGCCTACCTGCTTTCCTAACAGGAGTGCTCTGTGACTTGGCAAGAAATTCCTTCTGGAGCTAGAGGCTGGCATCAAGCAACAAGTAGGGATAGGTGGGTTATCAGGGGAAGCTTGGTGGAATTAATGTGATTGGTGGTGAGAAGAGAAATGTTGGCTGCTGCTAGTGTGAAGCCTCAGAGACAGGTGTGTGACTAGGAGATTGGGTTTGGAGGAGAAGAGAAGAGAGATCAGGAAAAGTCTTCAGTTAGCTTACCTGTTTTCCTGGCCAGACCAGTTAGTGTGTTTACAGAAAATGCCTGCTCAACTTGAGACTTGGATAGGGGGATGACTTGGGTGAAGAATGGCTGGAGATCTCTGTGATCAGTTGGTAATGGGGTCAGATAGAAAAGGGAGACCACATCAGGTTTTCTTCTACTGAGCTGGGAATGAGTTCAGGAGGATTGGATACAGTAGTACAGTAGTTGTAGATCTGCCTTCAGTGTGCTTGTTGCCCTGGGAACAGTACCCTCATGTTTATCATGGATGCTTTCTGGGTCTAGGGGCTGGGATAATGCAAAAAGTCAGGGGGAAAGGTTATAAGAGGAATATGTGTGGCCTCCACAGATCATGGGAGAAGGTGAGCTGTCACAGGTGCTCTGCTGCCCAGCTGGGAATAAGACTGGGGGATTGGATATGGGAGGCTAAAGGGAGAAAAGTCTACAGCCAGCCTACCAGGTCTTCTGATCTATGTAGCCTCTGTGTTAGCAGGCAGTGCCTGCTGTTCCAGCAGGCTTTGATACAGATGGGAGTCAGGCTGGGGAGGAGGAAGGTTAGAAGGGGGTGATCTGTGGTATCCACACATGGTGTGGTCCTGGGGAGAATTAAGGCTGCAGCTGGTGTTCCTTTCCAGTGCTAAGGATGAGAGTGCAGAATGGGGGGTGGGGCTGAGGAGGGTGTGGGTTTTCTGTTTCCCTCGCCTGCAGCAGGGGTAATCCTAAGAAACCCTTTTTGTTCTTGGAGGCTGGACCATTGGGATGTGTTGAGGAACAGAAGGGTTCGGGAGAAGATTTGGAGATCCATTGAGTACAGGTCCAGAGAAAAAAAAGGATTGCAGCACTTTTTCTGATGCAGAGCTTGGGAAGAGACTTGGGGGCAGGTGTTGGATCTGGGAGAATAGAGGAAAAAGAAAAATCTGTAGGCAATCTACTTTGTGGAATGGCCTGTTGTGTACCTTTTGGCGTTGGGTTTTGGCTAAAGGAAGAAGTCGAGGCAGAAAGGTTAAAAGGGGAAGAACTGCAGAGTTAACAGGTGATGGGAATCAGAAGTAGAGAAGGCTGTCACAGGTGCTCTGCTGAAGAAATGAATGGATCTGGGAGAAAAGAGACTCTGTGTTTGTGTTTGTGTGTGTGTGTGTGTGTGTGTGTGTGTGTGTGTGTGTGTGTGTGT
>OU015744.1:65097343-65120827 GCA_907169655.1 Acomys percivali
TGTGTGTGTGTGTGTGTGTGTGTGTGTGTGTGTGTGTGTGTGTGTGTGTGTATGTGTGTGTACACTCGTGTTCCTGTGTGCTTGTCTATCTAGGTGGCTGTGTCTCTGTCTATGTACACAAGTGTACAGGTAGCCTCTGAGGCCAGTAGAAAGCACTGGTACTCCTGGTGCTGCAGCTGCAGATAGTTATGAGCCTTGTGAAATGGGTGCTTGGAAACTATAAGAACAGTTAAGTGTTCTTCACTACTGCACCACATCCAAAGATCCAGGTCCGATTTTATAATATTAAAGTTCCAGCCCACTTGGTACATTACAAGAAGTTTTAACTAGGGACCACATTATGTTTTAGCAATGTGGCTTCCTCTGAATCAGACCATGAGACAATTTATGTATCAGGGTACTGTCAGAAAGAGTAATCAGTTAGTAATAAGTGGATGCTACTGGCTATATATGATATCCTTGGAGATAGTGAATATAGAATATAAGTAGGGAGATTCAGATATTCAATAGTAAAGATATCTTAGCTCAAATATCAGGCTTTCATTTTTCAACATGATTGCCCAAGATAATTTGAGACTCAGTACTTCCTCTAATAGGTGACCCAGTGCCAACACAACAGAGCAAAATCTAATGACAGTAAGAACTCTAGACATAGAAGATCACATCAAGGCTCGATCCCTTACATCCTCTAATATCTAAGCTCATCAATATATCATGAGATGCAGGAATAAACAACATGGTGTAATTATACAATGAGGGAAACAAAAATTTACAGATAGGGGTTAAAATTAGCAACTGTAAATAATAAACTAAAATACATAAAGGAAACCGTTCAGGAAATATGATGATGAAAATCATTGAAGAAAATTTCAATAAAAGTAGAATAGAAAGAAAGAAAGAGAATTCTAAATTTGAATTATATAATAAACTAGATGAAGGAGTCAATTGCAAATGTATGACCACAGAAAACTCATCCAACTTAAACAGTCTCACAGGTACATTACTTTAAGATTAAATATAAATAAATAAAAATAGACAATCTATGAAAGATTCATAATTCTATGACACTTAAATTTTTTATTCTTTTATATTTATTTATAAAATGAAGGAGTTATATTAGAACAAATGCAGTAAGGTAGTATGATAAACATTTGACTGTAGTGTTTAATAAACAACTTAAATGTCTTTTAACTAAAAAATTCTATATTCTGGAAATCCATATTTATATATTCATTTAATATTTATCATTTGTAATCTGAACATTGAAAGAATTTGTTGCATGAAAACTCATCTTCAAAGAGATGCTAAAAATTTCTCAGGCTGAAAACAAAACATACCAGACAAATTATGCAAACACACAGAAGAAACAGGAAATGCCAGGATAAGCAATTATGTAGGCAACTATAAAAATGTTGTATTTGTATATTTCTTTTACATTTATCTCTTAACCTGTTTTAATGCAAGTTTATAAAATAATATGTTATAATTATATTGTTTGTAGTATAACATTCAGAAATGTAATGTATTTGACAATAATAGCATAGAGGAGGTAAGTGGAAGGAACGCTGTTTTGAAATAAGAAAATTAGGCCAGATGCTAAACCTATAGAGAAAAACGGTAATAGATCCAAGGTAAACGAGAATAAGAATTAATATAACAAAATACATTTGTTCTTTTCTGTGAAGTCCTCTCTTTTCTTAGTTTCTTTGAAAACTAAATAACTCTGTTAAGTAAAAATTGTAGCAAAATATTCTTGGTAATTTAATATCAAAACAGGTAACTTTGCTATGTAGTAACATCAACATAATAACATAAAATCAGAAAGGAATGGCTTGTATGGAAATATGATTTCTAGAGGTCATTCGATTTAAGTTATTTTCAGTCTGATGTAGATTATTTTACATTTAGATGTATGTTAAAAACCATAGTGACAACATAAATCAAATAAATTAAGGTGTTTTAAAATCATTGAATAGATTCTCACATTAGATAATATAAATTTATTTTAAAAGAATGTAAATTGTTAGAGAATTATACACACATATTCACTAATTCACACACACACACAGACACACATAAAAGCACATACACAACATGAACACAAACATGCATGCATGCACACATACAACTAAAAGAGGCCTCTAAATTTTGACTTGATAGCACATGTGTCTGCATAATTTTTTCTCATTCTAGAATCCCCCAAGGATATCCCCATAAGCACACATACTTTAGTGTGTTCATTGTAGTTTACAGGACAAACAGATCCTCCATTAGCATGGATCTCAGTTCTTACATAGGGAAATGGGATTACCTTTTCTGCTTCTTTGAAGATATTCAAACAATCTTATGCCTATATAATATTCCCAATGGGAGAAATGTTAAAGTTCACAGTTCCAGTTGTAACAAATGCTTTCTGAGAAATGATAATAAAATATTGTATTTTCCAATGAAGAATTTAATGAGTTAAAGTAGAATTATATAACTTTCCCTTGTCCTTTTCCTCTCTCCAGTCCCTAACCGTACCCTCACTCTAACCACTCTCATCTTCCACCCTTCAAATTGATATCCTCTACTCTTTGACTATTACACACACACACACACACACACACACACACACACACACACACACATACACACACATATCTATGCATACAAATTTAAGTTTTAATGGTGATGGAATAAATTTTGGTAATGTCAATGTCACAGTACTGTCCATCTACAAGTATAAACTATAAGTTGCCTGAATCATCTCTGAGCAACACTGTTAGAAAAAGAAGGTATGTACTTAAATAGTGATTTCCCTACTTAGATTAATGCATAAATTTTATTCTAGACTATTACACGTCAAAGTATAGACACTATTTTTGAGATAAATGTTCTCAACTTAAAAGACTTTACTTTTGCACTAAGTCCTTTCTCTATTTTTGCTTACTTGTAAATATTTGTGCTGGAATATACTAATATAAGTTTAGTAAGATTTTTAAGTCTTTCCCTTGTTAGAAAAACAATTGAACATCTTGTGGATTTCCTAGATATTATCCATAAAAATCAAAATTTGATTAAATCTGGGTCTTAGCAGAGTTCAGCCAGCAAGAGGTGAATTACATGACCTTAAATTCTGAAACTCCACTAATATATTCCTGTAATATATGTTTACTATGATTTTTCCATCATTATTACAAGTAGATTTTTAATTGTAAATGTATTTAAATATATAACATTAATATTTTTGATATCAGATTTCTGCTTTTATTTGGAAGCCATCTTGGGTTAAGGGAGAACATGTGGGACAGGAGAGAGTTGGGAGAAAAATACGATTTTAAATGACTTTCCTTCTTGCTAAAGGAAATGACTTGCATTTCTGGCTGTGCAGAACAGAGCCTGATGAATTCTAACTGGCAATTCAGAAAGCATCTGTAAACAAGAGCTTAACATTTAACTGCTAACATAAGAAATTTAGAGTAAATTGAGTTTTCTGTGGCCTCCCAGGTCTAGCAATGGAAATCCAGAAGCTGAGGAAGCCGAGTTAGTTGTTGCTAAGTTACAGTGAATACCAATGTAATGTCTGAGATGTACATTAATTCTGAGTACTGTCATTATGCACCGTGGTAATACAAAGAGAAAAAATAGATTGAAAATGATGTTTAAAACATTTTAAATTAAACAGCAGCTAAATCCTTTTTGCTCTATTTTATTCTCTTTTTTTTTTTTGTACATTTTTCTTCATTGTTTATATTAAAACCTAACAATGAAAATGGAAGAAAATGTGGCTTTGCAGGTAGAAAAGTACACATACTGCATTTCTGCCAGGAAGACAACAGACTGGAAAGAAGTTCTAAAGAGGGAACAATATGCATCTATATTTGCAACCAATGTAGAACATTTTCACTGCTGTCCAGTGACAAGACACAATTGGTGCAGAATGTAACTCGGACAGAGGGTTAGTTTGAGACAGAGATTTGCCATTTTCTTCTTTAAAAAAATAAATAATCCTAGTTTAGCTAAACTGAGTTTCTTCTTTTTATTTTTTTGTTTTTGTTTTTTTTATTAATTCATTCATATTACATCTCAATTGTCATCCCATCCCTTGTATCCTCCTGTTCCTCCCTCCCTCCTGCTTTCACTCTATTCCCCTCCCCTATGTCTGTGACTGAGGGGGACCTCTTCCCCCTCTCTATGATCATAAGGTATCAAATCTCTTCCTGGTAGCCTGTTATCCTTCCTCTGAGTGCCACCGGGCCCCCCCATCAAGGGGATGTGGTCAAATATGGGGAACCAGAGTTCGTGTGAAAGTCAGTCCCTGCTCTCCACTCAACTGTGGGGAATGTCCTGTCCATTGGCTAGATTTGGGGAGGGTTTTGATGTTTACTGCACACATTGTCCTTGGCTGGTACAATAGTTTAAGCAGAACCCCTGGGCCAAGATCTGTTAGTCATAATGTTGTTCTTGTACATTTTTAGGACAATCTAGATTCTTCTATTTCCCCATTCTCCCATACTTTTCTCACCTAGAGTCCCAATAGGATGTCCTCACATCTATCCCAATTTCCTGCTAAGTAAAGACTTTCATGGGACCTGCCCCTTGGCCTAGTGTCCAATTATAAATTAGTATATACCATTTGAGTCTTTCTGAATCTGGGTTAACTCATTCATTATGATTCTTTCTGGTTCCATCCATTTGTTCATAAATTTTGGGAATTCCTTGTTTTTTTAGCTGAGTAGTATTCCATAGTGTAAATGTACCACAGTTTCTTTATCCACTCTTTGACTGAGGGACACATAGGCTGTTTCCAGGTTCTGGCTATTATGAATAAGGCTGCTATGAACATGGTTGAGCATATGTCCCAGTTGTATGCTGGAGCATCTTCTGAGTGTATTCCAAGGAGTAGAATAACTGCATCTTGAGGAAAGCTTATTCCCAATTTTCTGATATAGCACCATATAGATTTCCAAAGTGGTTGTACAAATTTGCATTTCTATCAGCAATGAAGGTGTGTTCCTCTTTCTCCACATCCTCGCCAGCATGTGGTGTCACTTGTATTTTTGATCTTAACCATTCTGATGGGTATAAGATGGAATATCTGAGTAGTTTTGATTTTCATTTCCCTGATGACTAAAGACATTGAGCATTTTTTAAGTGCTTCTCAGCCATTTGATATTCCTCTGTAGAGAATTCTCTACTTAGTTCTAAGCCCAATATCTCAATTGGGTTATTTGGTTTGGTGATAAACTGAGTTTCTAAACCTAGAGAGAATGGTGTATGCAACATTTAGCAGTAGATACTCTTCACAAAGTCTATTCAGTCTGTGACCCTAAATGTTCATGTTACTAGAGTGTCTTTACAACAATTTTTCAAAAACATTTTATTTTCTTGTTCAAAAAGATGAAACTCTTTATAAAAGGGACTTTTATAACATTACCTGTGAAATAAAGTTTAAATGTTTTCACTGTATAGTTTACTTAATTTTTTTCTGAGTGCTGTAATCTATTATACTGCTGTTGGACAACTCATGTGTTTTTACCAATAGTTATAACACATGTAATACATTTGTGAAGATGATATGCTTGAAACAATGCCATCTACACATAAAGGCCTCTGTCCATTCTCTCTCTTGCTTCATGTGGGGGACAGTCTTTCCAAGACCCCTGAGCTCATAGTAAGAGCTACTCCATTCCTGCTATAAATTACGTTTTCCAGTAAGACTACTGGTAAGATCAGGTAAAAGCCAGCTGCTCATGAGGCCACCCTGTTCCAGGAACAGCAGCTCCAAGAGCTGTTTGCTTGACTAACCAGACCCTTTACAACTTCTCTCTTTCTGGAACTTTTCCCCTTTTGGTGGTTAGAGCAGCTGTAAAGGTAGATAACTGCTGGATTTACCTTTAGGTATCCATAGCAACCTCTCTTATGCTAATACCCTCACCCCAGTAACCCCATAAAAGCTCTGTGAGGGTTTTCTTTCTTTTTTTAATTAAAAATTTTTTTATTAATTTATTCATATTACATCTCGATTGTTAGCCCTTCCCCTGTTTCCTCCCATTCCTCCCTCCCTCCCACTTTCCCCCTTCTCCCCTTTCCTATGTCTGTGATTGAGGGAGACCTCCTCCCTCTATATATGCTCTTTGAATATCAAGTCTCTTCTTGGTAACGTGCTATCCTTCCTCTGAGTGCCGCCAGGCCTCCCTATCCAGGGGACGTGGTCAGAAAAGGGGCACCAGAGTTCATGTGAGAGTCAGATCTCACTCTCCACTCAACGGTGAAGAATATCCTCTTCGTTGGCTAGGTCTTGGTAGGGGTTCGAAGTTTACTGCCTATATTCTCCTTGGCTGGTGCCTTAGTTTAAGGAGAACCCTAGGACCCAGATCTGCCTGTCATAATGAGTGAGTTCACCCAGAAGCAAAAAGAGACAAATGGTATACACTCATTTATATCAAAACACTAGTCAACGGATACGTCCTATGAAAAACTTTACTTACCAAGAAAGTGGATCAGAGGAGAGGACATCCTAATGAGACGTTAGGCGAGAATAGCATGGAAGAATGGGGAAATAGTAGGATCCACAGGGTCCTGGAAACCTACAAGAGGATTTTCAATAACCGAGGCTTGAGCAGAATCCTGTCTTGTCTCCATTTCTCGCACCCCTCCCTGTCCCCTTCCCCTCGTCTCTAGGGTCTCCCATTGACTGTCTTGTAGGTTGGGACAGCTTCAGCTAGTCTATTTCTGCTGGTGTAACCAAGCCATTCTCCTCAGTGTTTCATTTGTCACTTAACTATGTTTCAGCATTCATATGTGTCAGTTATTGATTCAACAAGTACAGATATATTTACCAGCCAGGTATCATGTGACAAAGCCACTCACCTTACACAGGAAGTAAGTAGAATATTTAACAGGCATTCTCTAAAAGGACTCCCATTGTTGCAACTTACTCCTTTTTTTTTTCTTTCTTCAAATTCTTATTTTCATTTTAAACGTTTAAACACACACACACACACACACACACACACACACACACACAGAGAGAGAGAGAGAGAGAGAGAGAGAGAGAGAGAGAGAGAGAGAGAGAGAGAAATCCCTTTCATAGTACATATCTTTTTTATTACTGTGTTTTTCTCATTAATTTACTTATGTAATCACTTTACAGCATGATCCCAGCCCCCTCCTTTCTCTCCTCAAATAGCATCCATTCCTCCTTTCCCCATTCCCCTCTCCTCCTCAGAGAAGGGGAGGCCCCACATGGGTACCAACCCACCCATATAATCAAGTATTAGGAGGACCAAGTGTATCCTCTTCCATTGAGATCAGACAATTCAGCCCAGCTAAGAGAAAGGGATTCAAAGGCAGGCTACAGAGTGAGAGGAAACCCCTTCTTCCTCTGTTTGTGGACATGATCATCAAGCTACTCATCAGCTACATATGAATAGGCAGCCTAGTTAAAGCCAATCATGCTCTTTGGCTAGTAATTTAGTTTTATGTTACATTTCTATCTTTTTTATTTTATTAATTTATTCAGATTACATCCCAATTATTTTCCCAACACTTGTATCCTCCCATTCCTCCCTCCCTTCCTCTTTCACTCTATTCTCCTCCCCTAGATCTATGACCTCTTCCCCCACTATATGGTTATAGGCTATCAAGTCTCGATAGCCTGATTCTTCTTTTTTTGAGTGCCACCAGGCCTCCCGACCAAGGGGTGATGGCCAAATAGGGGCACCAGAGTTCCGGCTCTCCATGTAACTGTGGAGAATGTCCTATCCATTGGTTAGATCAGAGTAAGGGTTCGAAGTTTACTACTTGTATTGTTCTTGGTTAGTGTAATAGTTTGAGCAGAACTCCCTGGGCCCTGATCCACCTGTGTATCACCATGGTGTATGGCTGGACTTAAACAACAACAGAAATAACAAGAAGCCTACACATACATGGAAACTAAACAACTCTCTACTTATTGACAGCTGGATGAAGGAAGAAATAAAGAAAAAATTATGGACTTCCTGAAATTCAATGAAATGAAGGAAAAACACACTCAAAATTGTTGGACACATTGAAAATGCTGCTAAGAGGAAAATTAATAGCACTAATGTCCTTATAAAGAAGTTGGAAACATCCCACATAAGCAACTTAACGATACATACAGAAGCCTTGGAAAAGAAAATGAAGCAGAAACACCCAAGAGGAGTAGACATCTGGAAATAATCAAACTCAGGGCTGAAATAAATAAATTACAAACAAAGGTAATTTAGTTTCTTAAGCCCCTATGTACCTAGGTTATTTGACTTTGTAAGTTTTCTTGTATTGTCCTTGATACCTCCTTCTCTCTCAATCCTTCCTCCCATTCTTCCACAAGACTCTCCTAGCTCTGATTACTGTTTTGCTATGGATCTCTACATATGTTTTTTTCAGCTACTGAATGTAACTTCTCTGAAGACAGTTAAGCTAGGTTCCTGTCTGCAATATACCAGCATATTATTAATAGTGTCACAAGTTGGCTTTCTCCCATGAAGTGGGTCTCCAGTTGGGCCAGTCATTTGTTGGCCATTAAGTCAATATTTGCTTCGTCTTTATCCTTACACTTCTGTAGGTGAGACAAATATTGGGTCAAAAGTCTTAGGGGTTGGTTGGTATGCCCCTCATTCCCTGCCTAGATAAAGGAGGTGGCTTTTTATTAGTTTGTGTTGGCATTCCTGAAGTCGTAAAAGGAAATGATATGCATGGTGCACATATTCCTTGTTCTATTACTGGAGTCTTGGAATCTTTCCAGTACAAATCATTTGCCACTTCAGATATAAACAGAACATCCTTAAGTATATTGAAATAACATAGGTATAAAAAATTCTGGATCACTACAACATGAGCACCAAACCAGAACTCTGAGCCAAGGGTGTTTGCATCAACTGCACCCCCTGTCTTCCTCTCTGACCACCTGTGTGCATGCTGGTCCAGGGGAAACGGAGAGCATAGATCAGGCCCACCAGCCCTCGGAGAGACCCAGGGCCCACACAAGGTCTCAGGAAGCTGCAGTCACACCTCCAGCTACAGTTTTTTAAATTACATTTTTATTAATTTATTCATATTACATCTCGATTGTTAGCCCTTCCCCTGTTTCCTCCCATTCTTCTCTCCCTCCCACTTCCCCATCTCCCTTCCCCTATGTCTGTGATTGAGGGAGAACTCCTCCCCCTATATATGCTCTTAGAATATCAAGTCTCTTCTTGGTAACTTGCTATCCTTCCTCTGAGTGCTGCCAGGCCTCGATGGTATATACTCACTTATATCAAAACACTAGTCCAAGAAATACGTCCCATGAAAAACTTTACTTACCAAGAAAGTGGGTCAGAGGAGAAGTCATTCTATTAAGACTTTAGGTGAGAGTAGCAGGGAAGAATGGGGAAATAGTAGGATCCACACGGTCCTGGAAACCTAAAGAAGAACTTTATGACAGGCAGATCTGGGTCCTGTAGTCCTCCACAAACTAAGGCACCAGCCAAGGAGAATATAGGCAATAAACTTCGAACCCCTACCAAGACCTAGCCGACGAACATGATATTCTCCACCGTTGAGTGGAGAGTGAGATCTGACTCTCACATGAACTCTGGTGCCCCTTTCTAGCTACAGTTTTAAAGCTTCCCACCACCGAGCAGGCATGCCTGTGGGCATGTCACACCTGCCCACCCTCTGTCTCCCTCTCTGAATGTGCTGTGGGCCTGTTGGCCCAGGTAGAACAGAAAGCATGGATCAGGATTCCAACTTAAGAGACAGCAAGATGATTAGCGAGGTCAATGCAAAAACCATAAACAACAAAATCCAAAAAAAAAAAAAAAAAAAAAAAAATGGCATCTCCAGATCCTAACTATCCCAATGAAATCAACCTTGAGAACTCAAATACAATTGAAATAAAGGAAAATGACCTCCAATCCATAGTAATGAAGATGATAATGGAGGAAATGAATAAGATCTGACAACAAATGCTGGAAGATGCAGCTAAACAGATTGAAGACATTAAAGAGGCATATAGAGAGGCACTGGGAAAAAAATCCAGGAAAAGACAAAAAAACATATGAAGGAAATCAATAAAACGGTTCAAGATCTGAAGAAAAAAATGGAAACAATGATAAAAACACAGACAGAAGAAAGACAGGAATAAGTGAACTCAGAGAACTATGCAAGTAACACAGACCAAAGCTTCTCTAACAGAATTCAAGAGATTGAGAAATGAATCTCAACAGTAGATGATACTATGGTAGAACTTGAAACAACCATTAGAGAAAATGCTAAATCTGAAAAATTCCTGACGAAACACATCGAAGAAATAAGGGACACCATGAAAAGATGAAATTTGAGGATAATAGGAATTGAGGAAAGAGAAAATGCCTGGCTCCAAGGACCAGAAAATATCTTCAACAATATCATAGAAGAACATTTCCCCAATCTAAGGAAGGAGGTGCAAATAAATGTACAAGAGGCCTATAGAACACCAAATAGAATAGATCAGAAAAGAAAATCCTCCCACCACATGATAATCAAGACACAAAATATACAGAATATGAAAAATATTAAAAGTGGCCAGGGAAAGGGACCAATTAATATTTAATGGCAAACCTATCAGAATTACACCTGACTTCTCAGCAGAGACCATAAAATCCAGAAGGTCCTGGACAGAAGTCCTACAAGCCCTAAGAGACCACAGGTTCCAGGCAAGCCCAGTCTACTCAGCAAAACTTTCAATAACTGTTGATGGAGAAAAGAAGATATTTCTATGATAAAAACAAATTCAAACAGTTTCTAACCACTAATCTGTCCTTACAGAAGTTAGTAGAAGGAAAACTCCAAACCAAAGTGACAGGCTAACCAAAACTATACAGGAATTACATAACTATATTGTCATAAAAACATAACCACACAAGTACTCTACTGCAACCTACATCAAAATCATGGGACTTAACAGTCATGGTCACTAATATCTCTCAACATTAATGGTCTCAATTCTGCAATAAAAAGACACAGACTAATCGAATGGATGCATAAACAAGACCCAACATTCTTCTGCATCCAGGAAACACATCTCAACCACAAGGATAGACATTACCTTAGGGTAAAAGGCTGGGAAAAACTATTCCAAGCAAATGGACACAAGAAGCAAGCTGGTGTAGCCATTTTGATATCAAATAAATTAGACTTTACACCAAAACTAATCAAAATAGTTGAGGAAGGACATTTTATACTCATCAAAGATAAAGTCAACCAAGATGATGTCACAATTCTGAACATCTATGCTCCCAATACAAGGGCACCCACATTTGTAAAAGACTTATTAAAAAGTTTAAACCACACATCCATCCCCACCCATTAATAGTGATAGACTTCAACATCTCACTTTCAATGAAGGATAGTTCATTGAAACAAAAACTAAACTGAGAAGTAACAACATTAACCAATGTCATGAATCAAATGGATCTAACAGATATCTACAGAGCTTTTCACCCAACCACAAAGGATTATACCTTCTTCTCAGCACCCCATGAAACATTCTTAAAATCTGATCACATAGTAGTCACAAAGTAAGCCTCAACAGATTCAAGAAGACTGAAAAAATACCATGTATCCTATCAGATCACCATGGTCTAAGACTGGACTTCAAAAACAACAGAAATAACAAAAACCCTACACATATATGGAAACTAAACAACTCTCTACTTGATGACACCTGGGTCAGGGAAGACATAAAGAAATAGAAGACTTCCTGCAATTTAATGAAAATGAAGGAACAATATATCTAAATTTGTGGAACACATTGAGGGGAGTGCTAAGAGGAAATTTCAAAGCACTAAGTGCCTTTAAGAAGAAAGTGGATACATCCCTCATAATCAACTTAATGACACAGCTAGATGCTCTAGGAAAAAAAAAGAAGCAGAAGCACCCAAGAGGAGTAGACATCTGGAAGTAATCAAACTCAAGGCTGAAATCAATACATTAGAAACAAAGAGAAGAGTTCAAAGAATCAAAAAAAACCAGGAGCTGGTTCTTTGAGAAAATCAACAAGATAGACAAACCATTAGCCAAACTAATTAAAAGGCAGAGAGACAGTCTCCAAAGCAATAAAATCAGAAATGAAAAGGGAGACATAACAACAGACATTGAAAAAATACAAAGAATCATAAGATCCTATTTTAAAGGCATATATGCCACAAAATTTGAAAATCTAAGGGAAATGGACAATTTTCTTGATCAATTCCACTTGTCAAAATTGAGTGAAAAACAGATAAACAAATTAAATAATCCAATTTCTCCTATAGAAATAGAAGCAATCATTGACAGTCTCCCAAACAAAAAAAAAAGCCTAGGGCCAGATGTTTTCAGTGCAGAATTCTACCAGACCTTCAAAGAAGAGCTAATACCAATATTCTTCAAGCTACTCCCAAAGATAGAAATAGATGGAACTCTACCAAATTCATTCTATGAGGCCACAGTCACATTGATACCTAAGCCCAACAAAGACCCAACAAAAAAAAAGAGAATTTCAGATCAATTTCTCTTATGAACATTGATGAAAAATACTCAATAAAATACTTGCAAAATGAATACAAGAATATATCAAAGATACCATTCATCATGACCAGGTAGGCTTCATTCCTGGCATGCAGTGATGGTTTAATGTATGGAAATCCATCAATGTAATCCACCATATAAACAAACTGAAAGAAAAAAACCACATGATGATCTCCTTAGATACAGAAAATGCATTTGACAAAATCCAATACCCTTTCATTTTTAAAATTTTGGAGAGATAGAGAATACAATCACATACCTAAACATAATAAAGGCTATATACGGCAATCCAATAGTTAATATCTAATTAAATGCAGAGATACTCAAGAAAATTTCTCTAAAATCGGGGACCAGACAAGGCTGCCCAATCTCTCCATATCTCCTCAACATAGTTCTTGAAGTTCTAGCCAGAGCAATAAGACATCAAAAGGAGATGAAGGGTATCCAAATGGGAAAGGAGGATGTCAAATTATCCCTATTTGCAGATATGATAGTTTACATAAGTGACCCTCAAAATTCCACCAGAGAACTCCTACAGCTGATAAACACCTTCTGCAAATTGGCTGAATACAAAATTAACTCAAAAAAGTCTGTAGCCTTCCTATATACAAATGGCAAACATGCAGAAGAAGAAATTAGAAAAACTACACCCCTCACAATAGCCACAAGCAATATAATATATCTAGGAGTAACTCTAATGAAGCAAGTGAAGGCCTTGTTTGAAAAAACTTTAAATCTCTGAAGAAAGAGATTGAAAATGACATCAGAAGATGGAAGGACATCTCTTTTTCGTGGATCAGGAGAGTTAACATAGTAAAAATGACCATATACCAAGAGCAATTTGCATATTCAATGCAATCACATCAAAATACCTACACAATTTTTTAAATACATTGAAAGATCAATTCTCAACTTCATATGGAAAAAAACCAGAATAGCAAAAGCAATCCTATACAATAAAAGATCCTCTGGAGAAATCTCCATTCCTGATCTCAAGCTGTATTATAGAACAACAGTAATTAAAATTGCATGGTACTGGTACAGCAATAGGCTGGTGGATCAATGGAATCGAATTGAAGACCCAGAAATGAATCCCCACACATATGGTCACTTGATTTTTGACAAAGAAGCCAAATCTATTCAATGGAAAAACGATAGCATCTTCAACAAATGCTGCTGGTCTAACTGGATTTCTACATGTAGAAAAATGCAATTGGACCCATATTTGTCACCATGCACAAAACTCAAGTCCAAGTGAATTAAAAACCTCAACATAAAACCAGAGACACTAAATTGGTTAGAAGAAAAATTGTGGAAGATCCTGGAACACATTGGCACAAGTGAGAACTTCCTGAACAGAACACCAACAGCCTAGGCCTTAAGGTCAACAATTAATAAATGGGAACTCATGAGGCTGAGAAGCTTCTGTAAGGCAGGAGACACTGTCAAGAGAACAAAGTGACAGCCTACAGACTCGGAAAAGATCTTCACCAACTCTACATCTGACAAAGATCTAATATCTAAAATATATAAAGAACTCAAGAAATTAAACACCACCAAACCAAATAATCTGATTGAGAAATGGGGCTCAGAACTATACAGAATTCTCAACAGAGGAATATCGAATGGCTGAGAAACACTTAAAGAAATGCTCTATGTCTTTAGTCATCAGAGAAATGCAAATCAAATCAACTCTGAGATTCCATCTTACACACATCAGAATGGTTAAGATCAAAAACTCAAGTGACACCACATATTGGTGAGGATGTTGAGAAAGAGAAACTCCTTTATTGCTGGTGGGAATGCAAACTAGTACAACCACTTTGGAAATCTATCTTGCACTATCTCAGAAAACTGGGAATAGGGCTTCCTCAAGACCCAGCTATTCTACCCCTTGGAATATACCCAGAAGATGCTCCAGCACACAACAAGAACATTTGCTCAACCTTACTCGTAATAGCCAGAACCTGGAAACAGCCTAAACTTCCCTCAGTTAAGAATAGATAAAGAAACTGTTGTATATTTACACTATGGAATACTACTCAGCTATTAAAAACAAGGAATTTGGAAATGTGCAGATTAATGGATTGAACTAGAAATGATCATGAGTGATCTAACCCAGAAGCAGAGAGACTCAAATGGTATATACTCATTTATAACTGGACAGTAGCCCGAGGACCATGTCCCATTAAAGTCTTCACTTACCTGGAAAGTGGGATAGAGGTGAGGACAACCTATTGGGAATCTAGGTGAGAGAAATATAGGAGATGGGGGAATAGAAGGATCCAGAGGTACCTATAAACCTACAATAAGAACACTATGATGGTTGGATCTCAGCCCAGGGGTTCTGCTTGATCTACCACAGCAACCTAGGACAATACGTGCAGTAAACATCAAACCCCTACTCAGATCTCACCAAGGGACAGGAAAATCTCCACAGTTATGTGGAGAGTGGGGTCTGACTTTCCCATGAACTCTGGTGCCCCATATTAGGCCATGTCCCCTTGATGGAGAGGACTGATGGCACTTGGAGGAAGGATAGCAGACTACCAAGAAGAGACTTAATACCCTAGCATCATATTCAGGGGGAGGAGGACCCCCTCAGTCACAGTAATAGGGAAGGGAAATGGAATGAAAGCAGGAGGGAGGGAGTAATGGGAGGATGCGTGGGATGGGATAGTAATTGAGATGTAATATGAATTATTTTATTTTTCAATAAGAAAAAACAGTTCAAAAGAATTCTGGTTCTCAAGCAAGGGACATATTTGGACAATATCCTTTATCATGTTTCAATAGCTATATTTGCCCACAGAACAGAGAGTTATATATCACTATAGAAATGAGTTCCACAGCAACATGTCATATAGCAATTATTATTCTGGATGCAGTAGATAAATATTGAAGTTTCTGCTTGGCAGCACACAGTCAGAGCCATAATAAGACTCACTGTCTCAAGCTTTTGGCTAGATGTCTTCTTTCGTCAGTCCCTGTGGGGAAAAGCTTTCCGTGTGTAAATTTCATTAGGGTGGATAAATAAAGAGAAAGGCAATTTTAGGATAAAAATAGATTAAAAGTAGTTTTAAGGCATATTTACACCTAGATCATTCACAATATTTAAGGGTAGTGGTGATCAGTGCGAGTTCTTTGGAACTTTGTCAAGCCTCCACAGATGTTCTGTATGTCTAGAGATTGCTGGACAGTCAGAGATCTGGAACTTTGTCAAGCAAAGTCTCTACCTCTTGTCCTTATGTATCTGACAAATAGTAAATAAAATTATTTAGTATTAGTCTTGGTTTCTCATTTTTATTCATTCACTATGTACTTTTACCTTATTTATTGTTATTTTTTGTTTTTGTTTTTGGGTTTTTATTGTTTGGTTTGGTTTGGTTTTTGTTAGTGCTATTTATTTATTTTTAATATTTTGTGGGGGTTTTTTGAGGCAGGTTTCTCTGTGTAGCTTTGTCTGTCCTGGACTCACTATGTATACTGGTCTCGAACTCAAAGACATCTGTCTGTCTCTGCTTCCCTAAGTGCTAGGAGTATAGGCCTGTGACACCATGCCTGGCTTTTAGTTTTGTTTTATATATTTCTAATATAGATGCACTTATAATGATTTTAAATTAGTATTCACATGGGTCGTATAATATTAATACAATTTTGTTATAGTATCTATAATATTTTACAATAAAACTCAAGATGGAGGGACAATGCTCTTTCAATTCATAAATGACAACTTTAATAGTAGTGTGAAATTTCAAATACAAGGTATCATTTCAAAAGATATTCCAATGCCTAGCTTTCAGCAATTTATACTGAACTCTGATAAAATTCATTGTGTTTCATTATATTTCAAGCTATAGGCAGAGAACATTGCATATGCATTCCTATTAGTTGCACCACCTTATTCTCTTCCTCCATCTGAAGATGAGTTATGACATTAAATACTCTTAAATCCAAAATCCAAACAACAAAATTATCTAAAGTTCAAAAAAATCTTAATAACTCTATAAGAAAACAAACAGAAAATTGTATCCCTATACCAAATTAGATGTGATGAGTCACAATTAGAACACAGGCAGAAAAATGCAGGTGAATCAGTGTCCTTCAGGGCAATTATTAAACCACTCTCCTATCCAGACCTTTTAGCTCTATGTTTGCTTTGTGAATGCACCATTAACTACTGTACTCAATTACCTTTGGGATGAGTGCATAGGTTATAGAAATGAATGAATATCAAGTATAGGCTTAAGTGCCACTACCACGATATCTCTTTATACATATATATGAATATATTAAAATATTTTGAAATACCAAGATATTAGACATCTTTCCAATTCTTAGGACTTCATATAAATCATGATATTCATATGTGCATTCACTGTGTTGCTTACAGTGTGTGTGTTTATGTGTTTCCATAAGCAAGAAGTGTAAAAAGAATGACCTGCACTGTCCTAACTGGGTAACAACCTGTATTTTTCCATGTAGTATTTCTTTAAGAATGTATTATTCAGGGTTTTCAAGATGAATTTGATTGAACAAAGGAATATATATATATATATATATATATATATATGAAAATTAAGGTTTATAAATATATACAAACATGTGTATGTAGATGTGTGTGTATACGTATATGTATAAGGGAGATTAATTAGAGTGATAAACAGCCTGTGGTCCATCTAATCTAGCAATGGCTATCTACAAATTTAAAGTCCAAGCAGTTGTGCAGCACAGAAGGCTGGATGTCTCAGCTGGTCTTTATTATATGGCAGAAGCTGGATGAAATAGGTTCTATGTCAGTGGAGAAAAGTGCTTGTCAGCCAGAGTGAAGGCAAGCAGACGAAGAACGAAGTACTTCTTTCTTACATGTTTTTTATACCAACTCTGAGCAGAAGAAGGTGTAGCCCTGAAACTTGTGTCTTCCCAACTCAAAAGATTCGAGGTTATCTTCTCACTTCAAAGAATTTAATTAAGGGAAATCCCTTCACAGGTGAACCTAGCCTCTTGAGTTTTCATTCCAGACATAGCCAAATGGGCAAATTGGCATCAAGAGTAACTTTCATGTAGATCTAGCTACAATAATTAAGAAAATTTTAATAGATGGGTATAGAATTCTCATTGTAACTATACATTGTTTAGATGTAAACATCTATAATCACAACTTAATGTATTTTTTATTTTTATTTCTCTGTACTTGTATGTGAATATTTGCATAAGTGCAGTAAATGTAGATGCAAGAAGAGGATATCAAAAATTCTGGAGCTGGAGTTGCAATCAGTTGTGACCCTCCCTGTGTGAGTGCTGGCATCTGAACTCATTTCCTCTGTATGTGCAGTACAGGCTCTTAACCACTAAGCCATAGCTCCAGCCCCATATAGCCACCATTTATAGAACCACTTAAAGGTAATCTTTCTAAATATTTTTATGGGAAATTATTTTGTAGCAAGTTGCCATTTTTGGATGTGCTTATATATTTCTTTGGTATATAAATTTTCCTATTTGTTAGCCTTTGGACTTTAGGGAAGCAGCGTTAATTGGCTTAAATTTAAGTAAATTAGTATACTTTCACTTGTAATGAACTTGCTGTTTCAGCAGCAGTTAAAACATGGATCAGTATTTAAAATACTTGTATGTCAAGACCAGAGATTTATTAGTCATCATTGACCATTTAGTGAGTAGCATTACATACCTAGATACTATTCCCAGACTTTGATGCTTATGTACATGAAACAAAAGTGAACAATGCCTTCATGATTTCAAATCCTCAAACCATTGTCTTTTCTAAGTAGTTTCAGTATATAATCAATAGTCATATAAACATCATAATTATTTCCTGAAATCATAGGCATTCACAATTTCTAAAAACCAAAGGAGACTAAATATTTTTTAACAACAATCAGAAATAAAATCCAGGGTGCATAATTACTAATACCTTTGAATTGCATTGCTTTTTATCTAAAAATATTTATTCCATTATTAGTATGTGTCTGTATGTGAGTATGTGCATATCTGTGTTATGATAGTGGAAGCGTGAAGAAGGTTCAGATCTACTGGAGCTGGAGTTACTGATGATTATGAGAGGCTCAACATGTTTGCTAGGAATCAAACTTTGTTCCTCTGCAAGAGCCATTTGCCCATTCTTTACTACGGGGCCATTTATCCAGGCCAGACTCATATCACGTTTCCATCTTTTAGAATGCGGGTAAATGTATTCATAGCTGGATAAAAGAATAAGGGGAAAATGGGGGGTGGGGAGGGAAGAATGGGAGGATACAAGGGATGGGATAACCATTGAGATGTAACAAGAATAAATTAATAAAAAAAAAATAGGCTTTTGTAAGTCCCTTAGGAGTTGCTTTCAGTGAATCAGGACCCTGATGTCCCGCGTTGCATCTTGGTTATTTTCTTTCCCCCAGTTTATCTTGCAACCATGAGCTGACTATTAAAAAATCTTAGTATTATAAAAACAAAAACAAAAACAAAAAACTGGTCAATATGCGCAGACATTTGTATGCATTACCTCCTGCTATTCCGCATTTTTCTCTACCTCCATACTACCCTTACCATGTTAAAATATTTCAAAAATATGTGGTTATATCTTATTATGCTTTTAAAGAAAGGTAATATTATTGTGAACTTGTGGTGTGTCTGATAATTTGAACCATATCCTTGCAATATCACATTTTATGTTATAATATGTTCATTTTAGATTTGTGCCACATAATCACTAACAAGGCACTTCTTTGAAGATATTTTATTTGTTAAATGATTGTTGTGTACTTTAACAAATGGAATTCATTACAAATTACAACAGCGTTTTTCTCCAATCTGTCATACACTTTTTTCTTTTTCATAGATATTACCCTAACTAATTAAGGGCTATCAAGCTATGTCTCACTTGCACAGCTGAACACAATCTCCTCATTGTTGCAATCTTTGGTGTCATTTACATAATTAAGTAGGTAACAGTACTTGGTCTATGACCCCTTTAATTCAGGCTTGGAGATTTTATGGTTGTACTGTAAGTCAGAAATATACTGTCTTAGTTATTGCTTCTGCTGCAGTCTGGACACTATGTCAATGTTCACTGGCTCTTTGGTGCCAGCGCATCATGAAGACTCCCACAAGAAGTCATTTACCTCTCCTCCAGTGTCTGGCTGTGCAGGCACAGAAATCAATTTATGCAAATAAATTGTTAATAAATAAACTCACTTATTAGCATCTGCCACAAACACAAGTAAAGTCCTTCCACCTATTATTCAACTCTTCTAAAATAGGAAGGATAAGTATTTGCATAACATAAATTTGGCTTTATAAAGTGCTTTACAATACCATGTTTGTACTCAAAGGGCATATTCTGATATATGCCATTTTGCTCATACTTGAATAAGGGGCACTGGTATTTGTTAAACATCATAAATGCGTATTTTACCCTTAAGTATTACCTGGAACACAATTTTTCTTTTCAGATCTGCCCTACAATCAATTGTGTATATGCACATATTTCAATAAATTATTGTAGGACATCTCTTTAGATATACTATGTGTATATTAATTTATATAATTTCTTACTCATGGCTATTGTACACATAGATTAAAACATAGTTAACTCTATAAGTCTTAGGATAGGGGCTATTGAATTCATCATAGTAGAGTTCAGTATATTTTTGTTTCTCTTCTAAGTTTTATATTTTTTCAGTATCTTTGTCCATAGAATTGGCATGTGAGCCATTATCTATTTTTCATTTTATCGATATGTCTAATTTTTGTTTTTTTCTTGTTTTGCTTTTATAATAGATTCTGGCATTTAAGGTTTTCTTTTTGTCAAGAATTTTTGTTTGTTTTTGTTTGTTTGTTTGCTTGCTTTCTTGTTGTGGTTATATTCTTGTTCAATAGGCTTTACCATTAGATTGTATCATTAGATCTTTAATGAAGGTCTCCATCTTTTTCTTTATGGCTAAGTTTGATGTACATAATATTAAAACTATGTGCACATTCCTGAAATCCCTGTCGAAATGGAAATTATTCTTGCCCTGTGATTGCTTTATGGATGATAATGTATCTTTCCCAAAATTCTCATGTATAAAATCAGCGTATTCTTGATTCTAGAATTTGGAAAACAATAATTTCTTTTCTTTCCTCCTTCTTTCCTTCATCCTCCCTCCCTTCCCTCCCGTCTTGCTCCTTAAGACTGTATCTCTCTGTGTAGTCCAAGTTGATCTCAAATTCAGTATGTGTTCTCCTTAAGACTGTATCTCTCTGTGTAGTCCAAGTTGATCTCAAATTCAGTATGTGTTCTCCAAAGACCATGAAACTGATGATCCTCCTTTCTCAGCTTTCAACAAGGTGAAAACAGGCATGTGTATCATGGCTTTTGTTGATCGTTATCCATGTATTTCTTTGGTGAGCACAAACATGCTGAGAAGCATCTTCCATAGTTTCCATGGTCAGAAATAACAAATATAATCAGTTTCTCAATTAGGCACTAAAACCCAATTGAAATAGCATGCACTTTTTTATTTATAAGTTTGTTATGCATAATTCATATTTTTAAATTTGAAAGAAGTTATTTTATTATACACTTCCTTTGAGTATACTGTTGAAAAGACTAATAATAATCAAGGCTTAGTCTTTCGTCGGTAATCTGTACTTTTTGAGAGTCTTAAAACTAATCTTCATTTGAAATGTTAATTTTTTTTCAGAAGTAGCTCTTGGTTTTTAACATTTTTGTTGTTCTTTTTCTTATTAAAAACTATCCAATATTTCCTTGTTCTGGTAAATTCTGTTTCTCTTCAGTCACAAATTATTCTTAGTGGAAAAAAAGTAATCATTATTTTTTTCAATTTCTATTATCTGTATTCTCCTTTGAGACTCTTACAATGGACATGTTAATAGTTCCTTCTTTTTTTTTAAAATCTGTATTTCTTGTCTCTCTTTTTTTATTTAAAAACATCTGTTTCATGGACTTTCTTGATGATTCAGAAGATAAAAATACCTGCTGCTAAGCCTAATGCCATGCATTTGATCCTTAGGACTCCTATAGTTAAAGGAGAAAGCTAACACTTCCAAATTATTTTCTGGCCTTCAAGGATGCAGCAACACACACACACACACACACAAACACACACACACACACACACACACACACACACACAGAGAGAGAGAGAGAGAGAGAGAGAGAGAGAGAGAGAGAGAAATTAATTAATATTTTTATGAGAGTGTTGAGCTATAACTTTCCTCTAACTAAATGGTAGATTTGTAGATTCTAGGCTTCATGTGCATACATATTTTGAATATGATCACCTTATCCTATGTTTGTGAAGCACAATTGTGACTTTCTATAATATCCACCTATCTGGTGGCACATTATGCAGTTTTGGGTGCTGCCTATGTACACAGAACAGCCAATACATAGAGATCATTGAGAAATATTTTGGAAATCTATCTGGCGCTTTCTCAGAAAAATGGGAATAGGGCTTCCTCAAGACCCAGCTATTTCACTCCTTGGAATATACCCAGAAGATGCACTACCACACAACAGGGACATATGCTCAACCATGTTCATAGCTACCTTATTCATAATAGCCAGAACATGGAAACAGCCTACGTGTCCCTCAGTAGAAGAATGGATAAAGAAACTGTGGTATATTTACACTATGGAATACTACTCAGCTATTAAAAACAAGGAATTTCCGAAATTTGTGGACAAATGGATTGAACTAGAAATTATCATAATGAGTGAGTTCACCCAGAAGCAAAAAGAGTCAAATGGTATATACTCACTTATATCGAGACACTAGGCTAAGGGGTACGCCCCCATGAAAAACTTTACCTACCAAGAAAGTGGGTCAGAGGGGAGAAAATCCTATTGAGACTTTAGGGGTGAGAAGCCTGGGAGAATGAGGAAATAGAAGGATCCAGAGGGTCCTGGAAAACTACAGGCGGGTCTGGGCCCTGGAGTCCTCCTCAAACTATGGCACCAGCCAAGGAAAATATAGACAGTAAACTTCGAACCCTACCCAGACTAGCCAATGGACAGGACATTCTCCACCGTTAAGTGGAGAAGGGGATCTGACTTTCACACAAACTCTGGTGCCCCATATCGGACCATGTCCCTTGGATGGGGAGGCCTGGTGGCACTCAGAGGAAAGATAATAAGTCACCAAGAAGAGACTTGATACCCTAGGAGCATATACAGGGGGAAGAGGTCCCCCTCAGTCACACACATAGGGGAAGGGAGTAGAGGGGGAAGCGGGAGGGAGGAAAGAAAGGGAGGATACAAGGGATGGGCTAACAATTGAGATGTAATATAAATAAATTAATAAAAAAAAGAAATATTCAAAGCTGTTAATGCTACATATTTTGGGTTTAATTGCTTCTTGTGGTGATAAATAATAAATACACTATAATCTGGGGGAAAAGCTTCACCATTGTCACAGAAAGGTGTGGATCTGTTGATATTAAGGTCAGTGATATAGATGTCAGTGAATCAAATGTACACCTTTGAATGAATAACACAATTTTATAATGCTGCCATGTTTTTTTCATAAAAAAAATATAAAAAGTCTTTCAGAAAAAATATATATGATTCATCAGTAAAGAAGCTGGGGGAAATTTGTATGATATCTGTACAGAGAGTAAAGATACAGAGAGATCATATTTACTTGATTATGGGATTGGTAAATCCAAAATTTGCAGAGTTAATCAGCTTGTTGAAAATTGTTATTGATGTTTCGATCATCTGATATAGGACAAGAGTATTAGATAGCGCTTTTGCACTAGAAAAATACTATTTTATTTTATTAAAAATACATTTTTGAAATAATATATTATGAATTCCTCTGCTCCAGCATCTTTCAGATACCTACCATGACTTGAAATCCACACCCTATCTCCTTCTTTCTTCTTCTTCTTCTTCTTCTTCTTCTTCTTCTTCTTCTTCTTCTT
>OU015744.1:65120837-65132600 GCA_907169655.1 Acomys percivali
GAGAGAGAGAGAGAGAGAGAGAGAGATTCTATAAAACACAAACTCAGAAGGCATACTATGTAAGTAAAATACTTATAAGGTAAAAATAAACTACCCAGACAAAAACATTATCATACAAAATTCTTCCCAATTACTGCTGAGTTTGTTTTGCATTGGGCATCTACTGGTGAACACGTAGGTTGATCTTATATATGGGTTGTATACCCAATAAGACTGCACAAAACTATTACTTATTTTTATTTATTATTTATTTTGCTTTGAGAGTTTGCCCCCTCATTTTCACTTTTTTCTTTCTATTTATATTTTTTATTTATTATAGTTTATTCACATTGCATCTAAATTTTTATTATCTCGATCTTATCTTCCAGTTCATATCCTCCCTCCCTCTTCTGTTGTATCACCCTCCCTTAGAGCTCTGATGTCAGATGCGGGGAGGAGGGGCTCCTCCCTCAGGGTCAGATGTCAACCTATCTGGTCTCAGGATAGCCTGCATCTTCATACTCAGAAGACGGCCCTGACAGAGGACTGATAAAATGCCGGACACCAGAGTTCCTGTCAGAGGCAGTAACTGCTCCCATCCCCCCATGAGAATGAACTGTCCACCTGCTACTTCTGAACAGGGCGTATACATTCTCTACTTTCAATGTCCTTGGTTGGTGTATCAGTTTGTGCTGACCCCCTGGGGGCCCTTGACCTCTCTGGGTCCTTCCATATCCCAACTCTTTCATGCAATTCTCAGAGCTCCCCCAGCATCCTGCTGCCATTCTCAGTATGTATCCCCATCCCCCACTGGGTGGAGTCTTTCAGAGGACATCTATGTTGGGATAATATCCACTTATAAGTGAGCATATACCATGCATGGCTTTCTGGGTATGGATTACATCACTCACGATGATCATTTCAAGTTCGATCCATTTGCTTGCAAATTTCAATGTTTCCTTGTTTTTCATTGCTGAGTAGTATTCCTTTGTGAAAATGTACCAGTTTCTTTATCCATTCTTCAGCTGAGGGACATCTAGGTTGGTTCCAGATTCTGGCTATTACAAATAAAGCTGCATGCTTTGCTGTATTCTGTTTGTTTTGTTTTGTTTTTGCTTTTGCTTTTGATTTGGTTTCATTTTGTGTTTGTTTGTTTGTTTTTTATCAATTAGGAATAGCTTTTGTGCTGGGGATGATGGTTTGTTTCCATTTACCCTCTCTGTCCTGGGGACTCCATATGGCTTAGACCTGAACAAGCCTTGTGCATGCTACCACAGTCTCTGTGATTTTATATGTGCATTGGACCTGCTGTGTTTACAAGACTTTGCTTTCAGATGTTTTGAATTCCCACTAGCTACTACACTATTTCTGCCTCCTTTACTGATGTGTTCCCTGACTCCTGAGATTAAGGAGTGAGGAACTGAGGGATGCACACCTCCTTTGAGATTTCATATTCCAAAGCCTATCTCATTGTCTACACCTTGTACAGATGTGTCTATATTTACTTCCATCTACTGCAGTATGAAGTATTTTAGTAGGTCGTGGTATATTTCCTTTGTCCTCATAGCTCCCTGGAAATATTGACTCATGAGACTCAATCCTTATTTTACAGGTACGCAGACCATATATCTAAGTTCTTCTCTGACTAGATTATAACTTAAAAGAACCCATTATACTAATCTATAATATTCTGCCACATGGCTGGGCTCAGATACTATGTCCTTCCTCACATCCCTCAGACGGCCTGGATCTATCCCAGAATGCCTTTTTCCAACTGTATCTCCCTCCTATTTCTTGCTGTAGCCATAGGCCATACATTTTTTAATTGGCATGTGCTCCATCCACATTCCTTCTACCATAAAGCTTCTTTGATGCAAGACACTTACCTATAAGCATAGCAGAATGTTATTATTAGGAATCTTTCTGTTGCTACATCCCTTTAGCAGAAGAGTAGTATTTGATTTTATTCTAGATCCCTAGGTTATCTAGTCTCTGGTTCATGGCTATGCAAGTAATATCACATAGGATATAAGTTCCCTCTTATTCAGTGGGCCTTCATACTTCCCTAATTTTGTGCTGCCTTTTGCACCAGCATAACTTGCAGCTTACCATTGTTATAGGAAGAGAAATTTGTAGCTGTGTTGTTCTTTATGTTTCTCCTCTAGCAGCGTACCTTCCAGTACTATGAACACTAGTCAGTAGGAGTGAAGGCTCCAGGTGAGCACCAGCTTAACCTTTCCATAGTCAATAGTTTTGTAGGTGTTGTCTTCAGCAATAAGGCATTACCATTAGTTTGTATGGAACAAACAACTTCAGCAACAGTTTGGGGTCTCTGGGGGTTTCTATGGGGTCACTTTGGCCAACAAATCCATTAGATGTAATCCATTTCTGGCTGTAGAGATTTCATTTGGTGGTGAAACATGGCTTATTGAGGATTTCTCTCCCCCATTGTTTTCTTTTATTTTACATATTTTTATTAATTTATTCATATTACATCTCAATTGCTAGCCCTTCCCCTGTTTCCTCCCATTCTTCACTCCCTCCCACTTCCCCCCTTCTCCCTCTCCTATGTCTGTGATTGAGGGAGACCTCCTCCCCCTATATATGCTCCTAGAATATCGAGTCTCTTCTTGGTAACCTGCTATCCTTCCTCTGAGTGCCGCCAGGCCTCCCTATCCAGGGGACGTGGTCAGAAAAAGGCACCAGAGTTCATGTGAGAGTCAGATCTCACTCTCCATTCAACAGTGGAGAATATCATGTCCGTGGTACATTTACACTATGGAATACTACTCAGCTATTAAAAACAAGGAATTCCTGAAATTTGAGGACAAATGGATTGATCTAGAAATTATCATGAGTGAGTTCACCCAGAAGCAAAAAGAGACAAATGGTATATACTCACTTATATCAAAACACTAGTCCAAGGGATACAGCCCATGAAAAACTTTACTTACCAAGAAAGTGGGTCAGAGGGGAGGACATCCTATTGAGACTTTAGGCGAGAGTAGCATGGAAGAATGGGGAAATAGTAGGATCCACAGGGTCCTGGAAACCTACAAGAAGAACTTTATGACAGGCAGATCTGGGTCCTGGGGTCCTCCTCAAACTAAGGCACCAGGCAAGGAGAATATAGGCAGTAAACTTCAAGCCCCTACCAAGTCCCGCATTGTTTTCATACATACACACACACACACACACACACACACACACACACACACACATATATTCAACAACACCTCTTTTTATAATATATTTTATTACTATACTACATTCAACTTTACTCTTTTTTTATTATTAATTTATTTGAATTACATCTCAATTGTTAGCCCTTCCTCTGTTTCCTCCCATTCTTCCCTCCCTCCCACTTCCCCCCTTCTCCCCTCCCCTATGTCTGTGATTGAGGGAGACCTCCTCCCCCTATATATGCTCTTAGGATATCGAGTCTCTTCTTGGGAACTTGCTGTCCCTCCTCTGAGTGCCGTCAGGCCTCCCCATCCAGGGGACATTGTCAGAAAAGGGGCACTGGAGTTTGTGTGAGAGTCAGATCTCACTCTCTACTCAACGGTAGAGAATATCCTGTTCGTCGGCTAGGTCTTGGTAGGGGTTCTAAGTTTACTGCCTATATTCTCCTTGTCTGCTGCCTTAGTTTGAGAGGACCCCAGGACCCAGATCTTCCTGTCATAAAGTTCTTCTTTAGGTTTCCAGGACCCTGTGGATCCTACTATTTCCCCATTCTTCCATGCTACTCTCGCCTAAAGTGTCAATAGGATGACTTCTCCTCTGACCCACTTTCCTGGTAAGTAAAATTTTTCATGGTACATATCCCTTGGACTAGTGTTTTGATATAAGTGAGTATATACCATTTGTCTCTATTTGCTCACTTGATTTTTGACAAAGAAGCCAAATCTATTCAATGGAAAAATGATAGCATCTTCAACAAATGGTGCTGGTCTAACTGGATGTCTTCATGTAGAAAAATGCAATTAGACCCTTATTTGTCACCATGCACAAAACTCAAGTCCAAGTGGATTAAAATCAACTTAAAACCAGAGACATTAATTCAGTTAGAGGAAAAAGTGGGGAAGAGCCTGGGACACATAGGCACAGGAAACAACTTCCTGAACAGTACACCAACAGCCCAGTCCTTAATGTCAACTATCAATAAATGGGACCTCATGAGGCTGAGAAGCTTCTGTAAGGCAGGAGACACTGTCAAGAGAACAAAGCGACAGCCTACAGACTGGGAAAAGATCTTCACCAACCCTTCATCTGACAAAGGTTTAATATCCAAAATATATAAAGAACTCGAGAAATTAAACACCACAAAACCAAACAACTCAATTGCGAAATGGGGCTTGGAACTTAACAGAGAATTCCCAACAGAGGAATATCAAATGGCTGAGAAACACTTAAAGAAATCCTCATCCTCGTTAGTCATCAGAGAAATGCAAATCAAAAAGACACTGAGATTCCATCTTACACCCATCAGAATGGCTAAGATCAAAAACTCAAATGACACCACATGTTGGCGAGGATATAGAAAGAGAAGGACACTTCTTCAATGCTGGTGGGAATGCAAACTAGTACAACCACTTTGGAAAGCTATCTGGCGCTTTCTCAGAAAAATGGGAATAGAGCTTCCTCAAGACCCAGCTATTCCACTCCTGGGAATATACCCAGAAAATGCCCTACCACACAACAGGGACATATGCTCAACCATGTTCATAGCTGCTTTAAACATAATAGCCAGAACATGGAAACAGTCTAAGTGTCCCTCAGTAGAAGAATGGACTAAGAAACTGTGGTACATTTACACTATGGAATACTACTCAGCTATTAAAAACAAGGAATTCCTGAAATTTGTGGACAAATGGATTGATCTAGAAATTATCATAATGAGTGAGTTCACCCAGAAGCAAAAAGAGACATACATATATTTTTAAAAACTGGTGCTTTATTATATTTCCATAAACCCCTCAAATGGATATTAGGTTTATTTGTTGCTCATAGTTCCCTTCTTAACTCCCACTCCCTCCCCATTTATTTTTGATTATCTTGTTCCAGTCTGCCTCCAAGCCCAATTCAGTCTAAGTATTTATTCTATTATCTCCTCCTATGGAGATCCTTCCTTCCACCCTACTCCCTTACTCTGTACCTAAACTCTGTCGTTATAGGGATTGTAACCTACTTGTCGAAGACTTAACGAATAATATGAACATATAAGTTAAAAATACTATATTTGTCCTTTAGTGTCTTGTTTACCTCACTCTGGATTAATTTTTTCTAACTTTATCCATTAACCTGTAAATTTAAAGTTTCTAAGTCTGTTTGTTTGTTGTAAAAGCTGAATTAGCAGTAAGTAATATTACATTCTGTAAATTTACCATTTTTATTCATTTTAAATTAATGTCTATAACATATTATCTTTCAGCCTGACAGCAGGAGTCATCTTCATCAGGGACATTGTTCTTTTTTCCTTTGGTTTTTGAAAATTTTGTTGAAGTTTCAGCACTGTGTAAAGTAAATTGCTTTACTGAACATATACTGTGAATGTTCATCACATGTAATAGCATCTTTCACATTATCTAGACTGTCATTTGGCCAAACAGAACACTAACACACAATCATGTTGACAAATGAGGTTAAACATTACACAGGCCAAAGTGCTTGGAAGCACAACAAACTGTCAAATTCCTAAAGAATGATTTAAAAAAACTTAAACACAATGAGAGTCTGGAATGACAGAATCAGAGATATTTGTTTAATAATGCTTTATGTGCCATATGTAGCATTTACTCCCATGCAGATCACCACTGAAGATTGAAGGGTTTGTAGCTCAACTGTTGTTTACTTTTCTTCTCTGGTAACTCACAGAGCACCATCAAGAAGGGATGGATGAAGGCTCTAGGGAGGCACCATCTCAACTTCTTCATATTCAATGAGTTTTAAAGGTGTTGTCTCCAGCAAGAAGACCAATCCTTCAGTTTGTGGTGAGTAGCCCATAGTCTAGGTTCTTTGGAGAATAACAACAAATCTTTGATTGGATTTGAGGCTCAGTCCATGGGATAGAACCTATCCTTGACACTGCTCAAGGATCCAGGAACCTAAGGCTAGATAGGCAACGTATCTTGGGGAAAACCAAATAGTACCGTTCTCTTCAAAGAACACAGCAATAAAATGTTGCCTAAAAACATTCTGCTACACTCCTGTATCCAATTTGCTCAGTCACAATCAGAGACGTTTTCTTCTGCTGTGGATGGGAATAAATACAGAGACACACAACTAGACCAGGGCAGGGAAGAGAGAGAACTTAAGACATTCAATGTTTAATGGGATGTATCCATTAATTCAGTCCCCTCATGGCTCAAGAAACCCTGTAAAAGAGGGCATATTGGTAATGGAGAACAACAAGAAAACAAGGCCTTCTAAGCAAAGTAGGACTGATGTGCATATGAACTCAGAGAGACTATGCACAACACCTGCACATGTCTGCACCGGAAGGAGTCCGAGTGCTGAGAAGAGATGGGCTCATGATCCCCTATCACTGTATAAGACATTATCTGCAATTGATAACCACAGGCACAAGAAAAAATAGTTTTTACCAATGGAGACTCACTAGGTTTACAAACCACTCTTAAGTGCCACATGCCCAGCAGTAGATGGCCAACACAAAATGAATCTCTTGCATTTTTCTCTCTTTGTTTCATTTATAGTTTTGTCTCATACTGTTTTATATGGACCTTTAAATCTTTCTCAGTACACTACAGATCTTTTCCTCATATATTATTGTTTTCGATTATGTGATTTATAAGGGTTTTCTGCTAGGTCCAACTTTTGTGTGTGTGTCTGCTTCTATATATGTTTCCTGTGTTTTCCTGTTTGTTTTTCATTTTCCTTGTTTTGTCTTCTTCAGGTGTGTTTCTTTTCTATTATTATTATTATTATTATTATTATTATTATTATTATTATTATTATTAATCATTTTGTTTTCTAATGAGAGATACCAAAAAAGGATATGGATTTGGATATTTTGAAAGATGAAGAGGCTCTCTTAAGATTGGAGGAGAGATAGTCCTAATATGAATATAATGTTTGAAAAATATCTATTTTAAATTAAAAAGAAAAATAGAAACATTCTGCTGATCTATAACTGGAATCAATTTCAATTATGTATTTCAATAGGTGAGAAATAAATGTGTTTAGAAATAATTTTAGACTGTGACTGAGATCTTAATGTTTTTATTTACATATGATATGTGACAATATATTAATTGCTAAAGTTTCAATGAGATCAATGGATTATGAGTACATTATATTCTAAGATGTCTAAAACACATGGATTAATAAATGTAATGAAACCTTTAAAAGGCAATCTCTAGATAAGATCTCTTTCCTTTTTCTTAAGAAATGGCTATTACATTCAGCAGTTTAAAGCAATATCCATTATTTTCCAGTTTCACATTGATATATTCAACATTGTAAGTTAATTCGAAAACTATTTTTTAAATTTCTATTCTTCTGGGTAAAATACTTTTTTAACCTAAATAGTTGTATTTCGATTCTGTGATTTTTTTCAACTACATTAATATTTGTACCAATAATGAAAAACTAGAAAAGTTATGTCTTAACTTTGACCACTTGGGTAGGACTTGAGAGAATAGGAGAAGAGATGAAATGTAGCGAATATGTCATAGATATGAAAGCATTTGGGATAATAAATGTTAGAATTTCCACCTTTCTTTTATTTCTTTAAAAATTTTATTTAGATTACATCTCGATTGTTATTCCCTCACTTGTATCTTGCCATTCCCTTCTCCCTCCCTCTTTCACCTTATTCCCCTCCCTTGGCCTGTGACAGAAGGGACCTTCTCCCCCACCATATAATCACAGCCTATCTTTCATGCCTAACAAAGGCATGCTGTTCTTGCAAAGAGCTCTTCAAAACTACTGATGGTTTTTTCAGTTACCCTCTCTGTTGTGACTAATTAGCACAGTGGGTTGAAGTTGTTGACAAGATTGGTTTAGCAAGCAGGAATGGTTCATATACAGCTGGTGTATTTGTCATAGTATTAACCATCACAGGTGGTACGAAGCATGGAAACTTCTCCAGTTGAGAAAAACCTGCTACTAGTTGGTATATGAATATATGAAGCTTGGACCTTTTTCCTCCTAGTGACTTAGACACCTTCATTCACTAAGCAACACAGGAGTGCTAAGAGTGTACATATGTGCTGCTATGATGAAGGAGAACAGACCACTACCTTGTAGATCACCAATGTAATTGTTTGTTCTCACTGTTAAACTACAATAGCTTTACAATGATGACACATTTGATTAAGCTTGGAAGGAAAAATTGACATTTTTGTCCCCAGTATTTATTATTGTGTGACTCTTACCCAGCAGGCCTACATGATTTCCTCCTGTTGATGCTTAAATGTTGTATTATGCCTTCCTCAAAGTATGATAAGGTCAGGAATAATATTGTTTGAATAATAGGGAAAGAGAAAACTTCACAGCCAGTAATCATTCATTCATTCTCACTATCAACCTTAGTGCTCAGACATCTTTAGTCCTTGACTTCTTCGCAGAGTGATCTAGTTATTTTTATAGGTCACAGAATATATCCATCTACCTCTCATGGATTTTTTTAAATGTTTATATTTGGTGGACATAGTCATTAGTCTTATTTTATTTCTTTCTGGGTGTGGAACTAAAGGCAAATAATCTAAATAATTACTAACTCCCATTTTGAATTCACATAACTGAAGCAATTATTCACTCCTTATTTTATTTTCTTTTGGTTTTTAATTTATAAATACGTATATTATTAAAGTCAGTTTAAATCCTTAAGTGTTACTTTCTTAGTATTATAATATTTAAAATTAAATTTCAAATACATTATGTAATTAAAATATTTAAAATTTGCCTAAATAACATTTGTATTAATCTTATTGCTTAATCACTTTTATTTCTATATTCTATATTCTAATATTCTTATTCTTATATTCTTACTTTCTAGAGTTTTCTAAAAGTGTCACTATGTTACAATGCAACTCTGTAAGAAATGTACACAATATAATGATAAAGTTTGATGAACCATGCAAATAATTACAAAGAATTGAAAATAATGTTTATTATTTATTCTTATACCAACCAGCACAAAATAAAAATCTTACTACCAATGACCTGACAAAAATATTTATATAAGCAGACAGTGACATTTTCCTGGGGCAATAAGATATGAGAAAAAACATTTAGAAATTTAAACCTAATATGAAATAGTACCATTAATACATTTTAGATAGAAGAGTAGTGTCTGAAAAACCTTTTATTGATAATATATACCTCTCTTATTTGTCGTATTTTGGTCAGAGTTAGTACTATATATTTACTCCAAAATAGATGTGGCTGGTAATGACCGTTTTAGGAAGCACTTAGCTTGAGCATGGCTGCCTGCCATTGGCTAGATTTGCAGTGTCTATGGCTACAATATTTAATAAGACAAACTCCAGCCTCAAGGTATAAACCAATGAAGATGCATTAGACCCCACAGAGGTAAATCTATGACAACCAGGCTAAATATTTTTATAAAGGTCTGTTTACTTTCTTTTTTTAATTTTTTTTTAATTTATTTTATTAATTTATTCTTGTTACATCTCTATGGTTATCGCATCCCTTGTATCCTCCCATTCTCCCCGCCCTCCAATTTTCCCCTTATTCCCCTCCCCTATGACTGTTCCTGAGAGGGATTATACAGGCGGTAAAATTTAAACCCCTACCCAGATCTAGCCAATGGACAGGACAGCCTCCACACTTGAGTGGAGAGTGGGATATGACTTTCTCATGTACTCTGGTGCCTCACATTTGACTATATCCCCTGGAGGGGGAGACCTAGTGGCACTCAGAGGAAGGACAGCAGGTCACCGAGAAGAGACTTGATACCCTATGAGCATATACAGGGGGAGGTAATCCCTCTCTCTCTTTTTTTAAACTTTTAAAAATTAATTTATTCTTGTTACATCTCAATGGTTATCCCATCCCTTGTATCCTCCCATTCTTCCCTCCCTCCCAGTTTACCCTTATTCCCCTCCCCTATGACTGTTCATGAGGGCGGTTACCTCCCCCTGTATATGCTCATAGGGTATCAAGTCTCTTCTCGGTAACCTGCTGTCCTTCCTCTGAGTGCCACCAGGTCTCCCCCTCCAGGACACATGGTCCCACTCTCCACTCAAGTGTGGAGAGTGTTCTGACCATTGGCTAGATCTGGTTAGGGGTTTAAAGTTTACCGCCTGTATTGCCCTTGGCTGGTGCCTTAGTTTGAGCGGGACCCATGTTCCCAAATCTGCCTATCATAATGTTCTACTTGTAGGTTTCTAGGATCCACTGGATCCTTCTACTTTGCTATTCTCCCATGCTTCTCTCATCTAGAGTTCCAATAGGATGTCCTCCCCTCTGTCCCAGTTTCCTGGTAAGTGAAGGCTTTCGAATTCTCAACAGAGGAATATCAAATGGCTGAGAAACACTTAAAGAAATTCTCAACCTCCTTAGTCATCAGGGAAATGCAAATCAAAAAACTCTGAGGTTCCATCTTACACCCATAAGAATGGCTAAGATCAAAAACTCAAGCGATACCACATGCTGGCAAGGATGTGGAGAGAGAGGAACACTCCTTCATTTTGGTGGGAATGCAAACTAGTACAGCCAGTTTGGAAATCTATCTGGTGCTATCTCAGAAATCTGGGAATAGGGCTTCCTCAAGACCCAGCTATTCCACTCCTTGGAATATATCCAAAAGATGCTTCAGCACACAACAAGAAAATTTGCTCAACCATGTTCATAGCAGCCTTATTCATAATAGCCAGATCATGGAAACAGCCTAAGAGTCCCTCAGTAGAAGAATGGATAAAGAAACTGTTGTACATATACACTATGGAATACTACTCAGCTATTAAAAACAAGGAATTCCCAAAATTTGTGGATAAATGGATTGAGCTAGAAATGATCATAATGAGTGAGCTAACCCAGAAGCCGAAAGACTCAAACGGTTTATACTCACTTATATCTGTTTACTTTCTTAATTGCACTGAAAACTATTTTTTAACTTTTCCTTATCTTCAAAATGAAGCTAATTAAAAATATTCTATATGCCTGAAACACTTTTTAACTCAACTTTTATTTGTTTATAATTAATCTCTTCTGAAATAAATATTTTAAGCTGAGGACCATCGCAAGTAGGAAGGTTAGATGTTGCCCATGTCCACAGACATTGTTGTGGTTCACAAATGCTATTTTGAGCTAAGCTTACTCTACCAAGCTCCTGATTCCTAAATCTCACTTCAAACTGGGTACATTCACCTAGATTTCTACTAAGATCTCAAAATTAACATTTCAAAAACCCAAATGACATTTTCCTTCCTCACTAAACAAATTTCTACCTCCGGTTGCACTATCTGATACAAATATTCACTACTCCCTTATGTTACACACCTCCCCCAACAGCTTCTAACTGTCTTTCCTTCATTCAGTACCTAGTCCTACTCTTCAGTTTAGTGCTCAAGCATTCCCTTCTCCTCCATAAGTATTCTCTTTCATCAATAGTTTACTATAAATAAAAGTTACACACTGTCACCAAAACTCTGGGCCAACAAAATGTCTTAATTGGTTAAAAAAAAAAAAACTTGTTGCCAAAACTTATGAGCTGAATTTGTTTGCTTCCCATGTACTTAGTCACACTCACACACATACACACACACACACACACACACACACACACACACACACACA
>OU015744.1:65132803-65147675 GCA_907169655.1 Acomys percivali
TCTCTCTCTCTCTCTCTCTCTCTCTCTCTCTCTCTCTCTCTCTCTCTTTCTCTCTTTGGTGAAGGCCCATTTTTAAAATCTCTCTCAACTAGACCACCTCAGCTTCAGCATAACAAAATAAATTCATACTAAATCACTTACTAATAATTTTATATTACATTTTATATTGAACTTTCAATACATTTTTATATACTGTCTGTTTTAATAGAGCTGGTTTCTCTTTTTAAAGTTTTCATTACTATTTGTTTATAATTTTATGTATGTATGCCTTACATACTGCTATTCTAATCCCACCATTCTAAAAACTTTACCACCTTCCCTTCCCCTCAAAAATTTGTTTCATGTTCCTGTCTATTATTTTATGCTGTGACTCACCAAGATTAATTATCAGTGTGACCACAGTTTTGGAGATGGCTCTTGAAGTCTAGTGGACACAGAATATAGAAAGCAAAATTTAGGACAACACACCTCCTACCATCTGTAGCGAGCCAACAGTTCAGAGGTATGAGTTAAGTCTTGTGGGGTTCTATTCCTCTTCCTTGACTGGGTGTTGTTGAAACATCTTATATTTTATACTTAGCTGGACATGTTCTGTTAAATATAATAAATAAAAGAAGCTTAATCCCTGGTATCGCATATGATATTTGAATATAAAACAGATAAACTCCAAATAGAATTCCTTGAAATAATTGCATATTTTAATTAGAGTGAAAGAGCTAGCATAAACTGTTTTTTCTTTCAATCTTTCTTATCACAAAAACTATTTACATAGGAGAAAGCTTTCTAAAAAAACAATATATTTGAGAGTAAACTGTACTGTTTAACAAAGCAAGGTGGCACATGCATTTAATCCCAGAAGTCCTAAGACACAGGCAGGCAGATCGCTGTGAGTTGGATGCCAGCCTGGTCTACAAAACAAGTCCAGGACAGCCTGGGTTACACAGAGAAGCCCTATCTCAAACAAAAAACAATAACAACAACAACAGAACCTATACTGTTTGTGTCATCATTTCAAAATATTATAAGTGGAAGAAAGAAAAAAAGGAAGGAAGAGAAAGAAAGAAAGAAAAAGAAAGAAAAAGAGAAAGAAAAAGAAAGAAAGAAAGAAAGAAAGAAAGAAAGAAAGAAAGAAAGAAAGAAAGAAAAAGAAAGGAAGAAAGAAAGAAAGAAAACCGGGAACATACCTCCAAAGAGAAGGCTTCCTTGACAACTTCAATTTAATTAAAACATTTGGTTTCTTAGAAGGGCTATTTGGAATGTGATTTGCTTCTTCATATGTTTTATTATGTAATAATGATGGGATTGAATGCTCAAGTGGATCATGCTTGTGCATGGAAACATCAAATATCAGAGTATTGCTGCTCAGGAGCTGTGCTATCACATCCCTTTCCTTATTCTGAGTGTAGCCTTTAATGACTAAGAAAGCTCTCCAGCTCCATATAGCATTCTTACATGGGCTATAAGGATCCAATTAATTTTCTCAGTAAGCATTTTGCTGACTGAGATCTCTCTTTTGTTTACAGTTTGTTAGGATATTTGAATAAACTGTATTTGCAGTCTATTAAATCTGGAAAAAAATCAAATTTAAAGATAAAGTGCAAGAGGATATACTATGTGTCATTCATCTAAGAAGTAAAAAAGAATTGCACATTTTGGAACTCAAATTTACAATGTATGAAGGAAGAGGGGAAGAAACTTACTTTGTTGGGGTGCCTAGTAGATTAGCTTGAGAGAGAAGGAGAATAAATAAAAGTGCTCAATGTCAACTAACTGTCAAAGACACAAGTTTGAAATTATATTTCTGTGAATGTTTTATCCTTCTTTATCTGTTTTGTGTACTAAATATATTAGCCTCAAAGAAGCAGATGTGAGAGATTTAGAGGGCTATCATTTGTAGAATAAAAGTAGAACCTGTCCTAGGCATCAAGGAGTCAAGACTGATTAAAGTCTTAGTCTTAAGCAATGTTCTATGGAGCTAAGAAGCAGGCATCAACAGTTGATGACTCATGATAGCTTTCACTAGTTATTTGAAAGGTAGTTTTTTTTAAGTTCAGTACTCTGGTGTGTAAAAAGAAGCAAGTGTTTTGTGGAGAAGACACCGTAACTGGCTATTTGTAATTATGTAAAAATCAAGATTTTCAGTGATTTCTTGAATAATCCTAGCAAATAAAATGTTCTTTCTGAACTCTCTTTAATAATTAGGGGAGAGTGGGGCATGAGGGAGCACACCTTTAATCTCAGCACTCCCAGGAGAAGGCAGAGGTAGTAGGATTATGTAGTCTTGCAATCAGACTGGTGTACAGATAGAGCTTCAGATAGCCAGACCTATGTAGAAAAACCGTACTACAAAAAGAAAGTAAAACAAAACAAAACAGAACCAACCAACAATAAAAATCACACAAATCAAAAGAATTAGAAGAAAATTCAAAGATTCATTTATTTTGTCTTTGGGCAATTTGAAGTGTAAAAAATTAATAGTTTTGGAAACTTAGTAACTAGCATCTGTAAATTCATGTTATATTGTCATAGACATAATTTGTTTTAATGTTGCAATTGGAATTTTAAAATAAATCCAACCATCACATATATGTGTGTTTAAATTTAACTGAATAGGATGAGGATTGCTGGGTTCTCAAACCTGTCAAGTTAATTTTCACTGGCATATCTATAATCCTCAACCCTCAAGATTATGTAAGACATCAAATAACTAAGAATTATAACTGGATTGACTTAAGTGGGAATTTTAGTAATACAGAAAGTTGTTTATGATAAAATTTGTTAATCACTAGCTGGTTATCATGCCTACAGTGTAGGTAATTTCAAGATTCAACATGAATATTTAAAAGTACAAAATAGACCCCATAATCAACCAAGAATATAGAATCATAAAGCAGAAAATAAAAGAGTGAAACACACAAAACACATTCAAACTCCTTCACAAAGACATCATCATACACACAAACACATTTGTACACATACATACTCCATACATACTCACGCTTTTGTATCAGTTAATAAAAAATATATTCTTAGAAATGTATCATTAAAAATTTTAGTCATTGAGTAAACACTGTAGAATACAGGCTTACGTTCACTTATTTGGTATTACATACTTTGCATCTCATATGTATAGTGTGTACATAGTATAATTACTACTACAGCCATGATATTCAAAACAACTTGAAATTAAGGAAAAATAAGACTAATGGGTATAATCAAGGTGTGTGGTAGATATGTGATATATGAGGCTACCACTGGCCTATTAAGTTACAGAAAAAAATCTTTTTGAGTGGAAATACTATACTTTAAAACAGTAAGAAACTTCTATGGAAGTCAGCGACATAGTTATTTCATCCCTCTGTCAAATAATATGTGAGGTAAATATTGTTCATTCTGTACTTTTCACAACTGAAAGTGTTGTGAGATCGTTTACACCGGTGTTAGCTAGCATAATCCCACTATTAATGTGCTAAGCCACGCAGACAAGATAGCACCACAATTACTATATTACAAGGTGGTTTAAACTCTTGTGGAACCAAATGAAATCTGTGGTCCATTGCTAAGTGAACTACCATTGCACAGCATATGATTATATATGAAACCATGTATGGTTAGAGCATGCTGATACACATTCAGTCCACAAAAATGAAATATACATAAGTTAACATTATCTGCAGGGAACACAGTGTTTGTTCACAGTAAGGCTCACCAAGATCAGTTCAGGTATTCATAAGCATACATTACATCACACACATGTAAGAAATAAGCCCCAACCAATGTTGAACCAATCAGTTTAGTTTGAATACATGTTGTCAGAGAGTTCAAAGAGGAAATTCATATTGATGAATGCAACTTTCCAAGACAGGATCAGCCCTGGCCTTTGCTGCTTTTTATCTAACTTCCTCTTAGTGCAAGTAATTTTATCACGTAGGTTCATACTGTGTACGCCTCCAGCACCTTGCCCTTCGGACACTCTTCAATTTGTGTTCTGCGTGACCGGATCTGCAGTATTAGAAGCATCTGTGTCAGATAGTCAGAGGAGGCTCTAGCTTTATTGCCCATAACAAATAAAAGTTATCTCTACTCCTTAAAGCTTATTTGTGACTCTGAGACACTCCAAGTTCAGTATCACTTTTGACAGGAGGGTATAGCACCAATCAGTAGATGAGACAAAAAGATTGGAACCATTTGTTTAATAGATTTAGGGGATCATTCTAGTCACAGAAACCTAGTGTTAATGCTTTATTGTCTTCCTTTACAAGGACAGAGAAGTCAAATGATAATTTTAAAGTGTGTTTATGAGAAGATAATGCCCTAGGATCATTACACAAGAGTTTCTTCATTTTTTATTGAAAAATAATACCACCCCAGCACTGTAAAGAACATCAAATGTTTAGTTATTTATTTGGAAATAACTGATTAAAAACCAAAACAATTTATTTAAAATATAAAATTTTAATTACTGAAATTCAAACAAATTCATAATTCAGAATCTCTCTCTGAAGTAATTTGTCACATACATACACACACCTAATAAGGTTGCAAATAATCTATTTTTCCTACCTTATATGGCCTAAGAATCCTCTTTATTGAATAAATATCATGTGAAACATCACTTACAATTCTCAACAGTTTGAAAACAAAGAAATTATAATTAAATCTCATATGAAAATTCCCTTGCTTTCACACCAAGTTGAAAATAAAAGGATTCCCTAGTGATGATCTGCATGTCTTTGTTTACTGTATGCTAGATACATAGATTATCATTCCACTTTGACTATCTGATTTAATTCTGATAGTAGCTTATCCATAAGAACAGTGTTACATAGATTGGGTAAATCAAGGTTGGGTATAATAGCAATATGGTTTGAAGTCTGAGAATTTCAAGCTTAGACACTAACTCATATCATTGAGTGAAAAAAATTGTAGGTTGCAGTGATCATATGATATGTACAAACATAAAGCAGACTGATTGGTTGAACACAAGTAAGCTTTATGGTGGTTTAATTGCATAATTTTCTTGGTAGCTTGGCAGCTGAAAGAGAAGGATTTGCACAAGCGACCTGTTTAACAAAAGCTAAGTTAAGCAGTTAGCTTCTTCTGGAAGGCTGCTTCTACACCAACAGGAGATATAACAGAAACTGAGCTAGCTGGGACATCTTCACTTTAGGTTCCTAGAATACAGTTGAATAATTTTATACATGGCTTTCCGTCAATGCTATCTACTTCTAGTGAAACCTGTCCTGGAGTCATTAGGAAAATGAGAGGAGACTCTGCACCATTTTGCTACATCATAATATGAATATAATATTAATACTATCTTTAAGAATGATTAGGAAACTTGATAACAACTGTTTAGAATGAATAAAGGAAATATAAAACTTGAGAGTTTTCTTTTAAAATATACATAAGAAGAAATATGCAGTTGTTGGCTGTTGAGAGAATTTAGAAGATCATATCTTCTTTCTGTGCAATGAAGACTTACTGATGTGTCAAAACAAAACGTGTTCATTTGTTACTTACAATGGTCAAAGAGTATGCTAGACAGATAGTATTTATTTTCATATTGAAAACCATTGCAGAAAATTATATAATCGTAATGTCACCTAAAAGATAATGTTTATCAAAATAGTTGATCACTGTAACTGAAAGACAATAGAAATGTAATGAAAAAAGATTCATGTACTTAAAAACATTAATATCAGCCATAACACAAACACAGCTGTTTTGATAAGGAACCTCGTGACACGTGGATTGGGGCCTAGGAGGGTCTGCTCAAACTATTGCACTAACCAAGGACAATACAAGTAGTAAACATCAAACCCCTACTCTGATCTAGCCAATGGACAGGATATTCTCCACAGTTATGTGGAGAGCACGGACTGACTCTGACGTGAACTCTGGTGCACCTTATTTGACCACCTCCCATTGGTGGAGAGCCCTGGTGGAACTCAGAGAAAGAATAAGAAGGTTACCAAGATGAGACTTGATAGCCTATGACCATATAGTGGGGGAGGAGATCCCCCTCAGTCATAGATCTAGGGGAGGGGAATAGAGTGAAAGAGGAATGGAATGAGGAACGGGAGGATACAAGGGATGGGATAACATTTGAGATGTAATGTGAATAAATTAATTTTAAAAACTTGATTTTTTGCATAAGTTAGATATAATAATAGAAACACTGCACTGTTCTTATGTATAAGTTAAAGATCATATATCCTAAAACACTCAAATACAGCCCCATTGCAATAAACTATACTTCAAACCAAACATACAATATACCAGTATTTCTTCATTATACACCCTGTGCAGATGTGTCAGTTTCTTAGCAAACACTCTTAAGAAGAGCCAACTGCTATAACTCCTCTTATTCAAATTGACATATACAATGTAAGCCAGCCATTATGTATCCATTGAATGTGTCTGTGCATTCATGTCACAGGGCTGAGGTAGCATCTATAAGACCCGCATAGGATCTAACCAGTCACCATTACTGCACAGAGTAGGAAAAAGTTAATGAATCCCCATACATGCCTGAAGAACTATGGGCATCTGAGTCTTAAGGGAAATTACCTTACCTTAAGGATGTGGGACCTGAAGGTTTGACCACACCCAGTACATCATCTCCTTACGATAAATATATGGGCTGGATAAATTTGAATCAATGGATGAAGGAGAAAGTGAACTGATATTAATTTCCCAAGTTCAATGCAAACTACTTGTAATCACAAAGGGTATAAATGCAACAGGTTGTAGTGTCACACACCTGTAATCTCAGCACACTGGACGCAGAGTGAGTGCAAGACAGCCAAGGCTACACAGAGAAACCCTCTCTCAAACAAACAAACAAACAAACAAACAAACAAAAAACCACATAGTATAAGTGTATTTGTAAAATACCTACCTGACTCCCTGATTTGATTGTGTAGTAGTTTATACATTACTTGACAAAAAACAAACTAGTAACTTAATCTGAATAAAGAAAAAAAAAGCCAGATGTTGACTCCTTGGTTAAATTCTCTGTATAATATCATGATGAACAAGGTTCTTAAATGTTGACAGAGACCAGGAAAGAAAATGAAGTCATGCATCAATTTCATTAATTCTCACAATGAAGCTTTTCAACTGCATTTATTTGTCCTTTAATATATTTGCTCATCTAAAACTATAACAAAGCTACAAATACATGATAGAATAGAATGAATTATTCCATTCTAGAGCAATCATTGGGAATGTCATTACAAATAATGTTCTGTTATACAATAATATGAACTGTTTTCTTCAAGCTTCCATAAGATAGAGAAAACATTTTATTTCTGAATCAAAACTGCATCAACTTTAATAAATAAGGAAGCGATCTATTATGCTTAAAATATAATGGGGCCTTTACTGCTGAACACCCAAGTATTATATACAGACTGCAGCTACGTGGTGATGAAATGCTAGCTCCTGTTGACAGTAACCAGGAAAGCAATGCACATAATTTCATTTCACAATTTCACTGGTGACACAAAGTATTTTATTGCTATTGTTAGTGTTTACATTACTATGAAAAATGTAATCATCTTTAAATTTTATGATAACCATTATAGAACGAAATACTAATATATTATGTAGCTAGAGTATGTAAATTTAGTAAATAATTTTAAGTCTCGCCTTGCCCAATAAGTTAGTTCAATAAGAAGAAAGAGTCAAGAAAATGACTGCTCATGGCATTTGAATAATATGGAATTCCTGTCATCTTCAAAGCAGAACAAGTAATTATGCAGATGTTCTAATTAAAATCAGTGAAAGCTTCTTTTTAAGGGAAAATAGTGAACCCAGAGATGTGTACATGTTAAGCACACACTCTTCCACAAATTATATTCCCACCTATTGACTTATTTTATTTTATCTTATTGCTGAAAACAAATTTCAACTAAATTGCAGGACAGAAGCCTTGCAGAAACAAGAAGCCATAGGTTATAACAGCCTCGAAGACAGGGTTTGGGGTTTTAAATTCTATTTATTTTGGACAATGAATGCAGTCCAAGGAACGAGACAGACTCAGCATGTCTGTGTCTACCCTTCCTCTTTTTCCTTTTGCCTGGCATTCTAGGAAATGACAAGTGTCAGGCCAACCCTAAGGCAGCCTTCAGTCTTACATTCCAGTGTAGAAAATGGCTTAAATGTGTATGAAGGGCTTAGAAGATCACATTCTGGAAACTTGCAATTATTTCTGATTATAGAAATGAATATGTTAAACCACTTCAGAAAACTGTAGCTGTAACATTACAGAAAACTGTAACTTCCTGAGACAATAATATCATCTCAGGAAGACAATTGTATTTATTATGACAGCGAACAGTACCTCTGTAGAGAGGAAAGTAACATTGTAGGGTAGAAGAAAACCATAATGCAATAATAGTATTAATATCTCTTTCTATCTTTGAGAGCAGATGAGACTTGTTTCTAGATGTTTAGCTTAAGCAACAAGTATAAAATATTCCTGAGATGCTTATGAAACCATTATTCTCTTTCTTCCCAATAATATGCCATTGTGGACTGACAGCTCACTCAGAACCACACAAAGACAATTAATTCATCCAGCTGCACTCTGCACAGAGGCAATTTGTCTGACATGTAGCATTTGATTTTCAATAGTTTTTTTTTTTTATCTGCCAGGGGAATGTACCAAATTCATCCCTTATAAAATGGATGGTGTGATGTATTGCTGCAAGCCCCATGATGAAAAGAAGTCACTAGGTCAGGATATTGGTGGGAAGGTAAATAAAGAGCAGTTGGGTAAACCAAATTGTTTTAAAAAACATTCTTAAAGATGATATTTAACAAGAGGCACAATTTATAACAAAAAATTTATAAATTTGGCACCAGTACATGAAGATTGAAAATAAATACATATAAATGTCTAATTAGCTGACCAGAGATGCCACGCTCACACATACTCCCTGTGCCTAACAAGCTCAAGAAGTCCTCACTTATTATCATCCTCATTTTCCATGGGAGGAAGGTGGTAAACACACACACACACAGACACACACACACACACACACACACACACACAGACACACACACAGACACACACACACACTGAAAAAATTAGACCTGTGATAGGGGGGTCCATGTGTGTGAGATAGTGTGTTATGTAGATGTCGGATTACAACATATGTGTCTTATTACACACTACTACTACTGCCACACTGTCAGGGAACAGAGATTACAAAATGCTGCTATTGAATCTGTTTGTGTTGGTTCTGTTAATCAGAATTCAGGTCCTCATATGTGCAAAGCGAGAGATTAACACACTAACATAGATTCAGTTCCAATACAGCCTTCTTTATAATGTGTCCAAGTTTAACTATAAGATGAGCCAGGCTCAGTGGTCTATGCTGTAATTCCAGCACTTGGGGAGGCAGAGACATGTGGATTTCTGTGGGTTCAAAGACAACCTGGTCTACAAAGAGAATCCAGGAGTCATGAATACACAGAAAACCTCTGTCTCAAAAACCATGGGCTGTCTTGAACTGTTTTGCCAAGCTAATTTGAAACAGCAATTAGAGAAAAACAAACAAAACAACTCCAAACTTGCCTCCTGAAATTTAAAAGATAATAAAATATATGCATGCCCCTTTAGTGATTAATCATTTTATCAGACTGCTTAGGATCTTCTTGGCTGATTAGTCATTAGATGACACATAGAAACTATTCAACCAAAATCTAATAATGAAGTAGGGTATTGGTAATAAACTAATAAGGCTTTCTTATCAATGTTTTCACATCAAACTGAAGTGACAAAAATGGACTGACATGACATGTTGAAAATATTTGTCTATTGCATACTCAGAAAAGGGCTAATTATAGAACACACATGCACACATATACATAGTTGTAGATCCTAAGACATAGCAACACAAACAGTCCAACTAGAAAATATGCAGAAGACATGTATCAGCAACTTTATTGAAAATGGCATACAAATGACCAAAACTCTTATCAGTGCACTTCACATTTATTAGAAATTGGGAAACTATAGCTTGCAGAGAGAATAAAATAAAAACCCACTGCATGTTATTGTGTGAAACAATCTGGATTTAATTGGTTTGGTGGTCTTCTTCATTCAAGTTTAAATGAAATAGGTATATCTTAGTGGAAAATTACTGAATTTCTTGGGTTGTTTCCATGATTTGTGTTACTAAAGCTGAATATACATACACACACACACACACACACACACACACACACATATATATATATATATATACACTAAACATGTTTAAAATGTAATTAAAATGTATAATACAAGTTGGATATGGTGGCATTTGCCTTTAATCCTAGCTTTCAAGAGGCAGAGGCAAGTTCTAGGCCAGATAGGGCTATACAGAGAGACTTGTCTCCCTGTCTCCACATACCCCCAAATTATACATATATATCCTTCTCTACTCCAATAAATACATTTCATTTGCACCTCATTCCCCTACTCTCTTTTATTTTCCCTTCACACTTGTGTTTTACTCTTCCTTCCTATAACTCCATTTCCTATATTGATATCTTTTTGTTTTGTACCCACTTCTTTGTTTTTCACTTTTCATATACATTTATTTATTTATTTATTTATTCACTTTACATCCTAGCTGTAGCCACATCCCTCCTCCCCTCCTGATACCACCCACCCTTCTGTCTCCCTCACCTCTCACCCTTTCTTCAGAAAAGGGGAGCTATCTCTCTCATCTACCTCAGCTCAAGTCAAATCAGGAACGAGTTGGTCTTCCTCCCCCGGGGTCTGGCAAGGCAGTCCTGCCAGAGAAGAGTTGACCATGAAAGCCAGAAAAGCAATATGAGTGAAATCATATATTTATTAACACTTTCAGGTCCTGGGGACACATTTTTATTACTCTTTAAAAATTAATTTTCAAATTTTGTTATATTATTTTAATTTGAAAACATATCTTTTGTTATTCCTTGTTATTGCTCAAGAATATTTTATTTAAAGGGTATCAGCATGCAAAACGTCTTCAAAAGCCCAAATCATACACAACTGTAACATTGAGGAAGGAATTGGTCATGAAGTTTCAACCATATCTGTTGAGTTGGTGACAGCAGATAGCTTTCTGAGAGAGAGAAAGTCACTGTTCTTCAAGGACATGGGCCATGGGATACCACATGGGACCCAGGAGATCCCCTCCATCCATGCATATATTGGACATGGGCCATGGGATACTACATGGGACCCAGGAGATCCCCTCCATCCATGCATATATTGGACATGGGCCATGGGATACTACATGGGACCCAGGAGATCCCCTTCATCCATGCATATATTGGACATGGGCCATGGGATACTACATGGGACCCAGGAGATCCCCTCCATCCATGCATATATTGGACATGGGCCATGGGATACTACATGGGACCCAGGAGATCTCCTTCATCCGCGCATATATTGGCAGCACAGAGTGGGCTGAGACAGGATTTTTTAAGGGAAAAAACATGAACTTGGGAAGAATAATGATGGGGCGAAAGGAAGGTTTAATGAGGAAGGAATGGGTGGTGGAATGGATCAAAAAGTTATACACGGGAATGAAAATCTCAAGCAATAACATGCTTCTGTTTTGCCCGTCTATTTATTTTATTAAATATTTTATGTAATTGTGTTTTATGCCAACTGTGTCTTATTTCATCTCTTAAATATGTTAAGTATTTTCGTGTTTTAATTTGTTTGTTCTGTGTCCAGAAATTTTTTTTTTTTTAATGTTGTCTCAACTTCTAATTAGCTAATATCTTAAGTTTGGGAATTTTTAAAATTATAAACACTTATATTTTCATTAAGTTAATATTTGCTTAAAGTCTAAGTAGTTTGCTTGAATATATATGTTCATCAGTACGTTTATCACAGTATCCTTAAATGATTATTCAGCATTATTACTTATATTGTATCTACTTTATACAATAAAATTTCTGAGATTTGAAATTCTGCTTTTCTTCTGGATAATACTTGCTTGCTATTTCTTTGGAATCAATATCTGTCAAGTCCATAATATAGGAAACCAAAAGGAATTTGCAACAATTAGTGACCAGTGTTTGTGAACAAATTTTAACATTGAATTTTCTGTAACATGAATGTAGCATAAATTCAGACTATAGATATCTGATGATGAATTTTCAGCTTTTAGGACAGACTTATTCCTATATAGCACCCAGAGGAAGACAATGGTTCTTACACCCCAAGTTATCTGTTGCTAGAGGATAAATTCTTTCAGGATGTCTAATTTACAAGGAAAAATTAAATCTTGTTTTTGATTTTGAGTGATACAAAACAAGTTATCCCAATATTTTCTTGTCAATCACACTAAAAATAGTGGTCACTAAGGCTGAGCACTACAAAAGAAATAAAATGATAGCTAAAAAAGTAATTTTAGTGATTGCATGATATTAGTTTTTATGGATAAATATGATTTTAGGGGGAAATTCTTGTATTTATATAATTACTGTGTGAAAATGTATTTGTAAACTCAAATGTGTGCAGGGTGTTAAATTTTTTTAATGCTAGCTATTTTAACACACATTTATAAAATCAGGAAAATGTACTGTTAAAACTCTTACCTATAATGATGTATAATATACATATAGTTACATATATATCAGAGACTCTCAGAAGTGATTTTTCAATAGCTACTTAAATATTGAGTAGAAAATAAACAAAGCCGACTTATAGAAAAATATAACAATGTTGAATTATTTCATCTAGAAGGATTTTCTTAGTAAAAAAACAAATGACTGGATATAAAATAGAAAGACCTATTTACTGTCAGACACCCTCAATGTTACTGTTTTTCCCAAAATATTTATGAGGACATAATACACATGAACATCCATGTACTTCCCAATAACCTATGCCAAAGTGAAGAGCATATATTTATGTGTACCATCTTGCAAATGTAATAGTACTTCTAATAAAGGGTTCATGTTATCCATTATTTTAGCCATGATGAACCTCAGATATTTAATTTTTTCTAGAGTCTTCTGTTGTTGATGACATCATATTAAACATTCATATGTTTACAGAGCTCTAGATACTCATAGGAATGATAGAGTAAGATATGTTTCTCAAGATCAAAAGATGTAGATTCTTTTAAAAGGCATCTGGTAAGAAACTTACCTAGACTTTATTCAAACTGAGAGCATGGGAAGATCTCAGGCTGTAGGGGAGGAGAAGGTGGCTTCCCTCAGCTGCACAGGGGAAATTGGAACATCTTGGGATGCTATTTTGGTTGCTCACAGGTTTCCAGGTGTGCGGAATCCCACGTTTCCTGGACTCAGCAGTACACATCCTAGAGTGAACAGAAATCTCAATTGCCAGAACTGGTCACAGGACAGACAAGCAAGAATTTGTCAAACTGTATTTTATAGTTGCTTCTTGCCATTAGTATGCACACTAAGAAAAAAGCAAGAAAAAATAACCAAGAATAAACCAAAATACTACTACCCCTCATTTGTACATGCTGAAATGTCTTTTTATTCTACACTGTGACTGTTTATTTTTCTTTTCCTGTAGATATTTACATGTACGTCTATAAATTTTCTATTTCTCCAAAGGGCCTAGAACACCACTTCCTTTTCTATATTGTATAGATTGTTTACATGCAAGGGACCAAATAACTTTGTTTCCTGCTTTCACCAGAAACGCCATTCATCTCCAGGACCTTCTTTCAGAAGATGAGTCAATTGTAAATAGTTATCTTCTACTGTCCTTACCGGGGTGTTAATCCACATCCCGACTGGATTGCTATAAAGTGAGCTTCACACAAACCAGGATTTAATTTTGAATAAATGCATAATTCTAAGATGTGAGTAATTGTTTAACAATTATTTGAAAATGGGTGTCATTAATTTAGCTAGTGCAACAGAACATTCTTTTGCATGAAAAAAAAATCTCAACTTTAAATAAATCCCGATTTTTGTGCCTAATGAAGCATCTGGGGATTTGGTCATTTCTTTCCAGTGATTAAGCAATATCATAAAGCAAACTTATTCTGTAAAAAAAATGCAATACCGAATGCTTCCTTAAAAATGTGTGTTTATCTCCTAAAAGACAGTAGGAAAGGTAATTATAAGATGCAAATTAGTTTTTATTGGGCTGCATATAAACTATACTTTAATATGCATTTTCTCAAGTTGTAACCTATTCATATAGCTTTTCCCAAAAATACTACTTGCTGGGGATCTAGTCCATCTTAGATTGCTGGAGCGAATGTCCACAGACTAGATACTTCAGTTTATGAGACTGGAAAAATCTAAAGATTTTAGGCTGCACACAGTGAGGACTTCTTAAGGCATCAGTGTTTGCAAAAGCACATGCATGTGTTGTACATACAGAGGGAGGGAAGGAGAGTGGGAAGGAGGGAGGGAGGGAGAGAGAGAGAGAGAGAGAGAGAGAGAGAGAGAGAGAGAGAGAGAGAGAGAGAGATGCTTTAGCAACAAAGTTATGCCTCAATAATAAAATCACTCCCCTTTTAATTATGTTATCTTCTCCGGAGTATGGAGCCTTCCTGACCTAATGGCATAGTCACTTCTAAAAGTCCATCCTCCTACTTCCCAATTAGAGACAGTTAAATTTCAATTTGAGTTTTAGAGGGAAATTTATAGCCACAGTACTGGTCCTATATGTTGTAAGTTTGTCTTATTCATTATTCTGTTGTGTGCTTTTATATATAAAGTCATTTAAAGCCTCTTTTTTTTTTTACACTTGTATTTTATCTTTTCATTTTGGCCACTGCATTCCCAGTACTTGCCTGGCTGTGGTACCCTGTCTTCTTGCTCTTCCCCCCATTTCATCCTTCTGTTTTCTTTCTCCCTTGTCTCTCCAGTTGTTCTC
>OU015744.1:65148075-65159671 GCA_907169655.1 Acomys percivali
TACCTGACTTAGGTCTCCAGTTTGTCACAGATATGTCCCCTCCCACAGTTTCTCTTTTTTTCTGCATGCCTTCTGTCCTCTATCTCCCTCTCTCCCCAGGTGTAATCTCAACTCTCATTTCTCTCTGGGGTCCTTCTCATACCTTGTTCCTGCTCTCTATCAACAACCACTGTCTATGCTGATTCCCCTTCTGAGTGGCATCCAACCTTGGATTCTCTTTGTTACTTATCTTCCTTGGTTCTTTGCATTGTAGTATGTTTATCCTGCTATGTATGGCTTAAATACACTTATAAGTGTGTATATATGATGTGTGGTTTTTTTTGTCTTGGTTATTTCACTCAGGATGATCTTTTCTAGTTACATCCATTTGCCTACAAATTTCATGATTTCCTTGTTTTGAATAGCAGAGTATTATGCCACTGTGTAAATATACTAAAGTTTTTTTTTATCCATTCTCTAGTTGAGGAACATCTATATTGTTTCCAGATTTTGACTATTATGAATAAAACTGCTATGAACATAGTTGAGCAAATGTCCTTGTTGTATGATAAAGCATCTTTTTTTGTATATGCCCTGGAGTGGTTTACAATTTTCTTGTATCAGTTGAGGTTTGTTTTGTGGCCAACTATATATGGTTGATTTTGGACAGGGTTCTGTGAAGTGCTGAAAAGAAAGTATATTCTTTTGCGTTTGGGTGAAACATTCTATTAGGTCCATTTTATTCATGACATTCTTTAGTTCCATTATTTATCTATTTAATTTCTGTCTCAATAATCTGTCCATTGGTGAGATTGCAGTGTTGGAGTCTCCTACGATTAATGTGTGGGGATTGATGTGTGATTTAAACACTAATAATGGTTAATTTAAAAATGTGGATGCCTTTATATTGTAAGTATAGATATTCAGGATTGAGATGCCCTTTTGGTAGTCTTTTCCTTTCATGAGAGTGAAGTGTCATTTCCCATCTCTTTTGATTAATTTTGGTTGAAAGTCTATTTTATTAGATATTAGATTGTTACTCAGTAATATTTCATGGGTCTATTTGTTCAGAAAATATTTTTTCAACTCTGAGGTAATGTCTATATTTGTGACCAAGGTGTGTTTCTTGTATGCATTAGAATTTTGGGTCATGATTCTGCATATATTCAGTTGGAATGTGTCTTTTTACGGAAGAATTGAGTACATTAATATTGATAGATATTAATAACCAATAATTGTTAATTCCTTTTTTTATGATGTTGGTGGTGATCGTATGATTGCGTGCTTGGCTTCTTTTGGAAAGTAATTTAATTCCATTGTTTTCTTGGGTGTAGTGAACCTCATTGGCTTGGAATTTTCCTTCTAGTAACTTCTGTAGTGCTGAATTGGTACATATATATTCTTTAAATTTGGATATATCATGAGATATCTTGTTTCATCTTCTATGATGATTTAAATCTTTGCTGGTATAGTATTGTGGCCTAATATCTGTGTGACAGCCGCCCAGGCACTTCTGGCTTTCATAGTCTGTTGAGAAGTCAAGTGTGAATTTGATAGGTCTGCCTTTATATGTTCCTTGGCTTTTTTCCCTTGCCACTTTAATGTATATATATATATAAATATATATATATATTTACTCACTTCACATTCATGGAATGCAGGAGTAGTTCAATATATCGAAATCTATCAATATAATCCATCATATATACAAACTGACAGAAAAAAACCCATGATCCCATTAGATACCTAAAAAGCATTTGGAAATGTCCACATCCATTCATGTTTAAAGTCTTGGAAAAATCAGGGATACAAGGCACATACTTAAACATAATAAAGGCAATATACAGCAAGCCAATTTCCAACATCAAACTAAATGGAGAGAACCTTAAATCAACTTCACTGCAATCAGGGACAAGACAAGACTGTCTACTACCTCTGTATCTCTTCAATATAGTACTTAAAGTCCTAGCTAGAGCAATAAGACAATTAAAGGAGATCAAGGGGATACAAATTAGAAAGGAATATAGCAAATTATCATTATTCACAGATTATATGATAATAGACATCAATGACCCCAAAAAGTTCACCAAGAAACTCCTACAGATGATAAACACCTTCAGAAAACTTTAAAAAATCAGTAACCTTGCTTTGTACAAATGTCAAACAGGCTAATGAAGAAATTAGGGGACCTACACCCTTCTCAATAGCCATAAACAACATAAGGTATCTTGGTGTAACTCTAACCAGGCAGGTGAAAGACTTCTACGAACAAAACTTCATCTCAGAAGAAGGAAATTGAAGAAGATATTAGAATATGGAAAGATCTTCCATGCTCATTGGTCAGGAGAATCAACATAGTAAAAACAGCCATCTTACCAAAAGCAATATACAGATTCAATGCAATTCTAATCAAAATCCTTACACAATTCTTTACAGATATTAAAAAACCAATATTCAACTTTGTTTTTTTTAGAAAAAAACAAAAGCAAAAAGTAGCTAAAATAAGCATGTACAATAAAAAATCTTCTGGAGGAATATCCATCCCAGATTTCTAGTTGTACTATAGAGCAACAGTAATAAAAACAGCATGGCATTGGTGTAGAAATAGGCTGTTTGGTAAGCGGAATCAAATCAAAGACCCAGAAATAAACCCACATAATTATGGACACTTGATATTCAACAAAGAAGCCAAATCCATACAATGAAAAAAAAAAGATAGCATCTTCAACAAGTGGTGCTGTTCTAACTGGAAAATGCAAATAAACCTATATTTATCACCCTACCCAAAACTAAAGTCCAAATGAACTAAAGACCTCCGGTTAAAACGAGACTCACTAACACTGTAAAAAAAAATTGAGTACAGCATTGAACTCATTGCAACAAGAGACAACTTCCTGAATAGAACACCAGCAGGTCTGGATGTGAGGGCAACAATTAATAAATGGGACCTCATGAATCTGAACAGCTTCTGTAAGACAAAGGACACTGGTAACAGATGAAAACAACAGAATACAGGCTGGGAAAAGATCTTCCCCAAACCCATATGCAACAAAGAGGTAATATCCAAAATACATAATATAAGAGCCCCAAGAAATTAAACATCAGAAGACTAAATAACACAATTTAAACATGGGAGACAGAGCTAGACAGAGAATTTTCAGTATAGGAATATCGAACGGATGAGAAACACTTACAGAAATACTTAACATCTCTAGTAATCAGGAAAATGCAAATCAAAAAACAGCTCTGAGATTCCATCTTATATCTATCAGAATGGCTAAGATCAATAACTCAAGTGGCAGCACATGTTGATGAGGATATTGAGAAAGGGGAACACTCCTCCATTGCTGGTGGGAGTACAAACTTGTACAACTACCTTGGAAATAAAATTGGCACTTTCTCAGAAAATTGGGAATATTACTACCTAAAGACCCTGTTTATTCTACTCCTGAGCATATACTGTAAAGATGCTCCACAATACAACAAGGAAATTTGCTCAACTATGTTCATAGCAACTTAATACATAATAGCCGGAATATAGAAACAACATAGATGTGATAAAGCAACTCTGGTATACTTACAGAATGAAATACTATTCAGCAATCAAAAGCAAGGAAAAATTGAAATTTGCAGAGAAATGGATGGAACTAGAAATGATCATCTGTAGTGAGGTAACTCAGACCCAAAAGATACACATGGTATATACTCACGTATAAGTGGATATTAGCTCAACATAGATGTCCTCTGAGAGATTCCAGCCAGTGCGGGAGTAGGACAGATGTTGGGTGTTGCAACAGGACTCTGGGAGAGGAGATGGGAATTTTATGCAAGAGTTGGGGGACAGAAGGTCCAGGAGGGAGCAGGATCCCCATAGGGAGACCATCAGGGCCTATGGATCTCGACAAAGGGGGCCCTGCATAGTTGGATACACCATACAAGCACTGTACATGCAGATAACCAAGACCTCCTGCTCATATGTAACCAATAGATTGCTGATTCTCCACGGGGAGAAAAGGGACTGCTGCTGAACTTCTGACATGTACTTGGGTGCCTACAATATGGTCCCTGCCCCTAGGTAAGACTGCCTAGAACAGGCACAGAGAGGAGGAAGAGGATGCAGGCTATCCTTATGAGACTTAATAGACTGTCACCAGACATTTGAACTGGGACGGGCCCCCATGTTAGAGGTCTGGAGGAAGGGAATGGGTACCTAAAATTTCTTGATACAATTGAATTAATGGAAAACTTAGAGCAAAAGTGTTGGAACATGTCTGAATATACCTTGATCCATTATCAGTTTTAATCATTGATGGCTAACCTAGAACAGTTAAACATTTTAAACAAAGGGTAATAACATGTTTATAGGCCTCACCTTTCCCTGGTATCCAGGAATTGTCCTCAGGTTGCCAGGAGGAGTATGGGATCTTTCTGGATGCTGGAGCCATGTCTTTCTGGAACTCAGGAGCCATTCAATGTCCTAGTATCAGTAGGGCCTGTGTGCTGAGAGCACAGGCCAGTGAGTGAAACTTTCCATTTTCCAAAGCATAAAATACACACACACACACACACACACACACACACACACACACACACACACACACACACACACACTTGCACATGTGCACAGGATTTTCAATGTCCTAATTTTTTGCTAAAATTTTCATTTTCCAAAAACCACAATGATTGACAGTTTGATCATGATTGTTAGACATAAAACATTTTTTCCATTTAATTCTTGTTTATTTGACGATAATTTTTGTATTTTTATTTTGTGAGTGCAATATTTATATCTGATTGTTTAATGTATATTTTTATAAGTTTTACAGGTTGCGTATCTCCTTTCTGATTAGTGGGTTTTTCTGGTGTATTTTATTATCTTTTTACAAAGATAAGTTTTTTAATGTTTTCTTATATCAAATGTGTAAATGATTTCTGTCATAATTTTTGGCTTTAAGAATTATAGTGGTACATTTACACTATGGAATACTAGTCAGCTATCAAAAACAAGGAACACTTGAAGTTTTCAGGCAAATGGATGGAACCAAAATTATCATTCTCAGTGAGATAAAAAGACACATATATATACGCAATCAAAATTGGATATTAGCCCAACATGGATGTCCTTTGAGAGTCTTAATTTAGCCAGGTATCAGGACAGATACAGCGACTTGCTATTGGACTTCAGGTGAGAGTGGTATGGAAGAATGGGGAGATAGAACACAGAGGGTTTAGGAACCCCACAATAAGGCCATCAAAACAAGTGGATCTAGACCCAAGGTAGGCCTGTACCAACAGCTGTACCAACCAAGGACAGTGCATGCAGTAAACCTAGTGCCCTTTCAGATCTAGGCAATGGATAGCTAGTTCCCCATGGTTGTGAGGAGAGCAGAGACTGCCTCTGAAATGAACTCTGGTGTCCCTTAATTGACTGCTTCTCCTTGGTGCAGAGGCCTGGTGGCACTAGGAGGAAGGGGAAGCAGGCTATCCTGATGGGATCTGATAGGCTGTGATCATATGGTGTGGAAGGTGGTCTCCTTCTGTCACAGGTCTAGGGAAGAGGTATAGGGTGAAAAAGGGAGGGAGGAGAGGAGTGTGAAGATACAGATGGAGAGATAATAATCAGAATGAAATCTGAATAAATTATAAAAAATAAATAAAATAAAATCATAGTAAATGGATTTTAGTACATATGTTTCTATGCAAATATTCAATTGACATTAATAGACTTTCTGTGTAACACAATATAAGAACCTAAATATATATTTGTTCATATTAATAAGCAATTTTTCAAAACCCATTAATGCAATATTAATATTTTCTTTATCCATTATGTGTCTAGAAACAGATATACTGTTCTCTGACTAACAAAACACCTTCATATATTCTTTGACCTTCTCTTGTTTTTGTTAAATTTAATGTCTTTAATTGTGATATCTGTGTAATCTCTCAGTCTCCTGTGATTTAGTACTTTCTATTGTTTTCCCAAAATTTTGTTTGCCATTCTTAAAATGTCCACCAACGTTTTCTTAAGAATAAGAGTATAAAGAATTATACAGATGCACATATATACACATCTATATCTTCACTAAAGCTAAGAATAGTCAGTTAAATGTTAGATGCTCATAAAGTATGCAGTGGCACCTCAGTGCTGTTTTTATTTACATGGTTTGTCTCAAATGTAATCTTTCTTTGTATGAGAGGAGAAAAACCATCCATTATAGGAGGTGTTGAAAGGAAAAATAAAGTGGCAGAGAAATATGGGGTTACTAAAATATTGACTCAGGGACAAAGGAGATATGTGTCAGCTGGTTGTAAGACAGAAAAGCCTCTGGACCCTAAACAAGGAAAAGGGTGGTTTCTGGCTAAGTAACATACACAAAGGCTGTAACCACCTTGAACGTGTGGCCCTTTAAAAATATCCAGAACCAGTGAGGAAAACGACTTGTCTCTGTAGCTAGTGCTTTGAGCTCAGTTGACTGTTTTAATAACTTTGTCCAAAAAGTACCAATATCACCCTATTATAAAATGATGGTAACCAAAGTTTCTGGGGATTTGCCATGCTGAATATGTTTAACAAGGTAGTATGCAATTTTCATTTCTGACTCTTCTTGTGTATTAAACTGTATTGTGTAAACATAAGATTCTAGAGAACAAACTTTTGTGTGTTGTGGAAGGGTGGCAAACCTGGGGGAAAGCAGAAGTCAGTATTATTAAGGAAGTTGAACATTTGAAACAGAAAGTGCTAGAGATAAGAATCACCTTTGATATTAAAATCACTGACATGAAAGAAATTTAGTGTCTTCATGATTACAGCTATTAAAAATGATATTAACTTTTAACAAAATAAAGAAAAACATAGGTAGGAAAATATGATACCATAACAAGGGTTGTAGCACGGCGAAAAGAAATTTGTTAACAACAGCCACGAGGAGAAATGAGAATGCCGACATACATTCCAGTATTAATGGCCTAGAAAAAGCACATGTGAAAGACTTCAGAGCACACCTAGATTTTTGGCAGACAGAGAAAAGAAAGAGGAATTTCCTGAGGAAAGACTGAGAGTTGACAGTTTTGAGAATAAGAGATATGAAGTTCCAGACTGCACATTTTCAAGAATGTAGAAATTGGGAAGATATGACGCAAGAAGGCACATAGAGAACTATGTACATAAATGGTCAGGAGATGTGCAAAAGCCATGAAACCCTGAGATTCAGGAACACAAAGTTAAAAGGGACATTTGACCACTTCCTGGAAGAAATAGGCACAATTAATTTTGTTGTAGCTTCCTTTAAGGACTGAGATATGGCAGATTGTGTGATGAGGCAGGAGGTACCTATGAGTCAGACTGTCAAGGAGTACCTGATGTTGCATTGGCACCCTGTCTACTCTGCCAGTGATGACACTGAAGCAAAGAGAGGGAACAGTGCCAGGAGCCTGCAGTGCTCTGTGGAGCCCAGCATACACCTGCTGATGATATTGTCATTAGCACCATCTTGGTAACAAGAAGGCACAGTGTGGAAGATAACAGTCACATACCAATAGACTACTGAAGATACTAGATATGATCATTTCAAAAGAGTCAGAACACCACCTCATAGTACATATATATTTCAATAAGCCAAAAATGGGACTTGAGGGTATTTGGGATATTTTCAGATCATTTGTTGAAATCTGTGAATAATTGCAGTTACTACTTCCACTTGGACCATAGCCAAGTCAAACAGAAAAGCATATGGATTAATAAAAAATAGAAAAATATCCATTAATATTATGTTTTATTATAAAAGTTGCATATGTCTGAGGCTCTCCCTCTAAAGTTTATGTAAGGAATAAAAGGCCATACCTAAACCCTACCTTGAAAAGGCAATTCTCAACTTCCTATGGAAAAATAAAAGACCCCAGATAGCTAAAACAATTCTGTACAATAAAAGAATTTTGGGAATCAGTAACACCAATCCTGATTTCAAGCTGTACTACAGAGCAATATAAAACCACATAGTATGAGCATAAAAACAGACAGGTTGATCAATGGAATCTTACCGAAGATGTAGAAATAAAGGCACACATCTACAGATAACTGATTTTGGACACAGAAGCTAAAACTATACATTGGAAAACAGAAAGCAGCTTGGGCCATAGTAAAAACAGTGTTATTTTGGACAGGGCAGAATTTTACAATCAGACGGATGCCTCAGTATGTGCTGATATTATTTAAATTTTTGGAATGTAGACATTATCCTCACAATAATTTTACTTCTATCATTCCCAAGTTTCTTTATAAGTCATCAGTGCATGAAAATCTCCAAAGGCTGTAAGAAATCAGTGTGTCTCATTTTTCCATATGTATCAAATAAATGTTAAGAAGTGCAAACCTTATCTGGTTATTTAGGTTCTGTTTCTCGTTGTCATTATCTGTTTGTTTTCTCTGGGAGTTCATGTCTTCACCCAATTCAGTGTCCTTTGTGATTTGAATTAATGCCCTGCCGATTTCTATGTCCAGATCACAAATGAAAGTGTTAACACTCTTCTGAGATACTTGACACCAAATGCAATTTAATACTGATAGAACACTGCACAGTGCTGTTCAGAAACATATTGACAAAATATTTCTACTGGCTGGATGTGCTGTAGCATATTGATCACAAAGGAAGATTTAGAACTTCCTTTAACAGACTCTCTTAAAGCTGCAAGTTAATCTACTGATGTAAAGAAAGATAACAGTAGAGCACATGGAATTATTCTTTTAAAAGAACTTAAATTGAGAAAGAAATGACTATGATAGATAATATTCTATTTTATCACTATGACACATTGGAGATAATGAAGAACATAACAAATGTGAAATACCTTTTGCATATTAACCTAAGAAGGACTGCAGAGCACTGAGTTTTATTTATTTTTATTTAACTTTTATTTATTTTATTAATTTATTCTTGTTACATCTCTATGGTTATCCCATCCCTTGTATCCTCCCATTCTCCCCTCCCTCCCATTTTCCCCTTATTCCTCTCCCATATGACTGTTCCTCAGAGGGATTACCTCCCCCTGTATATGCTCATAGGGTATCAAGTCTCTTCTCAGTAACCTGCTGTCCTTCCTCTGAGTGCCACTAGGTCTCCCCCTCCAGGGGACATAGTCAAATGTGAGGCACCAGAGTACATGAGAAAGTCATATCCCACTCTCCAAGTTTCAAAAGAGAAAGGCATTACTACCAAAGCTATAGTCCAGAGCCTTTCTGATTTTATTGATGTGCACCCGACAAATAGAGTGTGGGTTTTGGTAAGCATGCCTTGTATGCACTTCAGAGACACTTATAGTATTCAAAAGATACTCTCCAAAGATACAGAATACTGTCATAGAAGCACCCACACCCATCAAAGTGATTGGATGTACAGGTCCAAGAATCACTGTTTTCAACCATAGCATACATAAGATTCGTCCTGAAAATTCTAATGTATTGCTGAGTTTTATGGGTATTGCAATGATATAAATGTTCACTACTTTACTATAATTTTCGAAGTAGTAAAATGGAAGGAGCTGGAGTGAGAGGCTAAGGAATCATGGCTTTGGTTCAACACTGTCTGAAGCAGTTACCAGCCTCCTAATGCCAATTATAGGACAGTGAGCTTTAAGCACTGAAAAAACTCTGAAATTACTTGTGCATTTTCTATTTCTATATAAATACACACAGAAACACACATACCACCCAAAACACACACCCAGCACACAAACAAACCATACACACAGCACACATATACGATACATTCACACACACACACACACACAACTCATATATACACCACACATATACACCACACACACACCACACATATATAATACACCATACACACACATATATATATATATTTATGTGTGTATGTATGTATGTATCATACATACACACCACACATAGATGATACACAACAGCACACAGACTATATATATATATATATATATATATATATAATACACTACACACACACACACACACACACACACACACACACACACACACACACCACACATATACCAAACACATGACATACTCAAGCACACTCTAAGGAAAGAAAGGAACAAAGCATTTAAGACTCAGAGGAAATGGACAACACTTGGAAAACAAGCTCCTCTAAATCAGCATGATCAAAGCTCTTGTGAACTAGAAGACTGGAGCAGCATGCAAAGGACATACACGGGGCTGCACCAAGTCCTTTGCTTATACGTTACAGCTTCCAGTTTATTGTTTCAATGGCATTCCTTAGAATGTGAACAATTAGGTCTCTGATTTTTATGCCTCCTCTTGGCTTTTTTCTTATTCTTCCTTTTTCTTCCTTCCTTCTTCTTCTTCCCTTTGTTTTGTCCAATTCTGATGTGTTATTTTTGTTTTATCTTATTATATTTTATTTTATTATTAGCCATGAGAAGCCTAATTGTTTTCTTGTAATAGACTAAAAGTGGGTTTTTTAAATGATAATATTTTTATTACTCTTAAGCTTATATAATGCTGACATACATTTTATAACTGTGGTGATTCAAACACTATCACAAAAGCCTTATAAAAATCAGGACCTACGGAAGGAGAAAACCGTAAGTGAATCTATTTTCTATTTCTTCCTGGTGTCTTAATTTATTTTTTGTTTCATTAGTTAATTTATTTATTCATTTATTTTGGGTTTTCAAGACACGGTTTCTCTGTGTAACATCTCTGGCTGTCCCGAAACTTGCTCTGTAGACCAGGCTGACCTGAAACTCATGGAGATCTGCCTGCCTCTGCCTCCAAAGTGTTGGGATTCAAGGCGTGCATCACCACTATACAACATCCCAACTACAGTTTTCCTGCCTTTACTCCTCCTAGTCCCTAACCTCCTAATCCATCCTCTCTGCCTCAGATACACTCCGCCATTAAAGTCTAGGCTCATAACCAAAAATATAAGGAAATTGATATTATGGGGGGTCTATAAGGGGAGGGGATGGGAGGAATAGAAGACGTGTGTAACTTCAACAGACGGGAAAACCATAATCAAGATGATAATTTTATGTGAGTGAAAAATCTTTATGTTAAATAAAATGAAAATAGAAAAGAATAAAGAGGAAGACATTTATAGCTTTAATATATGAAAATAGAAAAAAGAAATATTTGGCTACTGATTCTTGCCAATTTCTTATTTCATTAGTTTAAAGGTATGGAATATTAAATATAATTCAATCTCTGTCTCTGTATTTGTGTGCTTCTACTTTGTTCTAAGCACAAATTTCTGTAAATATATTTTAAGAAGTTTATTTCCCATTCTCCTGAATTAAAGTGCACTGTATAGAGAGTACAAAGTAAAAGATTCTCAGAATTGTTTCTAAAGCCAATGAGCAATCTAAGAGCCTATGAACACAAGGGATCTGTAAAACCAGTTAAGCCATTAGGGAGTGAAAACAGGCAGTCTTAGCTCTTTTGAAGTGCAGTCAGTACACTTTTGGGGATGGTCATTGTATGAATTGAGAGTGCTTACAAAGTAGGTCAGCCTTAAATAAAAGCAGTATACCTTAGAAAGCATGGTTTTATGCATAATTTAACTCTCCTTCAAGAAATATATATCTTTATGTAAAGAATTTAATTGCAGAGAGAACC
>OU015744.1:65188551-65201954 GCA_907169655.1 Acomys percivali
GAGAGAGAGAGAGAGAGAGAGAGAGAGAGAGAGAGAGAGAGAGAGAGGAGAGGGAAGGAGGGAGAGGGAGAGAGTATTATTTGCAGCACTGTGAAAAGCTGCCATAAGGATAAAACTAGAGCAGGAGCTGCTTGGCAGAAATTAGATGACAAATAGCAAGTAGTCAGGATAGTATAGACTGGTTAGAGTAGATAACATCTGCCCAGCTGTAGTGCTCTAATGCTTATTAATAAATCAAATGGGTCTCTGTTTCCTTAATTTGGAGCTGGTGTAGAACAAAACTAGGATCAAAAATATAAAATGGAAATGGAATCAATAAAGGATATCATTTGTATGCCAGCCTGATGAGCACGACATTAACAGTTGAACTATATATTCAGGGATGAGAATTTAACAAAGACAGTACTAGTGACATATCAAAGTGGATGAGAGAACTCTCATAAGTCCTTACACTTAGATAAAGGTCTATAGGCAATTAAGGATTGCTGAAGGAAAAAGACCACATTTTCCCTAGGGATATGTCCCATAATTAGACATCTAAGTAGTTGGCCTTAAAACGTACAAACCCCACCAAGCATACTGAGTAGGTTGCACATATATGTGAATATATGTGTGCATATATGTACACACACACAAATTATATATATGAAAATACTATATTCTAGAATTCTTTGCCCACCTGGCTTCAGATTAAATTTCAAAGTGGGCCAAGACTTGTGGGCCAAGAAAGAAGAACAAATATTTTCCTTCTTTTTAGATAGTCTAAAAATGTTGACTGCGTTTAGGAAGTTTTCATTAGGTTTCTTGGCAATGTATTCAGTTTCCAGGTTTGGTACTCCCTTGGCACTTTTGTCTAGCACTGGTACTTTCAACTTGCATAAAATCCAGCATGGTGTCTCCCTAGGCAGTGTTCTGTAAGCCATCATTTGTTCAGAATTTTACTGACTATATTAAAATTGTTCACACTGACATACTTAGAAATATGCTTTCGTGTTTTTTTCTAGCCATCTCCTTGAATGATAAAGAATCTCATAATATAAATAGATCAGAGGTAGAGAACTAGATTTGGGTATCTGATGTAGTTTTATTTGGAAACAGTGATAAAACCACTCCTAGTATAAATGTCTACTAGTTTTCACTACTAAATGAGGCTTGCCTATGGTTGCCTGCAAAAAAATTTTTCTTTTTTTAATATATTCTATTAATTTATTCATATTACATCTCAACTGTTATCCCATCCCTTGTATCCTCCCATTCCTCCATCTTTCTCATTTTCCCCTTACTCCCTTCCCCTATGAATGTGACTGAAGGGGACCTCGTCCCCTTGTATATGCTCATAGGGTATCAAGTCCCTTCTTGGTAGCCTGCTATGCTTCCTCTGAGTGCCACCAGGCCTCTCCATCTTGGGGACGTGGTCAAATATGGGGCACCAGAGTTCATGTGAAAGTCAGTCCCAGTTGAGTTATTGATCTTAGCCATTCTGATGGGTGTAAGATGGAATCTCAGTGTCGTTTTGATTTGCATTTCTCTGATGACTAAGGAGGTCGAGCATTTCTTTAAGTGTTTCTCCACCATTTGATATTCCTCTGTTGAGAATTCTCTGTTTAGTTCTGAGCCCCATTTCTCTATTGGGTTATTTGGTTTGGTAGTGTTTAATTTCTTGAGTTCTTTATATTTTTGAATATTAGACCTTTGTCAGATGAAGGGTTGGTGAAGATCTTTTCCCAGTCTGTAGGCTGTCGCTTTTTTCTCTTGACAGTGTCACCTGCCTTACAGAAGTTTCTCAGCCTCATGAGGTCCCATTTATTAATTGTTGACGTTAAGGCCTGGGCTGTTGGTGTTCTGTTCAGGAAGTTGTCTCCTGTACCTATGTGTTCCAGACTCTTCCCCACTTTTTCCTCTAATTGGGTTAATGTCTCTGGTTTTAGGTTGAGGTCTTTAATCCACTTGGACTTGATTTTTGTGCATGGTGACAAATAAGGGTCTAATTGCGTTTTTCTACATGTAGACATCCAATTAGACCAGCACCATTTGTTGAAGATGCTGTCGTTTTTCCATTGAATGGATTTGGCTTCACCCAGTATAGACGTCTGGGTGACGTCTCCACTGTTAAGTGGAGAAGGGGATCTGACTTTCACACAAACTCTGGTGCCCCATATTGGACCATGTCCCTTGGATGGGGAGGCCTGGTGGCACTCAGAGGAAAGATAATAAGTCACCAAGAAGAGACTCGATACACTAGGAGCATATACAGGGGGCGGAGGTCCCCCTCAGTCACAGACATAGGGGAAGGGAGTAGCGGGGGAAGCGGGAGGGAGGAAAGAAAGGGAGGATACAAGGGATGGGCTAACAATTAAGATGTAATATGAATAAATTAATTTTAAAAATTAAATATATATATATATATATATATATATATATATATATATAACAGTAATACATCAATCTAAAAAAAAAAAAAAAAAAGAAGAAAGAAAGAAAGTCAGTCCCCGCTCTCCACTCAACTGTCAAGAATGTTCTGTCCATTGGGTAGATTTGGGTAGGGGTTTGAAGTTTACTGCATGTATTGTCCTTGGCTTGTGCCATAGTTTGAGCAGAAATGCTGGGCTCAGATCCACATGTCATAATGTTCTCCTTGTAGGTTTCTAGGACCCTCTGGAATTTCTTTTTTTTTACATTTATTTATTTATTTATTTATTTATTTATTTATTTATTTATTCTATTACATCTCAATTGTTAGCCCTTCCCCTGCTTCCTCCCATTCCTCCCCCCTCCCAGTTCCCCCCTTCTTCTCTCCCCTATGTCTGTGATTGAGGGAGACCTCCTCCCCCTATATATGCTCTTAAAGTATCGAGTCTCTTCTTGGTAACTTGCTATCCCTCCTCTGAGTGCCACCAGACCTCCCCATCCAGGGGACATGGTCAAAAAAGGGGCACCAGAGTTCGTGTGAGAGTCAGATCTCACTCTCCACTCAACGGAGAATATCCTGTTCATCGGCTAGGTCTTGGTAGGGGTTCGAAGTTTACTGCCTATATTCTCCTTGGCTGGTGCCTTAGTTTGAGGAGGACCCCAGGACCCAGTTCTGCCTGTCATAGATTTCTTCTTGTAGGTTTCCAGGACCCTGTGGATCCTACTATTTCCCCATTCTTCCATGCTACTCTAGCCTAAAGTCTCAATACGATGTCCTCTCCTCTGACCCACTTTCTCCTTCATTGCTGGTGGGAATGCAAACTAATACAATCACTTTGGAAAGCTATCTGGTGTTTTCTCAGAAAAATGGGAATAGGGTTTCCTCAAGACCCAGCTATCACACTCCTTGGAATATACCCAGAAAATATCCTATCACACAACACGGACATATGCTCAACTATGTTCATAGGTGCTTTATACATAATAGCCAGAACATGGAAACAGCCTAAGTGTCCCTCAGTAGAAGAATGGACTAAGAAACTGTGGTACATTTACACTATGGAATACTACTCAGCTATTAAAAACAAGGAATTCACAAAATTTGTGGACAAATGGATTGATCTAGAAATTATCATAATGAGTGTGTTCACCCAGAAGCAAAGAGAGACAAACGGTATATACTTACTTATATCAAAACACTAGTCCAAGGGATACGTCCCATGGAATTTCTTAAGGTATAGAGAAAATGACAGAGACAGTTTGCTGCTAGAACAGCCACCCAACACTCTCTATATCTTTGGAGCCTCATCTTCAATCTTCTGACCCAATATTTCTCAACATCTAGAAACTGGACCACAAATGCTATTCCTATATTGGATGAAGCTCTTTAAAAAACTACCTGGTGGTATAGGAAATGCCTGTAAGGTGGAGAGGGGAAGGAGGCCCAGGGTATATGAATGAAAAGGGAAACTAGAAAGGAGGTTATAAGAGGGACTGAAGGGAAATTAAGAGGAAAGAAATTGTTTCAGAAAACAATTTGCTTGAAAACACTGGAATTTTTTACAGTATCTCAAATACTAATTTAAAAATCATGGATCTGGAAATACAGCTGATCTATTGTGAGCATGCACTGCTTTTATAGAGGCCCCTGAATTCAGATCCCAGCACTCACTTGCAGTGGCTCACAACTGCTTCTATATTCAGTTCTAGATAATCTTATGGCAGGTGGACACACACACACACACACACACACACACACATATGTGCACACACATGAGAGAATCAAAGAGACAAGGAGACAGAGAGGAAGAGAGACAGAGAGTCAGGGAGAGAGAGGAGAGAGGAGAGAGAGAGAGAGAGAGAGAGAGAGAGAGAGAGAGAGAGAGAAAGGAGAATGTATATATAGTTGAAGATAAAAAACTAAGTAAAGGGAAAATATTACCTCAAAGAAAAGGCATGAAGAAATCAGTGGAAGTATATATGTGACAAATCATACTGTTGATGGTAATTTGTAAAGCAATTGCTAGTTGCTGTTTATGTGACTACTATAATGTAGATTTATAAGATCTTCATAACATGTTAATCATTATTTAAACAGATGTTGCTTATTATGTAGTGGTGCCTTCACTATAAATCTGCCTTAATTAAAACTTAGATGAACAAGATTTATTCAGCATTATTTCTAGGATGATACTTATTAAGCAGTTCTATTATCACTATTGTTGGTAAATAAGAGAGTTCTGATATATATTCTAAGTTTGTTCCTAGCTGTTTTTATCTCACTAAAGTAACTACCAGATACCACTGAGAAGTCTAGCCTCATACTCTCCCCACCTACCTCTCATGATGCCCAACTGAACAAACCAAGTAAATACGATTGAATCATAGCTAACAATTTATCTAATTTTTCACTATACCATTAGAGCCACAAGACAGCAACCTTAGTCTACTCAACAACATTCTCATTTCCTTCCTTCCTTCCTTCTTTCCTTCCTTCCTTCCTTCCTTCCTTTCCTTCTTTTTTTGTTTGTTGTTTCAATTTGGTTTCATTTTTGAGACAGTTATTCACTTTGTAGCCTTGGCTGTCTTGCAGCTTGTTCTGTAGGACAGGCTGTCCTCAAATTCTGAGATCTGCCTGCTTCTGCTTCCAAGGGCTGGCATTAAAGATGTGCACCACAATTTCTCAGCAACATTCACATCTCTTTAAAGCAACAAATATCTAAATAGTACAATTTAATAGTAACATAACAACAAGCATATGAAATGGGTCTCAACAATACTCATCAATAGATAAATAAAAACCTGACAATGAGATATAATTTTTATATGTACAATAGAGTAAAGTGAGGAAGAAACATAGTTAAATGTAGAGATAGCAGGAAAAACCACATGAAGTTTTATTATAATGAACTGAATGTATAGAATAGAAAATACTAGAAAAATTGTTTTCAAAAATTATTAAAACTGACAAATTTATATCATATTAAAAACAACATAACTTCAGCAACACTTAATCAGATATAAAAGTACTAATAAAACTACAATCCTTACCAGTTATAATCAATTTTTGAAAAACACAATGAAAAATTTCAGTTTACTCTATAATCTGAAAGTTAGACATTTTAGGATTATAAATCCACAACAATTTCAAGAAGTAAAAGTTAAAACATCTGAAGAAAGCAATGACATTTAAAGGTAGCAAGCCAGTAATTCAAACAATTTCCCTCATTCCTTTCAGTAAAGTAAAAACCAATGGCTTCTACTACTAACAATCTGAAGGTAAATTAGTACTATCTCTCTACATACTCTGTTTTTATTTTAATTTTTTAATTTTTCATTTGTATGGATGCATTTTTCTTGCATGTAGATCTGTATGCCACATGCACACGTGGTGCCCTCTGGGCCAGAAGAAAAGATTGGATCATCTAGAACGGGAAGCACAAAACTCTGAACTGCCACATGAGCACTGAGAATTCAGCCTAGGCCCTCTGAAATAGTAGCCACTGTTCATAATGGCTGAGACATCTCTCAAGCCCTCTGTTACTTACTTTTTTTTTTTCTTATCCATTTCTTTTTTGGGAAAAAGTTAGAGACTGGAACATCCCCTTGACTAGCAATACAGAGTTCTCTTCAGTGATGAGGGGTAAGATATTTGGAACATGAATGTAGGTGTAAATAATACCATAGAAATATACATATTTAATAGGTTAATGTTTTTGGTTTTATTGTATTTTTAAAAATTATTTATTAGGATTACATCTCAATTGTTATCTCCTCTCTTTATTTTTCCATTCTCCTCCCCCCTCCCTCTTTCATTCTATTCCCCTCCCCTAGACCTGAGACAGAAGGAGAACTCCTCCCCCAGATATGATCACAGCCTATCAGGTCTTATCTGGATAGCCTGCATCCCCTTCCTCTGTATGCCACCAGCCCTCCCACCAAGGGGAAGTGGTCATTAGAGCCCACCAAAGTTCAGAAGCAGTCCCTGCTTTCTTCACAATCATGGAGAATGAGTTGTCCATTGGCTATATCTGAATAGGGTGTCTATGTTTACTGCATACATTGTCCTTGGTATGTATAGCAGTTTGTATAGGCCCCCCTTGGTCCAGATTCACCAACCTTGATGGTCTTCTTGTTTGCTTCCTGGACTTTCTGTATCCTTCTAGATCCCCATTCTTCAATACCACTCTTCCTTATATTCCAATCACAAGTTCTAGCATCTGTCCCAACCCCCCACTAAGTGAAGACTCTCAGAGGACATCCATACTGGGCTAGTATCCAATTATAAATGAACATATAACATGTGTGTCTTTCTGGGTCTGGGTTATCTTACTGCAGATGATCATTTCTAGTTCCATCCATTTGTGTGCAAATTTCAAGTTTTCCTTGTTTTTAATAGTTGAGCAGTACTCCATAGTGTAAATGAACCACAGTTTCTATATCTATTCTTTGACTGATGGAAATCTAGGTTGTTACCAGATTCTGATTATCAAGAATAATGCTGCTGTGAACATGGTTGAGCAAGTGTCCTAGTTTTGTGGTGGAGCATCTTTCGGGTACAAATGCTGCTGGTCTAACTCCATGTTTACACGCAGATTAATGTCAGTAGATTTATATTTACCAGCATACACAAAACTCAAGTCCAAGAAGATTAAGGACCTCAACATAAAACCAGATACACTAAATCTGTTAGAAGAAAATGTGGGCATTTGGCACAGGAGACAACTTCCTGAACAGAACACCAACAGCCCAGGCTTTGAGGTCAACAATTAATAAATGGGACCTCATGAAACTGAAGAGCTTCTGGTAAGGCAAAAGACACTGTCAATAGAACAAAACGACAGCCTACAGACAGGGAAAAGGTCTTCACCAACCCTATACCTGACAAAGGTCTAGTATCCAAAATATATAAAGAGCTTAAGAAATTAAACACCACCAAACCAAATAACCCAATTAAGAAATGGAGTTCAGAGCTAAACAAAGCCACTCAACAGAGAAATATCGAATGGTTGAGAAACACTTAAATAAATGCTGAGTGTCCTTAATCATCAGAAAAATACAAGTCAAAATGACTCTGAGATTCCATCTTACACCCATCAGAATGGCTAAGATCAAAAACTCAAGTAACTCCTCCAAATGATCTTTTATTGTACAGAATTGTTTTAGCTATTCTGGGTTTTTTGTTTTTCCATATGAAGTTGAGAATTGATATTTCATTGTCTTTAAAACTGGTGTAGATATTTTGATATGGATTGTATTGAATCTGTAAATTGCTTTTGCTAAGATGGCCATTTTTACTATGTTAATTCTCTCGATCCATGAACAAGGGAGATCTTTCTATCTTCTGATGTTATCTTCAATCTCTTTCCTCAGAAGTTTGAAGTTTTTTTTCAAACAAGTCCTTCACTTGCTTGGTTAGAGTTACTCCAAGCTATTTTATATTGCTTGTGGCTAATTTGAAGGGTATAGTTTTCCTAATGTCTTCCTCTGCATGATTGTCATTTGTATATAGGAAGGCTACTGATTTTTTAAAGTTAATATTGTATGCAGCCAATTTGCTGAAGGTATTTCTCAGCTGTCAGTGTTCTCTGGTGGAATTTTGGGGGTCACTTATGTACACTACTATATCATCTGGAAATAGGGATAATTTGACTTCCTCCTTTCCCATTTGGATCCCCTTGATCTCCTTTGGTTTTCTTATTACTTTGGCTAGAATTTCAAGAACTATATTGAAGAGATATGGAGAAAGTGGGCAGCGTGTCTGGTCCCCGAATTTAGAGGGATTTCTTCGGGTACCTTTCCATTTAACTTGATGTTGGCTATTGGTTTGCTGTATATAGCCTTTATTATGTTTAAGTATGTGTGTTGTATCACTGATGTCTGTAAAATTTTAAACATGAGTGGGTGTGGATTTTCTCAAATACTTTTTCCACATCTAAGGAGATGATCATGTGATTTTTTTTCTTTATTTCAGTTTGTTTATATGGTGGATTACATTGATATATTTCTGTATATTAAACAGTCCCTGCATGTCTGGAATGAAGTCTACCTGGCCTTGGTGAATGATATCTTTGTGGGGTTTGGTACCAAAGTGACTATGGCCTCATAGAATGAATTTGATCTCAAATTATACTATAGAGCAACAGTAATTAAAACAGCACAGTACTGGCACAGAAATAAGCTGGTTGATCAATGGAATCAAATAACAGATCCAGAAAGGAATCCACACACATAAGTTGACTTTATTGTTGACAGAGAAGCCAAATCTATTCAATGGAAAAAGGATAGCATCTTGAACAAATGGTGCTAGTTTGACTGGATGTCTTCATGTAGAAAAATGCAATTAGACCCATATTTATCCATGCACAAAATCCAAGTCCAGATGGATTAAAGACCTCAACATAAAACCAGCACACTCAATCAGTATGCTTGGGGAAGACCTTGGAATACCTTGGCACAGGAGACAACTTCCTGAACAGAATACCTACAGCCCAGGCCTTAATGTCAACAATCAATAAATGGGACCTCATGAGGCTGAGAAGCTTCTGTAAGGCAGGAGACACTGTCAACAGAACAGTGCAACAACCCTCAGGCTGCGAAAAGATTTTCACCAACTGTACATCTGACAAAGGTCTAATATCCAAAATATATAAAGAGCTCAAGAAATTAAATACCACCAAACCAAATAATCCAATTGAGAAATGGGGCTCAGAACTAAACAGAGAATTCTCAGCAAAGGAATATCAAATGGCTGAGAAAGACTTAACGAAATGGTCAACATCCTTTAGTCATCAGAGAAATGCAAATCAAAACGACTCTGAGATTCCATCTTATACACATCAGAATGGCTAAGTTGAAAAATTCAAGTGATACCACATGCTGGCAAGGATGTGGAGAAAGAGGTGGGAATGCAAACTTGTACAACCACTTTGGAAATCTATCTGGTGCTTTCTCAGAAAACAGGGAATTGGGATTCCTCAAGACCCAGCTATTCCACTCCTTGGAATATACCCAGAAGAGGCTCCACCACACAAAAAGGATATATGCTCAACCATGTTCATAATGACCATATTCACAACAGCCAGGACATGGAAACAACCTAAATGTCCCTCAGTTGAAGAATGGATAAATAAATGTGATATATTTACACTATGGAATACTACTCAGCTATAAAAAGCAAGGAAATCCCAAAATTTGTGGACTAATTGAGGGAAATAGAAATGATCATATTGAGTGAGTCAACCCAGAAGCAGAAAGACTCACATGGTTTATACTCACTTATAATTGGACACTAGCCCAAGAAGCATATCCCATGAAAGTATTCACTTACCAGGAGATTGGGATAGTTGTGAGGACATCCTATTGGGACTCTAGGTGAGAGAAGTATGGGAGAATGTGGAAATAGAAGGATCCAGGAGTTCTGAAACCTGTAAGAATAAACCCCTGGGCCCAAGGGTTCTACTCAAACTACTGCACCAACCAAGGACAATACTTGCAGTAAATATCAAACCCCTTTCAGATCTAGACAATGGACAGAACAATCTCCATAGTTGAGTGGAGAGTGGGGACTAATTCAGACATGAACTCTGGTGCCCCATATTTGACCATCTCCCCGTGGTGGGAAGGACTGGCAGCACTCATAGTGAGAATAAGCAAGCTACCAAGATGAGACCTGATAGCCTATGACCATATAGTCGGGAAGGCGATTCCCCCTAGGTCACAGACATTAGGGCAAGGGAATAGGGTGAAAGCAGGAGGGAAGAAGGAAGAGAGGATACAAGGGATGGGAAACAATTGAGATGTAATGTGAATAAATTAATTAAATAACATTTAAAAATTAATTAATTAATTTTAAAAACTCAGGTGACATTACATGCTCATGAGGATATGGAGAAAGGGGAACACTCCTTCATTCCTAGTGAGAGTGCGTACTTGTACAACCGCTTTTCAAATCAATTTGGCACTTTCTGAGAAAATTGAGAATAGGGCTATCTCAAGACCTAGCTATTCTACTCCTCGAAATATATCTGAAATAGGCTAAAAGTTCATACTTGCAGTAGGCATAGTTTAGTAATATAATGATTTTTATATTAGTAAAATTCAACTGATCATAGTGCTCTGCAGTTTATAGAGAGAAATTTGTAAACTCTAATCAGTACCACATTTTTCTCCCCATATTTAGAATCATATTGTGTAAAACAACTCAGAATATTTTCCTCTTAGTTAATCAATAACAAAAATGTATTTTATTTTATTTTATTTATTTTTAATTTAATTTAATTTGTATTATCTTAGTTATCCTTTCCATCCTTTTTCTTTTTATTCACTATTGTGAATTACTACTAGTACAAGTTTATTAAATATATTTAATAAATTAATTACATTAATAACCAAGATTGAAGTTTTTTCAATCAGAAAATATTTATGATTACATCTAGAACACAAACAAGGTATGTTAATCTAGCAGAACAACTTTACTCAACATTTTCCCTGTGGGGTATTTTCAAGCACATATATAATAAGAAATTGGGCCAAGAGGCACATACATATGAGCTGACAGTTAAGACCTGTGAAGCTCAAAACTACAGCTGACTGTAAGCTTTAGAACATTGTCTGGTAATGGTGGTTGCTTGTCCGTCTTCATTTGTGGGTATTCTCTTTTATTGAAGTTGACATCTTATAGCTCAGCTTTGTCTGACTAGTTGATCTGATCGTTCACTGCCTGTGGACACCAAGCACACATGTGTTATTAATGCGAAAGCTCTATATTAAGAGATCTACAAGTTTTCCCAGGAAGGCCATGGACTTTATTTCACTCGTTACTGTAGATTTATTATTTCTATTTGCCTTCCATCTCTGAGGATTACTCTTACTTTATTGCCAGCTGAGACATGAATTTTAAACTCTTTAAAAATTACATTGAATATTTTTGAACATTTTAGCAGTGGGATGATTCTCTGTCACTATTTTGTCATTTTTCTGGAAATAATATGCTTTCATATTTGCTTCAGGGATTTAGAAAATCTTGGGGTATTATTCCGTTTTCATTGTCTAATTAACTTAACGATGACACTCTTTTGTCAGTCTGTGTGCGGTGATTACTACTGCTCTCCCCAAACAGTTTTAGCTCTCTAACTTCATACCAGATTAAGAGTGTTCACTACCTATTTGAAGTTGGAGGTAGCCATGCAGTTGCACTTGGCTATTCAGCTGTGAGGAAAAAAATAAAATGTTGTTGAGTCTGTCCAGAAAATGTAAAAGACTAAGTTTTATTAAGACTATACTGTTTACACTGCTGCTCAGGCAAAACGTAGGACAGGATTAATTACTTGTCAGAATGGAACTGGCCAGAGGCAGCCATGCATTCTTCTACCTCAATGGATGCCCTGCACTGGCCATATATAAAGGGAATATTTCATTGTCTTGAGTAAGGGCATTGGGGGATATGTTTGTCCTCTTTGCACAGTCTCAAGCATGCTATTCAGATTACAATACCAAGTATTTCATTTTGTCCTCTCCAGATATTTTTAATAAAAGTCATTCTTCTCTTTATTATACAGTAATGAAAACAATTACTTAAGTAGCATAGGGGAATAGTAAACTTAAAAGTTCAAAACTGTGAGAAAAATTAATAAGAGTTTTAGGATTTTTTTCATTTTTCTGTTCATGCACTGTGATATCATTAGTATGTTATTCTGTGTGTAAACTTGAAGAATGAAGTATGCCCTTAAGCTAATATATTAAGCACTTCTCTGTGCTCTTAACATGTTTAATGATAAAGTAAAATGCAATTACTTTAGATTGCTGAGGATTGATAGTGCTAATTTTGGCAATTATTTGAGGTAGTTACTGAATCTTCTTAAATGCCACCCACACTTCTAGGCACTCTATTGTAGGAGTGCTGAGAGACAACGGGAGTTGTAAAAGTTTCTATTCTCCTGAAACTTGTTTTCTAGTGAGGTAGAAAAGTCAAACAGTAGTGACTTATTCTATGCACTATGAAGAAAACTAAAGTGAGTTAAAAAGATTTAAAAAAAATTTGGCTCATTACATTTTTTAGAAGCCCATTCGGAGAGAAATGTGGCCAGGTTCATGTTTAGAAAGAAGATTGAATGAGATTCAGAGTAATGCCTTCTGGATCTCTGAAGGTAAAATATTATGATTTTCAAAGCACCAATCAGTAAAGAGGTTGGGGAATACAGTGAGAGTGAGCAGACTGTGAGGGAGCAGGTAAGCCTTTATGAGAAACTATATATGCCACAGCACCGCATTTTCACTTTGTAAAGAAGTATAAAGATGTGAGGAATAAAAATTAGGTGATAAAGTATGTTTTGAGGGATTGCTTTTTCTTTGTATAACATAGGGTGTAGTGGATTTGGAGAAAGTCTTATGCTTTCTAAATTATGTACCTATATGAAAGAAATTAAAATGGTTTCACTATATAATGGAAAAAAGAATGTGTCAACGGGACTCACCTTATTTCACAAGTAAAACCTCCAGCGACGAGAATGGGTTACATTTTGTTGAGTCTGATGAAAGCATCCCATGGGAACTACCAAGCATCACAAGCATCCTTTTCTCAGGTATCTATGCTAAAGATGAGGCACAAAGATGGAACCTCAAATCATGCATGATTCCAGAGTAGCATTGCCTTCGGAGACACATGTAGCGATGTGCTCACAGAGACTGTAGCAATTGCATCCCAACAGAGAGAGGTGAGAGCTGATGCGGGGTCTCAGCTCTAACCATGAAGATAATGGTAAATGATTAGTTTGGGGCATTGTTGTGTGACTGTATCAACCACACTCCACACCAGGGCCTAAGAAAAAGAGAAATTTACCAACACAAAAGGAGATCCATGTTTTGTTTCCATAATTTGTAGGCTTTTTGTTTTATTTGCTTTGTTTGAAACATTTACTTATGTTATATAGGGTACTGTTTTTTATGATTTTATTTTTTTACAGGTTTGGTTCAGGTTTTTCTTAGGGCAATAA
>OU015744.1:65202930-65213879 GCA_907169655.1 Acomys percivali
TGTGTGTGTGTGTGTGTGTGTGTGTGTGTGTGTGTGTGTGTGTGTGTACACGCACACGCACACACATATGTGTAGAGAGCAAAGAACGACATATGCAAGAGTGGGTTCTCTCCTTTCACCATGGGTTCCCCGGAATAGAACTCCAGCTGTTGGGCTTGATAGCATACAGAATCATTTCTTTAGCCACATTTTCCTCTTATATATTCTACCATCCTTAAGACAATTGTCCTACACTGTAGCCAGAAAATATATTCTTCTTTCTTTTTTACATTGTATTAACATGGCTAAGTTTGCTGCTCTAGTTATATAGCTAACTCTAATTCCCATGGCCCACAAAGTTCAGTCAATTTTGCCAGAACTCAGAAAACTGAAGTTATAGAGAGAGCCAGAAGAATTAAAAAGGTGATGGGAATTGATAACTGCTAGTGTTCCTAGCACTTACAAGTATTTGCCATGTGTTGGGTACTGTTTAAATATATAAACACATTTAATCCTTAGAATGATAAGAATTGTTATTCTATCTAGTAGAAGACAGTGAAACAAATGATTAATTAAATAACTTTACCAAGATCAAACAGCTGGTGAATGGTGGAGCCAAAACACTAGCCAAGGTGGGTCAGTTCCAGAGTCAATATTCATAACTATCACAGTTGTTGTGCGAGCACTGTTAGACTGAGGAAATTCTCTCAGAGGAATGACACATATTTAGGAACCAAATAATCTTATTGAGACATAAAAAGAAAAAAGAATGTATAAAAATTAATTTGATAAAAAGATTAAGTTTTGCAGATTGTTGAGTGCTCATTTGTACATTATTTTGAAAAAAAATACTTGCAAGAATTTCAAAGTTTATTTTTCACAGATAATTACTTGTGTCTTGGTACTGATTTCTTAGCCAGTGTCACAACGTTAAAACTGTATATACCTCCAAACCTTATCAAAACCTGTGTGCATTTTAGTCTTCTAAGGATCGTATTGGTATGCGGATGATTATTCACTAAGTATAGGACAAGACTCGAGTTGATTAATTTTCACAAGTTTCTAGGCAGGAATAGATGCCCACATCTACGACTTGTGCACACTTAATGCTGTGGTGTTAGCATTTTAATACTCTCAGTGATTTATGAACAGGACATTCTACCTCTTTTGTCATGGGAGTCCACAGTTTATGTCTCCTTCTCAGCGAAAACTGTTGCTGGTGATCTAGAATTTCAATTTAAAAGGACCTGCTAAAGCGGTTTGCAAACTATGTGTTACTGGACTAGATCTTTTTATATAAGTAATGGTTTATTGTAAAACAACTACCCTCAGTAATTTTTATAATATTTATGAGTTTTTCTTGTGCTTCAACCTGAGTTGAGCAGGAGTAATGATCATGATATAGTCTTCAAAGTCAAATGTTTTACTATATTATCTTTTTTTTTGGTATAATATTTAAAAAAAACATTTCAAAAAATCTTGTGTCTACTTCCTGAAGTAGATGTTAAATGTCTATTGTCCAAGGATAAAAGACAGGGCCACAACCTATTGCTCGGAATCCCGGAGGATTATACTGAAGATATAAAGCTATTTATAATTCACACTTTGTATACATGCTCTTGTCATATGACTATGAGGGTCTTTTCAGAGAATGTTTTATCTAAGTTAAGGCTATAGGTATATCAAACGTTTTCTTACAATGAAACTATCTTGCCACTCTAGTTCAACCATTGTGGAATTGTGTTCCACACAGAATAAGGTTCTCAGAGCTTTTTTGGAAAGTAACAGACACTACACAGGCATGTCCAAAAACATCTGTTTTCCTAAGACTTTCTCATGCCAAAAATATCATCCAGCACTCAGTGTAAATTAATACACTATTATCTTTAACAAAGTTGATTATCTGGGATTCATGCTATTCTATATGTGTACATTAAAGCATTGTTCAAATTGGATTTTTTGTTTGTTTCATTTTCTACATAAAAGAAGGACTGTTTAAGAATGAGTAAATATTAGTAAGACATTATATTTCATTATACCACTTTAATAATCAAGGCAATAAATAAAACTCACATATAAAAGTCATTAGCTGTATACTAAGACACTGAGGAAATGAATTTAAGAGGATATTAAATAATGGAAAGCTGTCACATACACATAGATTAGTAAAATTAATATTGGGAAAATGTCTATCCAATGAAAAGCAACTTAGAGATTCAATACAATCAAAACAAATGATCAAATGTAATTCTTACAGAAATTAAAAACAACTCTTACAATCCATAGAGAAACACAGATGACCAAGAGCCAGCAAAACAATCCTTAATAATAAAACACTGATAGAGATATTACCAACTCTGATTTCGAGTCATATCACAAATAATTAGTTATAAGAAGAGCATGATTCTAGCATAAAATTAGACATACTGATCAATAAATATTAGAGGAAAGAGATAAAAGCCCATGATCTTTCTGTCACCTGGTTTTTGGTAAATGGGTTAAAAAGGACACATTGAAAAACAAAGTACATTGTCAAGAAATTGTATTGGCCAAACTGAATAGATACACATAGAAGAATAAAACTAGGTCATTATCTCTCAGCCTAGATAGAACTCAACTCAAATGGATCAAATACTTTAACCTGATACCCTAAACTTATAGAGGAAAGGTAGAGAATACACTTTAAGAGGTAGGTGCAGAAAATGACATTCTAAAATAGACTCCAATAGTATTAAGAATAATGGCTGATATATGGGATCTTATGATATTGGAAAGCTTCAGCATAGCAAAGGATATCATTTCTTGAATAAATAGGAAGTCCATGGAATTAAAAAAAAATGTTACCAGGTACATTTCTGATAAAAGGTCAGTGCCTAAAATATGCAAAGAATTAAAAAAGCTCAACACAAAGAAACAAACAAACTAGAATCAATTAAGATTTGTAACATACCACACCACAAAGTTCTCAAAAGAAATACAACTGGATTAGACATATTTTTAGATGTTCAATATACTACACATCACTGAAATGTAAAGTATTAGAGTCAGAATGCAAATATTAGAGTCAGAATTTCTAATATTTAAACTAAAAGGACCACTAATGATAGCACGGATATTAGAAAAAGAAACACCTACTTACAGTAAGTAAAAGTGAAAATTTAACAGCCATTATAGCTATCAGTCTGGAGGGTCTTCAAAAATCAATAAATAAGCACATCATAATATCAAGCTATACTCCTGCTGCACATACAAGTACTTTGTGTGTTACAACAGTGATATTTCCTCATCCATGTTTATGGCTGCTGAATTTACAATAGCAATGAAATGGATATAGCCTAGATGTTCATCAACTTACACATGGATAAAGAAAAGATGATACATATTTACAAGGGGATATTATTCAACTATAAAGAGAAATAAAGTTACCAAATTCACATGTGACTGGGTAGAGCTGAAAATAATTATTTTGTTCCCTCCCATAGACAGCTGCTGGCTTCTACTCTTTAGATATGTACGTTATGTTGGAGCACCTATAGAAGTCAGGAAAGCAAGTAGGGTGAAAGAAGAAATATTTAAAGGAAGGTGGGATAGAATGTGGGTGAAAGATAAAAGGATGATAAAAGGGCAAGGATATAGAGGTGATAGATAAGAGGGCATGTTAAAAAGTAAGGTGGAAAGAGATAAAACTATTACTAAACCCTTTTGAAAATGTATACGGAAAACCACTACTCTAGAGGCTTTCTAAAATGAGCACATTCATAAAAATAGTTTAAAAGGAATTGCCCTATTATGGAGGGATAATGCCTTTGCCAGATATAGGCTATCAAATAACAAGCCCAAGGCCAGAAATGAGCATTTAAAACATGTTATACAGGATAGAGCCAATATTAGGTTTGCAAACACTCATGTCTGGCTATGCCATAGGCCCTAGTACAGAACCTAGTGCCAATACTCTTCTAAGTGGACACAGTAATAAACTGACCTCTACACTCTTCTCTTTATACCCAGAGGTTAGCGCATTTCTGACACTTCATCAGAGAAGCTACTTTTTAAGAATATTTTGATTAAGACAGAAACTCACAACCGGTCATCGTGAAGAGACTCTGAGGCTCAGGGAGCATCATGAATGAGGCAACAGAAAGATTGTTAAATTCAGAAGGAGAACACATCCACTAAAATCAATGTTTTTCAAATATGATAAGGTCATTAATAGTGGCTTGGACTACCTGCTCAAGATAAAGATAGACAAAAATCTCAGAATAGACCTGGAGAGACTCAGTGTTACTATTATTTGAGGAGCTGATTGCAATTAATGGCTGCTGGAGGATGGAGGGAGGACAGAGGATGGAGGGCCAGTGTTCTTTCAGAGATGTGCACTCTATATGATCTTCTTAGTCTATCCTTAATGAGCAGAAGTGTTGTTGTTAAAAATAGTAAATTAAATAGACACTTATTGTCCTTCATTGCTGGTTGAAGTACAAATTGTACAACCACTTTGGAAATCAATTTGCATTTTCTCAGAAAACTGAGAGTAGATCAACCTCAAGACACAGCTGTACCACTGCTAGGCATATATGCAAAAGACACTTCACCCTACTATAAGGAAACTTGCACTACTATTTTCATAGCAGCTTTATTCATATTAGCTCTAATATGGCAACAACCTCGATGTCCCTCAATCAAAGAATAGATAAAGAAATGTGGTACGTTTACACAATGGAAAACTAAGCAGCCATTGAAAACAATGACATCATGAAATTTTCAGGTCATTGGATGGAACTAGGAAATATCATCTTTAGTAAGGTAACCCAGGTCCGGAGAGAAAAACATTGTATGTATTCCTTTATAAGTAGGTAGATAATATTCATAAGGTACAGGACAGTTATGCTATAATTCATAGACCCAAAGACGCTAAGTAACAAGGAGGGCCCAGGGCAGGGTGCTTGACTCTTACTGAGAAAGGAAAATAGGTTAGACATCGGGAGTGGATGGAGGAGGAAGGGGTTGTTATATGAACAAAAGGTAGGAAATACCGTGGTAGGCAGAGGGATAGAGTAATGGGAGAGGCACCTGGGTTGGAGGAAGAAATCTGTAGAACAAGCTAGAACCCTAGAGCAATGAAAACACTAAGGAATCTATGAGAGTGGTCCTAGCAAAGACTCCTAGCTATGAGAGATATGGAGCCTGAAACATCCATCTCCTGTAACCAGCCTTCCTTTTACTGAGCAGAAAGGGGGGACAGGTAGATGGAGGAGGAAGGAGGAGAGAGGCAGTAACTAGGTGGGGAGGAGTGAAGGAAGCTGTGATGAGTATATAAGGTAAATAATGACTTAATTAATTAACAAGAGTAAAGGATATTTGTTGAAGAACTATCAGTAAATGAGTTCTGAAGATGAGTCCACAAACTAAGGTTTTGAGTGTGTGTGTGTGTGTGTGTGTGTGTATGTGTGTGTGTGTGTGTGTGTGTGTGTGTGTGTGTGTGTGTCTTATGGGTATCCCTCAGTTTGACTTCGCTAGGGAATTTTTGATTCATAAAAGATCACGTAAAGGCAGTTTAAGTCCAGTGTAATGGTTTAGCCATCAAAGGGTTGCCACTAAGCCTGAAAACCAATTTGATCCTTGGCAACTTCAGGGAGAAGAGAAAGGACCAACTCTTGAAAGTAAGTCCATACCTTTTACATGTGTATATAATCAAGTGTATCATCCTATACCATGCAAATAATAAATAAATAAATAACTAGCAATTAACAAATAAAAGGTAGAGTAAATTAAGCTGCCAAAAAATTTTTTTTGTTTCCTTTACAACTTCAAAATAAAACTAATACTTTTAAGACTATTCATAATTTGCTTTACAAAATACGTACTTTAATTTATGAAAATCTAAACGAATCCACTGATTCTTCTACAACTCTTATTATCTAACCAATAGAGAATTCATCTTCTGATTGTGCTAAAAAACTACTACAAATGAAAAAGGAAAGTAAATTCAGTTAAAAAATGGACAAGAACATGGCATGCTACCAAAAGAAAATTGTAAAATCCAAGCCAGCCACAAGTTCTTTGATCTACAATGGTGATCTGTCTCCTAGATATGCTAGGGCAATGGTGGCAAAAGTTGTGGGATTAATCAACCAGTACCTGATTTGACTTAAGGCCCACTCACAAGGTGTAATCCATATTTGACACTGCTTAAATTAAGTGAATATACAGCCCAGGGACGAAAGTAAATCCAAATACTACTGATCTAAAAACAACAAAGCTGGAAAGGGTATAAAACTCCTAAATACATTCCGCTCTACTCGTGAATTAGTGCCGTGTTCAGCCATTTGTTCCCAACTGCTGCAGGAGAAGCTCTATCCTGAAGCAAATGGGGACAGCTGCAGAGACCCACAGCAAGCCGTTACACAGAGAGTGAGAGATACTGGGACACTTAGCATTACATGGGAGAGCTTTATCAAATCATTCCCCTCAGATGTCAGGAAATCCTGTTAAGAGGAGGCAGAGAGAGTGTAAGAGTCAGAGAGGATGAAGAATACCAAGAAAATAACGTTTCCTTCCTCTGAGGAAACATGAGCAAAGCTTATATGAGCTCAGAGACTGAGTCATCAGGTACACGACCCTGCACCAGGTCCTCTGTGTATATATTATGGCTTCCATTTTAGTGTTGTCATCGGGGTTCTTAAGTATTCCACAAATGGATCTCTGATTCTTGTGTACTTTTTTTTTTTATTCTCATGTATTTGCTTAGATTTGTTTTCTTTTGTTGGTTTGTCTTGTCCAACTTCAATTAATTATTATATTATATTATATTATATTATATTATATTATATTATATTATATTATCATGTCATATTATGTTATATTTTCTTGCTATTTCTTGGAAGCCTGTTATTTCTAATGAGAGACAAAATGAGAGTGTATCTGGATGTTAGGGGTGGTATGGAGGAATTGAAAGAAATAAAGATAGGGAAAACTGAAATTAGGCTAATGTGAGAAAAGAATCATTTTCTTTTTCTTTTTCTTTCTCTTTTGTTTTTGTTTTTGTTTCTCGAGACAGGCTTTCTCTGTGTAACAGCTCTGGCTGTCCTGGAACTTGCTCTATATTCCAGGTTGGCCTCGAACTCACAGAGATCCACCTGTTTCTGCCTCCCAAGTGCTGGGATTAAAGGAATGCACCAACACTGCCCGGCAAAGAATCTATTTTCAACAAAAGGAAAAAAGAAATGGGTATGAAACTCTAAGAGTCTTCTCACAGGTAAAAAAGCCAAGTAGACAATAATCATAAAATCATATCAGCATTTTACATGAAAATTGCAAAGTCCAGGTAAGACCTCTTTCACAGTGGAAATTTACCTTCCTGTGTGTTAGCAATATTTTGAAGGGAAGAAGTCTCAAAGCTACTATTCATGCTAGGAAATTCAAAACTGAGAATGGCCATTCTACAGACTAGTTAGAAATAAAGCATAGTGGAATGCCTGCCAACGCACACACAAGAATCACCATAGCGGCTTTACCTATAATTACCCAGAGTCAAAAAAATATGTTCCCTTTGGTGATTATTATGGTTTTCATTTTGTAATATATCATTTAACTCCACATTTGTGTTTTATTCACTTTGCTGAGTGTTATCTCTTTTTACATAGTGGTGGAAGGTTACAATGATAAGATACAATCTACATAGTGAAAATTACTTCCTTATTAGTTCATTTCAGATTAGTGCAAAATTTTGATAATAGTAATCTTGTCACAGTACAGTAGACATAACTTTCCCACTGTGGGAATATTTAAATGTCTAAAACTAATTTGATTGAGCTAATAAGGCTACAAATAGCTTGCAACCAAATTCTGATATAAGATAATTAAATTGTAGAATCCATAGAAATGATATATTCAGGCAATTAAGTTACACTTTAAATCATTTCAACATTTAGTTGAGTTATCACTTAGGTTAAAATTTATTGTGTACACGTTAAATTGTTAATAGATAAAGTCAACTTTGTTTCTCTCAGAAAAAAAGTAAATATTTTCTTTGATATGATCTTGAATAGATCTGAATAACTACCTTTCAGTATATTCAATAATCCATATATAATGGAAGAAAACATTAGTTGTAATCCTGCCTAATATTTTCTTCTAAGTTCAAATGGAAAAAGAGAAAAGAGTAATTATAGAAAGACTATACTTGATTTTAAGTATTTTAAAATTTATACCAAACAGTAGTTTCCAATATTTATATCAGCAACCAGAGAACATCCTACTTTATTTTTTATGCAAGGGAAAAAATTGAATCCATACTTATCAATTATTTTAAACTCTTATTAGTCTAAAGGAATAAAGTAATCCGATAACAAGAATAATAGGAGACTAGAGTCGATTATGTAAGGAAGGGTGCTGAAAGGACAATAAATAGCAACTACATCAGTAGTCATTATGGAAGTCCCAGTTCAAAACCCAATGACGTATCTAATGAGGGAAAGAGAGAACTAGTAGTTCCACGGAGTACATTTGACAAAATAATTAATGTATTAGAGTCAAAACTGAAAGGGTTAATATAAAACAAAAAATACTAAAATTTTGTTCCAACAAAGCTACTCTTTACAAAATTTTAAATGGATAAATTTAGCAAAATGCCAGATCAAAGAAAACTGGATATTTATGTTTTTTAAGTAATGAAGTTATAGTTTCTGTAGGGTAGTCAGATACTAACAGATCCCATGTACATGGAAAGTAAACATTTGCTGTAAGAAACTCCATGGGAAATAACATCTGGAGAGAAGAAAGATCTAGAAAAAATGGAGTCTAACGGGTCAGTTTGGGGGATTTTTTTAATCAAAACAGATATAGAATAGAATATAACTCACCTTATAATTTGCAGGAAAGGAAATTCTGGTATTTTGCCTGATCATCTTTCGTGGGTATAATTTTTAGAAGCCTTTATTTTCCCTGAGTGTAAAACAAGCACCGGCCAGGTGGAATTTTACCACCTACCTCAGCCTACAAATGAGGAATTACAAAAAGCGCAGTCATGTAAGGTTATTTTACTTTTGCATATTGACAATTTCTAAATGAAGACACTGTTGTTTGACCACTAGGAATAAAATTAGCTCATATTGAATATTAGAAACGTCAGTTGGCTCCAATGATTTCAATCAAATAAATCCAAAGGTAAGCACACACAGAAATTAGAGAGAGGAATCAACTCTGGATACCTGTGTAATGCATATAAGGGACTGTTCTTACTGCATGGGTGCTATCTCTTCTCCAGCAGCAAAACTCCATTGCCTACATGCAAATGAGCTTAGAAACTTGTTTAATGAGACTCGTGAAAGCAAAACTGAGAAGAGTCACTTGATACTAAGTATTGGGGGAAGAAAGCTATGATACTTGAGCAAGATGTCCACAGTAATTTTCATTCATTCTTCAGAGAGCTAGCATCCCCCATAGGAACAAAACTAAGACACTCTGTGTAGTTCAGGTGTGTTGTCATGCATGGGATACAACAGGTTCTTTCCATGGCTGACATTTTAAAACAGCTCTTACTCTGCTCCTTTCCGTTCAGCCCCAAAGTCTTCAGTTATAGTGTAAACCTCCGTAGATAAAATTACCATCACAGTAATCTGCAGGTACTGGGCCTTTTAGAATCTAGGTTTCTTTTGAGAATAGCCAAGGAAAGAAATAAATAGTCTATTCTACTATTTTTATTATTTCCAGAAGACAGTTATTCAGTTTCTATATAGCAGTATGAATAGTGGCTGTGATAATAATAATAATAATATATGATAAAACAGTTTTGCAAACACTGGTTTGACATATTAGACTATAACCCCAAACTACTTGAATTTAGGAATAGAACTCAACATATTATTGTGAACATTAATTTGACAAATATACAACCCAATCCAACCCTATATCAACAACATACCACTTTTTGGGCACATTGAATAAAAGAATCTTAATCTCTCAAATATTAAATTAAGAAAAGTAAAAGCATAAGAGCTATATATCTTTTCTTTATTCCATTTTTTGCCAGTCTTTCAGCTTACATAGCAATATATATTAGTTCATCTCTCCTTTATATACTTTCCCTGGAGAATTCTTACTACTCTTCCTTGAAAAGCTGGTCTAAGTCATGGAAGAGAAAACTGTTGTTCTTTCATCAGTGGTGATTGATCATAATGAACAAATGATTGAATCTGAGGCTTAGGTAGAGGGGACTTTGGTACGATGGATCACATTGCATTCATCTGGACCAGCACATTTCCACAAGTGGGCTGAAAGTTCTCTATCTTTCAGGGAGCCATCAAAGTCACGGGGATTGATGTCACAACCACAGGGCCCAAAACCTACTCATCTTGGAGATTTTTTTTTTATCAAATACAATATAGAGTTCGCCTTAAGTGGTTGTAGGACATAGTGCCTTGCAATGTACATCTGAGTCAATTACAATCTCATTGTTCCAGCATCTTCTATAGAAATTAACTTCAAAGGAGAAATTACTTATGTTAGTTTATAGTTTGTTGTTTTTCCTTTTCTTAAAATAGATTTTTTTTCACATAACAGAATTTTTAGTTACCCCTTCCTCTACACATCCGAGTTCTTCCAACCTCCTCTCTATCAGGATCCAATCCACTTATATCTCTCATTAGAAAAAAAAAAGGTTTTTAAGGTATATGATAAAATATGATAAAAATATAAGAAGATGAAACAAAAAAAATAACACATCAGAATTTGGCAAGACAAACAAACAAAAGGAAAACAGTCAAGAGGTTGGGATGAAAATCAGGCCAAAATGTACTTTTTCACACGCTCAGATATCTGTTAAATCCACTAAATTGGAAGCCATAGTATATATGCAGAAGACATGGTTCAGACCTGTGCAGGATCTGGGCATGTGCCTTGGTCTCTGCACATTCATATATTGATTTAGAGGGCTGTGTGTGTGTGTGTGTGTGTGTGTGTGTGTGTGTGTG
>OU015744.1:65213889-65223935 GCA_907169655.1 Acomys percivali
GGGGGGACTGTTGATTTTTGTGAGTTCATTTTGTACCTGCTTCCTTTGCTGAAAGTGTTTGTCAGCTATAGAGTTTCTGAGTGTAATTTCTAGGGATGGATACACACACACACACACACACACACACACACACACACAATCTACAAATAAAAATAGTTTGATCCTCTTGGTGGATTATTTCCATTAATGAGTAGGTAGTGTCCTTTGCTATGTCTTTTATTTAGTTTGGTTGGCAGGGTACTTTATCAGATATTAAGATGCTTCCATCAGCTTATTTCTTCATTCTCTTTGTTGGTAATATTTATTTTCATCCTTCTACTATGAGGTGATATCGATCCTTGATAGTAAAGTGTTTTTTTTGGATGCAGGAAAATTGCAGCCACTGTCTTCCAATCCATTATGTTAGTCTGTATCTATTTATTGGGAATTTAAAAAATTGATGTTGACAGATATTCACAGAAAAGGAGAAAGCAAACCATTTCACTTGGATCTGCTTGGGCTCCTGGGAATGGAGGCAGACAATAAGAAGAGAGCACAGCAGAAGGTCTTCTACAGCGTTGGACATGAGCTTGAGGTTTTAGTTTGGCTGAATAAAGGGAGTGGTGAAAGGGAGCTTACAGCAGGTGTTTCACTGCAGAAATCAGGATGAGACTCAGGGAATGTATCTGGAAGAGCAGAGGGAGAGGTGAAGATCTGCATTAAGCCTACTTGTAGGCTTGATCAGAGTCACCTGTGGGTTCCCAGGAGTACCTGCTGGAGTTGAGGGCTGGGATAAAACAATGAGTGGGAGGAAAGATGTTAGGAGGGGAAGATCTGTGCTCTATCCACTTCAGATGGTGGCAAGGGCAAAGCGATGCAGCACCAGGTGTTTTGCCGCAGTCATAGAAGTAAGACTGGGGGATTGGATTCAGAGGAGTAGTAGGAAAGGTGAAGGACATAGTCAGCTGGCCTGTTTCCCTGTCTGGACTTGGCTCACAGTTTTGAGTGTTTCAGTTCACAGTCTCAGTTGCACTGATTTTAGGCTGTAGGAATGCAGAATTTCTTGATGGGAGCAAACTGTTCACAACACAGTGGCTCAGGAAGAAAGATCAGTCTCCACACTTGAGTGGAGAGTGGGATATGACTTTGTCACGTACTCTGGTGCCTCACATTTGACTATGTCCCCTGGAGGGGGAGACCTGGTTGCACTCAGAGGAAGGACAGCAGGTCACCGAGAAGAGACTTGATACCCTATGAGCATATACAGGGGGAGGTAATCCCTCTCAGGAACAGTCATAGGGGAGGGGAATAAGGGGAAAATGGGAGGGAGGGAAGAATGGGAGGATACAAGGGATGGGATAACCATTGAGATGTAACAAGAATAAATTAATAAAATAAAAAAAAGAAAGAAAGATCAATAGACATGATTTACATTGTATGGGCACACCACCATACCTTTAAACATCATACTTCATCCTCATCTTTTTTTTATCCCCCCCTCATTGATCTAAGACTTCCTACTAGGTCCCCAGGTTCTACTGTTTCTCCAGCAAAGCATTATCCATGAGAAGGGAGAAAATTACAGAAACATACCACAATAATCATATTGACTGTAGGAAAACAACAAAACATTGAAATTGTATTTTTCCATTCTATCACTCTGTTTCCACAAAACTTATTTGGACTCAGCCCTGTAGTGGACTATTGCACTCTCACTCCAGGGAGTTTTTTATAGCCAGATGAAGACTATTTCAAGCATACAAAAAGAAGAAATAAAGTTGTATGCATTCCTATGGTTCTACAACTTCAGTGCCATGGAACATATGGTATTACCCTCCAAACACACTTCTACATAAAAGTTTCTGAAATGGTAAACTTCTTTTCATTCTCCTTTATAACAGCTCTTGTGTCATACTAAGCTTACATTAAAGAAATGTTCGTGCCTTTCTTCTGATTTATCTATCTTAATAGACATCATAGTATGAATAAGCATCAGCAATGAACTTAGCAATGAGTAGGCAGAGAAATCATTTTTATTCTATAGCAATAAGAAATGGTTATTTAAAACTTCATCCACTGTGTCATTTCCCAAGGGCCTTCCTTGACCCCCTAAATCCTTTGTCATTAAAAATAAACTCATAAGCTCACACATATATTTGTTCTGATCAGGTTTATAACCACACTACTTACAACAATGCCCAAAGAAGTTCCTCAATAAACAGTTGGTTGGAAAAATATTCCTTTTAACTCCCTGTGGTGCTTATGTCTTCTTATGGTAATTCAAGAATTATTTACACATTTGTCTTTCAATAACTATGTGTTATCTAAAACTGTAAGCACTGTACCCCATTTAAATTCACATTAACATTCTATTTAATCTAACTTAGAGATATGTGTAAAAACTATACTAGGAAATGCATGTTTTGCATTCAATTCTAATTTTATATAGAGAACAATTTGGTTTCCCAGTGCAGAATGGTCAACATTGAAGCCATATATATGAATTTACATATATATATATAGATATATTACCAACAAAAATAGAATCAGCATATACACACATATATGTGTGTGTATATATGTGTGTATATGTATAAATATATATGCGCATGTATAACCCATATACACATAGCTCATAATCACAGACATAATGTTTATACATACATATATATATATATATATATATATATACACACACACACACACACACACACATATATGGCAATCACAAACACAATGCAGGGGTTTTTACTGGAAATAAGATGAGGATATTCATTCTCAAAGCTTGCCTCACAATGCTGCAGCCAGGTATTTGCCTTTCTATGCATCTATATGTGTGTGTTTGTGTGTGTGTCTGTGTGTGTACATGTATATATTTGTTTGACTGTATATATATGTATGTGTTTGCATATAAATAAGAGAAAGAGAATAACAACTTGGGAGTGGGTGGAACATAGGAGCAATACTGAAAGAGGCTGTAGAGCACAAAGAAAGCCAGAAAATGATATAATTCCATTTTAGTTAAAACATTTTTAAAATGAGAGAAGATAAACACATACCATAGAAACAAATCATCTCTGCAATAGTAGATAGGAAAATTCCTTGTTCATGAAAAATTTAGTAATAAATTTGATATGATTGAAGGAAATGTGTTGGTTAAATGTCATAGACAGCAGAGTATATTTATAATCATTTTGAAAATTTATAATGTTGAACATTAGTTAAAATATAAAAGATAATTTTAGTTTGCATAGAAAATATGTAAAATTGATTTTTGCTCATTAAAATTTAAAGAAACTCATACTTTTTATATGTTTTGTTATTTCCTAAGAAGTTATAAAATTTATTATTCTGTGATTTTTTCAGTAATATTAATTTATTTAAAATAACTTTATAACCTTGAGATTGTTTAATAAAATTTGTCTATTGTTGAAATAAACTTTTACAATGCATTGTAATGTATATATGAGTTACACAACATACTACCACTATGCTATATAGGAGAAACTCTTACATATTTTATACTTACATTTATCTTGTAATAAAACAGCATGACCAACAGAAGCTCCAGAAGTAAGTTCATTTTGGGCTTATGGTCACAAATTTATGAGACTGTCGTGGTAGGCATGCATGCAGATAATTAACAGGCTTAGTGGTAGAAGCAGGAAGCTGTAGCATTACACCTGCAATCACAAAAAGAATGCAGGGGTTTTACTGGAAATAGGGTGAGGCTATACATCCTCAAAGTTTGCCACACAATAGTGCAACAATGTTGGTCCTCACTATAACCCCCCAAGTGAGCTGAGTCTCCAGTGCTCAAGTACCTGAGCCTATAAGCAATGGTTTCATTCAAAGCACCACCTATATCTTGTCTATAGAAGACAAAACTAGACAAATATTACTTGAAATTTTTTAAGTGAGAGAGTCCATTCTCACTAGTCTGCATACATCTAGGCAAAAGCTAGTATACCATTTCTTTATTTTAAATTCTATTCTCAGAAAAATATGATTAATAAAATGCACAAGTAATATATATATAAATATATATATCTTGTTTTTTTAAGGATAAGTATTATGAGGAATCTGTTAAGTATTAACAAATAATATTTAATACATAATGTTTATATATGTATATATAATGTGAACAATTAGTTGAAAATCAAATCTTTTATTTTTTGTAAAACAACACAAGTGAACAGACTTTACCATAGCACCTATTACAACATTTCATCTTTACACATTGTGACATATCTCTGAGGCTAGAACACATATTTTTATTGTCACTTAAAGATATGTTCAAGAATGTTCATTCATAGAAGCATTATTCGTCATATTAAAATCCTAAGTAGGATTCAAATAACCAGTGTTTGCCAAGGGGGATAGAGGAACACAATGAAATAAAAAAGTATAACAAATAAACTAGAACACACACATGGCTAAATAATAAAATTATTTATTAAGTGGATGAAAAATAAGGTCACTTAGACTGCAAAATAAATGATCACATTTACGTGCAGCTCAAGTTTGGGGAAGAGATGCAGTAGTAGCCAAGTATGGATATTGGGTATCATTATAGAGGTAGCAACTAACAGGCTCATAGTCACTGGCACTGCTGGCCAGACTCTGTACTCTGTCACTCAAACTACTTGCATCATGTTCAAAAGTTCCAGCATACTGTCCATTTGACCATCCTTTCCTCAAGGTCTGCTCTTTCCTGTAGAGTAAATGGAGAAAGAGCGGGTCTGTGGGAGACTGGACTGGATGGAAAGGAAACTTTTTATAATGTATTATATTACAGTTTAAAAATAGAAAAAAGAAAACTTCTAGTAAAGTAGGAATAAAAAAAATATTTATACATTTATGCTCATAACCGTTTACTTGGAATGTCTTTTAAAATGACATATTTTGTTACTTACAAAAACAGTAAATATATTACCAAGTATTTCATAGAGGACCCTGGTGCTAACTTAAATATTTTACACAAAGCTAACTATGTTATGAATGAATCTTCACCATTAGTGTGGTCTGGGGCTTTGGCATAATTTCAGCAATGGTCAGCACGGTAAGTGAAATTTAAATAGGATTTTATATTAGTTTATATGTGTTGCCACAGCCAATGTATATAAAGGGAGTGCTTAGGATAGAGATAAATTTAGGTGTTTTGAGAAACAGATTGTGAATCCAGATGTGGCTAGCTAGATATTTATTCACAGCTCCACAACATGAAAATCGTGTATTTTTTTAAGCTTTCAAGAAATAAACTTCATTTTATTTATCCCTTTTCATTTTCCTCAGCTAGGTATTATCAATAAAATATAAAATTTAATTAAATTAATTAAAGTTTTAGTGAATATTCACTTATGAGATGACTAGAAATGTTTCACCTAGAAAAAAGACCATAAAAGTGTGTCTGTTGTAAATAAGAAATACCTTGTTTTTAAAATGTGACAGCAAACTATAAACCGGAATCCCAACTAACTTGCCTGGTGGGACGTGCCATATGGAAGTAATGAGTCACTCAAGCTGTCAACAAACATTTGCTGAACATCTACTTTGAGCCAACTTCCACTCTAGCACTGAGGATGTACAGTTAATAAAGTATGCTTGCTACTTACCTTCATGAGGCTTGCTGTAAAACTATGCTCATCCTGTCAAAGGTGTTAGTTAAAACATAGAAACATTAAACTGTCTAGAACAAAATCTGAACATTTAATTTTACCCTTTATACACGCAAAAGGACATCTCTTGCAATCGTGGGCCTAAAATCAGATTTTTATTAAATATTCCTCATTGCAGTAGTGCCTTTAGTAGAATCTCATTAGCCAATCAATAAAGATTGCTCAGTGGATAAGTGAATTCTCTTCAAACATATGGATCTCATCTTCATCCAACCATCAACTTAAAAGTCGGATGTGACAGTGTTCATTCACAACAGCAGCCTTTGGAAAAAAGAATGGAAATATGTAGATCTCACTCTTACTGGCTAGCCAGTCTATCCATAATAGTGAGCTCCAGGTTCAACAGCAGTACTTCTCAAACAATGTAAAATGGAGAGAGGTGTTTGCTTTCAACTCTGGTACTGCAATATAAGCAATAAATAAATAGGCATCATTGAAGTTTCTTAGAATTGCTATTATGTGAAAATCTGGGTTGACTATAATTTAAGTTGATAATGATGAGATATGATAGATATTGATTTTCATTCAGAATTTTAGATGCACCAAGGTAGGAAAGATGTTTTTCCAAGGCTGACAAATACAAATAGCCAAAACACTATGAATGTAGCAGTTATATAATTCGTGATTGTTTTGTGGCTATTCTTGATGAAAATAATTTATTGTTAAAGGAGAGGTGATAGATACTTAGTAGTTAGTAGTTAGTGACATTAGATTAAAATAATCAACTGAAAATAAGATTATATGGATTTGGATTTAAATCTACACATCAACACTTCAATATAAGCTTTCTTTCTTTTTTAATGTTTCAACATCTAACTCTATAAAACAATAGAGTAATATACAATGATATAACACTATGGTATAAGGAGCTGCATTTTACAATTTAAAAAGTGTAGGTACAAAGACTTTACAACTCTTAAAACATATCACATTGCAGTAATTGTTCTTATTATCTGACAGCACTCTAAGTTCTATGCTAAACCACAAGCAGTCCAAAAATATCTACAAGAATAATATTACATTTATCTTCTCTTATAATTCCAACTCTAATTTGTCATATCTGCTGATGAAGACTGCCATATGCATTTCTTCATGACCAACACTCACAATCTTTGAGTTTCAACAAGAACCCAAGTATTTCTCAGTTGCTGTCACTGAAATACATTCTTTCTAAGATTAATGTATAAGTAAAATACTCTGATATTTTTTGTATAGAAAAAACTTTTCACCCTAGCAACTCACATTTAATTGTTATGATAAACTTTTTGTTGCTTTGATATTATTAACATATTTATCCTTTAATAACTTCAAATATAAACATGAATTAGTGTAGGAAGAATATCTTGTGTATTGTATGCATGCAAAACCTGTAAATAAAAATCCCATGGTCTATAGGTAAGGGTAGAATAGAAGGTGAGACATCTGCAAAAGAGCCAGGTGAATGAGATTTATCTGGGAAAATATGAGGCTAGACTCATGGTACCTGAGCAGAGGTAACCAGCCACATGGAAGAATATAGATTAAAATAAATGGGTTATTTTAAATTATGAGCCAATCAAAAGAACCTACTTATATGGCAAAGGTATTTGTAAATATATTTTAAGTCTCAGGGATCATTCTTCTAGGAGCTTGGGGCCAGGAGGAAAAACATGCACCCTACAGCATAGTAGCCAAACATCATTGTAACATATATGTAATTATGCCTCAACTTTTTACCCCTGGTGATTATGCTAATGTTGTGCATTCTCAGTAATTATAAATTAGATCAACCATCATTAAAATCAATCGTATATTTTTGAAACCACTCAGTAGCACCTCCACAACATTTTCTATATTCATATAAGCCTTCCTTGTAAACTCTTGTAGAATTATATCCACACTTTCCATCTAAAAACTCCCATAAAAGATTGTTTATTTTGAGGATGAAGATTAAACTTCTCATTAGGAAGCTTTCATCTGTTTGTACCCACATGTTCAGTTTATCTGAGACCAAATTGAGAAGCAAGTATCCCACAAACTTTAGTTACTGACTACTCCACCCCTCTTGCTGGATCTAGAAGAAGTTGCTTTCCATTGCATGTTTTTCCATAATTTTTGTAAAATATTTCCATCAAACCTACTAAAAACTAATCTCATCTTTATACTCATTGCTTTATATACTATATTTTAATAAAATTCAGGACAGAAATCTTATTTTATTTGCTATATCACTCATTCATAATATAACATATTTTGTGTCATCAGTACTCTGTGTGAATAAAATGCAAAGTAAGACACTGTCAAGAAAAATGAACATTATCAGAAAAAATTTGAGCAACTGATGGGACAAATGAAAAACTCAAATATATCCAAGATGGTACAAAGTAAAACTGATATTGTAGCCCAGCCATAGATTCCACAGTCATAGAAATGTGTTAATAAAACAACAATTTTTTCTATATTTAAGCTGACAGTAAGAAATTATAATACAATAAATTCTAAAAAGTTACATCTTAATAATGATATGAGTCTTATTCAAATTTATGTCATACTCATCCTTGCTAAAGTGATGAAAATATGACCTTTAAAAATATTAGTGGCTATTTTTGTTTAATGAACATGCATAAAAGTAAGTTAAAATATGTCAAAATTAGAACTAATGTTTTATCCCAGCCCAGGTTTAATCTATCTCAATGCAAAATTATAATAGCATAATTGTTCTTAGAAAATGTGACACACCATAGTCAAGCATCGAAAAAAAATGTTTCAATTTTGTTATGCAAATTGATATTTAAAGCTTCTATCAAAGACAAATCGTGACAGATATGCCCACCCTAGTGAAGAATACAGAAAGATGAGCCCAAAATTGGTGAAATGAAAGAACAGTTTCAAAAGAGCTAGAAGGAAGACCTTGTGGAATGGGGTCTAGACAGAGAACTGGAAGAGCTGATAGAAATCAAAGTGCTTAAGCCTTCTGTGTGTCTTGTTTCACATAGAAGCTTAGCTCCTACCTCTCCAGAAGATGAACAAAGGAGATACTATATCCTTCAGTGTTTTCACTACCACAGGTGCAGACAAAACCTCCAGGTCTGAGACTATGTACATATGCATTGTGAAGAGAAACAATTTACAATTAAGAGTTCAATTTATGAGGTAGGAAGTCTAAAACATGAACTTCCCTAAAGGAGTATCTATTGTTCCTGAAAACGTCCATAGGATGGAGAATATAAGCTTGGTACATGGGTAGCCCTTTAGTATTTACCTCCTGATGACCCATATCAGGAACAAATGCCAATAAAAAGTACAATTACACAACTTCCAGTACTTTAACAAAAGACCAACCTTTTAAACAATTCCTAAAATGACCTGATGTATTAATAATGCAAGTGTTTCTGAGAAACTTTTTTTTTATTTCACATATACAAGCTTGTCTAACCCATGGCCCACTGGTAGCATTCAATCAAAAAAAGATATAGATATGAACCAACACAAGAATATCATAAATTTGCTTAAAGCATTATAAAACATTTTGTGATTTTTTTGTTCAGCCACAATATGAAAATTTTAGAAATGTTTAGAATCACTAATATTTACTCAATGTTTTATTAATTCCTGAGAACAAATTCTACAGTTAAAAAGTCTTGAATCCTTTATAATGGGCACTTTTTGAGTATAAGCAATGGGAATATTTGCTTGTTGTTTGTTTAGTGATTCTTATTATTTATATTGTGTTTCCACAGTGATGATCTGAACCACTAATGCTCAAAAGCCACAAGGGCATGTAGTGATGTGCTGACACTGAATTCATTCTTTGATACTATTGTATATGACTTGGTTTTATCTCCCTTGCACCCCATCCATTCCCAGGACTCCCCACAAGTCCCATAAGTTTGGGGAAGTAATCATTCTAAGTTAGAAAACAACTTATTCTTAACATTTAAACTCATTTGTTAATAATATTTTATTTTTGTAAGATCTTAGTGTTTGGATTGCAGAGGCTAACAGCTAAAGGACTAATTATCAATTATTGACACTACTGAGGAAAAGGTGGGTTCCACTGGAAGGGATCTGAGTTCCTAGGTAGTATGTCTTTGAAGGCAATATAAAGTGTCTGGATCCTTTCTCTATAACTCACTGCTAGATATATAAATTGATCTAAACAGTTTCCTCTATCGAGTACTCTCATGGTGATGGTCTGTGTCACCACAGGTCTAAAACAAACAAGTTAATGGACTAACCATGGACTAACATGATTGGGACCATAACCCAAAATCATTTTTTTGCCATTTTAATTTTATTCTCTTGAACATTTTCTTATAGCAGCAGAAATTTGAGTAAGACACACGGAAAGAAAGTAATTGTAGACACACACACACACACACACACACACACACACACACACACACACAC
>OU015744.1:65235388-65268673 GCA_907169655.1 Acomys percivali
ATAATAATAATAATAATAATAATAATAATAATAATAATAATAATAATTGCACTAACCAATGGCAATACAAGTGGTAAACATCGAACCCCTACTCTGATGTATCCAATGGACAGGATATTCCATAACATAATAACATTATTATTATTATTATTATTATTATTATTATTATTATTATTATTAATATTATCGTTATTGTTTTTATGTTTTGTGTTTGAAGAAAGCTTTTGTTTTCTGTTGTCCAGTGGATGATCTACCATAACCACACTTTTGGTTTTGCACAATGAAGCTTGTTAAATATTCCAAGCAGAATCAAAACAATAAGTAGAAAATAGCAGATAGATAGCAAAATGCCATCAAATAAGGTGCTCAAATCACCCAGCAGAAACCTACTGAGTGGACCTGTTGAGGCAGCAAGCTGAAATCCTAATGCAGTGGGTCCCTGCTACAGCAGTGTCTGTACAACAACGACAAAACAAACAAAACATGAGCAACATTATCATCAAATCAGTCACTTTGCCAAATCCAGCAAGATCCAACTAGAGAATTGAGACAGTCAACTAGAGGTTCCCATTGTGGGGTCTCCTCCATCCCCTCCATGCATGAGCTTCTGGATTCTTTCTCCCAATATAGATATTTTTAAACTATGAAATAGACATGAGTGACCTGGGAAGGTCAGAGTGGGGTAGAGGGGTACCAACTTCCCACTGTTCAGGGATACAATGATTTTTATTATAATCTGTTCACATTACATCCCCATTGTTATCCTCTTGCTCTGATACTCCTGTTCCCACCCTTTCTCATCTTCCACACCATTTCTCTCCCCTAGACCTCCAATGGGTGGGCTTCTCCCAACTTTGGATACAATGTTTTTAACATACTTAGACTTTTTTTTATTTATTCTTTTCCTATAATAGAGCCACAGGGTCAACCAGACACCGGACAAGGGGTTTTAGAAAATACCTGGAATAGCATTCTTGGATCTTACAAGGGAGGCCATTCCATTCAAACAGTACATGACAATACACCAATACAATCCATATTGGAATACTCTAAAGTGTTAATTTAATGCTGCTTTCATATCCTTGTTAATATAAAACTTCATGTAGGTGACTGTATCTTTTGGAGAAATATCCCAGAAATAGAATCACTATATCAAAAAGCATATAGATTTATGATTAAATTTTGCCTATCATTTATAAGGCTTGGATCTCTTCACTTATATAACATTGTGAAATAGCAAATTCAAGTTTTTGATAAATAAAAGATTTACCAAAACCAACTAAGGTTGTATGTTTGTGATAATAAATGTAGTATTTCATTAATGGTTAAAGATCATTATATTTTTTCCATGTATTTCATTAATGGTTAAAGATCATTATATTTTTTCCATGTAAACAGTCTGTTGTTTCATTTGATTTTCTCTTGATGCATAGGTCCTCTGTCTAATTTTAGGTCATCCTTGTTAAGAAGGGATATAGTCTCTTGACTCTCCAATAATTACTGGGTAGTTTTGTAGGTTACTACAGTCTTAGCATTTTTTAAACATATTTTTTTTTTGCTATTTAGAAGCTTTTAGCTTTATGGTATTAAATTACCAATTCCTATTTTTAAAATGGGAAACTGGAGAAATTGCTCAAACATGATGATCTGAGCTAAGACCCCCAGCATCTAGAGTAAAAGCTGGGCTTTCAGGTATATATTTTCAACGCAAGGGCTGGAAGGCTAATGAAGTAAGACTCTGGCGCTGACTGACCTGGCAGTCCAGCCAACAGCATGACTTGCAGTTTCAGTGAAGTTCTTCATTAAAAAATAAAGTGGAAAGAGAATAAGGAAGAATGTGGACACTACTTCTGGCTCCAGACATGTGCCTGGGGGCAGACATTAACACTCACACATACATACATACATACATACATACATACATACATACATACACACACACACACACACACAAACACATACACACACACACACACACACACACACACACACACACACACACGAGATATCCGCCAATATTTGAAATATTGTAAAGTTTTCTTCAGTATAATATGACAAAATGAATCTCCACTTTCCTCCACAATATACATTCTTTTTCATATTTGAATACGGTGGTTGATTGGTACCAATCCTAATTTGTAATATGATGTATTAATTCCATTTCACATCTTCACAAGATGATTAAGAAGTAGAAGGACCCCGAGGGTCCTAGAAACCTACAAGAAGAACATTGATAGGCAGATTTGGGCCCAAGGGTTCCGCTCAAACTATGGCACCAGCCAAGGACAATACAGGCCATAAACTTCAAACCCCTATCCAGATCTAGCCAATGGACAGGACATTTTTCACAGCTGAGTGGAGAGTGGGGACCGACTTTCACACATATTCTGGTGCCTCATATTTGACCACGTCCCCTGGATGGGGAGATCTGGTGGTACTCAGAGGAAGGATAGCAGGCTACCAAGAAGAGACTTTATACCCCATGAGCATATAAAGGGGGAGGAAGTCTCCCTCAGTCACAGTCACAGGGGAGGGGAGTAAGGGGAAAAGGGGGGGAGGGAGGAATGGGAGGATATAAGGGATGGGATAATCATTGAGATATAATATGAATAAATTAATAAAATATAATAAAATAAAAAGGACTTGTTTTCACATTATTTGTTTCCTAGCCATGGATAAAAATCATTCTCTTTCTTTGTTCTCTTTTCTTTCTCAGTTATATTGTTCTTCATGTATCATAGAGTTTTAATTTTCAAAAGCCTTTACATTCTTAAGGTCTAGATTTATTTTAGAAATTTCTTTCTATTTTTACTCATATTTCCCTTTATAACATTAGGTAAATGCTACTTACAAAATGCTTCATTCTTCTGTCAAAATAGATATGTTTGCACTAAGGTCCTGTTTAGTATTCATTTATCTGACAACCTCCCTCACTCCTCATTGTTTTCCTTTGGAATCTGCTCATATTTCCTCTAGCTGTCAAAAAGTGCTATCAAGCACTTGTAATTAAGACCACCTACAATTTTATGTGTGGCATTACCATAATTGATCACAGTTTGATTTTAGATGGAAATTTTTTATTACTTTATTAATTATTTTAGACAGAGACCAATGTGCATACACCATTCTGGCCTACACTTTTAAATAGTTGTAGATGACCATAAATATCATCATCCAGCCTCTGCCTCTTGAAGGCAGAGATATGACAGACAATCATTATCAAACTGGGCTTAAAGCTGAGTGGGCACTGAACACAGAACTGTGCATATGATAGAGAAACATTCTACCAACTTAATAATATCACCTGCTTAAAATGTTCCAAGGCACTATTTTTATCTTCACATTCTTACACAGTAACAACGCAACTGATACACATGTCCATCATCTTTTCCTTAACTTCTCAGTGTTCATCATTTCCCCTGAGTGTGATTGCGCAATAGTTCAAGATAATTATCTCAGACTACAATATGGTGAATTGTAAATTAAACATTTGGCTGTTTTCTATTAAGAAGACAGCTATTGAAGGAGATCCAAGATGGCGGTGAGCAGTGTGGACCGTGTTTGGACGCTCCAGTGAACAATTCGGGGAATTGCACAGATTTCTGAGCCAGGAGCACCTGGGAATTGCACAGATTTCTGAGCCAGGAGCACCTGGGTCCCGACACCATAACGGCAGGAGTGCTCCACGGTTCCAGAGGACCAGGGTGCAGATGATCTGCGTGCCCCTGCGAATGGGAAGAATGCGGATTTTCTTGGATCAGAGCAGCAGTGGCGACACCAGCGGCAGCAGTGGCAGTGGCTGAGGTTTGCAGCTCGGAGCCTTCCTGTGGAGGCGGTTAGTGTGGTGGCTGGTAGGAGTTGCTGCAGGAGAGGGGACTCCAGATGGGATTTGGGTAGCGTGGTTCAGTGTGACACAAACTGAACTTGGTGGACAGTTTGGCCTCAGAGTATTGGGTACAGCTCAGTGCACAGTGCCGTGGAGACGCTGGCTCAGCACAGCAAGCAATTCTGCCTAGGGCAACAGCTCAGCGCAGCCACGGCTCCCCTGCTGTGATGCAGGCTGGCTGGAGCGCTCAGGTCCACCGGGGCGCCGGCTCAGCGCAGCCGCAGTTCACCTGCTGTGATGCAGGCTGGGCGGAGTGCTCAGTTCCACAGGAGGCGCTAACTCACATCAACCAGCAGTTCTGCACAAGACACTAACTCAGCTTAGCGGGTAGTTTTGGGGCACTGACCCAGGCTGAGGTCAGCACGCAGATTCAGCCCAGAGGCCCTAGCTGGACTTGATGGGCAGATTAGGCCCAGAGATTCTAGCTGAGCAGTGCACACAGGCTTGGCGGCCCCAAGACTCTGGCTGGACTATCCACGAAGTATAGGCCCGGAGTCCCGGGCTGAATTCAGAGTGCAGTGTGGGTCCATAGTCCCTGGCTGAGCTCCGTGCACAATTCTGCCCCGGAGACTTGGGTGGAGCTCGGCATGCAGTTTAGGGCCAGAGTTCCTAACCGTGCTTGGCAGACAGATTGGGCCCAGAGTCTCTAGTAGAGCCTTTGGCACAGTCCCGCCTCTAAGACTCTGGTTGGACACAGTGTGCAGTTGGAATCCAGAAATCCTGGCTGAGCTGGGTAGACTGTCCGGGCCTGAGTCAATAACTGACCAGAGCACGCACTTTGGCCAAAGCCCCTAGCTGAGCTTGGTGTGCAGTCCCAGCCCAAAATTCTGGCTGGACCCTGGGTGCATTTTGAGCCCAGAATTCCTAGCTGAGCTCGGCAGACCGTTCAGGCCCTGAGAATCTAGCTGAGCTCGGTGCGTGGTTCAGGCCCAGTGTCCCTGGCTGGACTTGGCAGGGAACCTAGAAGACGGTGGATAACTTGGCCTGACCCAATGCTCATCCAGAGACCCAGAACGATTGCAGGACCCACAGCACAGGGGAGCTGAAGATCACTGACTGTGAGAGCCCAAAACAACAGGGCTAACTTCCTGCCGTCCACACCAGTGAAGCATCAGAGCTTCCAGCCTACGGAAATCGTGAGAAAACAAGTGAATCTATCATCAGACTCCCTCCATCCAACTCGGGAAGCTACCCAACCAAAACAAAGCCGGCAAGATATCTAAAGGACAGCGTAAAAGCATATGCAAAAAAAACCCAACAACATGGCATCTCCAGTTTCAAGCTATCCAAAAGAAAACAACCCAGAGAGCTCAAATACAACGGAAATACAAGAAAATGACCTCAAATCCTTAATAAGGAGCATATTAATGGAGGAAACAAATAAAATTCGTAATCAAATACAGGAAGACGCAGCCAAACAGGTGAGAGGCATAAATGAAGCACAAAAAGTGGAACTGAAAAAATTTCAGGAAAATGCAAATAACCAGATGGAAGAAATAAATAAAACGGTTCAAGCTCTGAAGACCTATAAAGAGGCAATAGAAGAAACTCAGGAATATACAAAAAATCAGGTGAAAGAAAAAAAAAATCAGTTCAAGATCTGAAGACGAAAATGGATTCAATGATAAACACACAGATAGAAGAAAAACGACAATGTGAGACCTCAGAGAAGAAGGCGAGCAACACAGAGGTGAGCTTTTCTAACAGAATCCAAGAGAGGGAAGAACGAATCTCAGGTCTAGAACATACAATCACAGATCTTGAAGCAACTATTAAAGAAAATGCCAAATCTGGAAAACTCCTGACACAAAACATCCAAGAAATCCAGGACACCATGAAAAGAAGAAATCTGAGGATAATAGGCATTGAAGAAAGAGAAGATATCAGACTCCAAGGCCCAGAAACTATTCTCAACAAAATCATAGAAGAAAATTTCCCCAACCTAAAGAAAGAGATACCTATAAACATACAAGAGGCCTACAGAACACCAAATAGAATTGACCAGAAAAGGAAAACTGCCCGTCACATAATAATCAAAACACAAAACATATAGAACAAAGAAAAAATATTAAAAGCTGCAAGGGAAAAGGGCCAAATAACATTCAATGGCAAACCTATCAGAATTACACTAGACTTCTCAGCAGAGACCATAAAAGCCAGAAGAGCCTGGACAGAGATCCTGCAAACCCTAAGAGAGCACAGATGCCAGGCCAACTACTTTACCCAGCAAAACTAACAATAACCATTGATGGAAAAAACAAAATATTCCATGACAAAAACAAATTCAAACAGTACCTATCCACAAACCCAGCTTTACAGAAGGTACTAGAAAGAAAGCTCCATCCCAAAGGGTCAAGCTACAACCAAAATTATTCAGGAAATAGGTAACTATACCATGGCAAAAACACAACTACACAAACACTCGATTGGAAACAACATCAAAATTAAGACTCTTAACAGTCACTGGTCGTTAATATCTCTCAACATCAATGGTCTCAATCCTCCAATAAAAAGACACAGACTAACTGAATGGGTGCATAAACAAGATCCAACATTCCTCTGCATTCAAGAAACACATCTCACCTATAACAATAGGCATTACCTCAGGGTAAAAGGTTGGAAAAAAATATTCCAAGCAAATGGTCACAAGAAGCAAGCAGGCATAGCCATTTTAATATCAAACAAAATAGACTTTCAACCAAAATTAATCAAAAGGGATGCAGAAGGACACTTCATACTCATCAAAGGTAAAGTCAATCAAGATGACATCACAATTCTGAACATCTATGCTCCCAATACAAGGGCATCCATATTTGTAAAAGATCTGCTAAAAAAACTTAAACCTCACATTGATCCCCACACAATAATAGTGGGAGACATCAACATCCCACTCTCACTGTGGAATAAGTCATTGAAACAGAAACTAAGCCGAGGAATAACATCATTAACCAATGCCATGGGTCAAATGGATCTAACAGATATCTATAGAACCTTTCACCCAAACAAGAAAGAATATACCTTCTTCTCTGCACCCCATGGAACCTTCTCCAAAATTGATCACATCGTAGGTCACAAAGCAGGCCTCAACAGATACAAGAGGATTGAAATAATACCTTGTATCCTATCAGAACACCATGCTCTTAGGCTGCAATTCAACAACAACAGAAACAACAAAAAGCCTACGTGCACGTGAAAATTAAACAGCTCTCTGCTAAATGACACATGGGTCAGGGAAGAAATAAAGAAAGAAATCAAGAAGTTTCTGAAATTCAATGAAAATGAGGGAACAACATACCCAAATTTGTGGGATACACTGAAAGCAGTATTAAGAGGAAAATACATAGCACTAAGTGCCTTTAAAAAGAAATTGGAAACATTGCACATAAGCAACTTAACGAAACAGCTGGAAGCCCTAGAAAAAAAAGAAGCAGAAACACCCAAAAGGAGTAGACCTCTGGAAATAATCAAACTCAGGGCTGAAATTAACAAATTAGAAACGAAGAAAACAGTCCAAAGAATCAACAAAACCAAGAGCTGCTTCTTTGAGAAAATCAACAAGATAGACAGACCATTAGCCAAACTAACTAAAAGGCAGAGAGACAATACTGAAATCAACAAAATCAGAAATGAAAAGGGAGACATAACAACAGACACTGAAGAAATACAAAGAATCATAAGATCCTATTTTGAAGGCATATATGCCACAAAATTTGAAAATCTAAGGGAAATGGACGATTTTCTTGATCAACTTCACTTGCCAAAGTTGAGTGAAGAACAGATAAACAAGCTAAATAGTCCCATTTCCCCTACAGAAATAGAAGCAATCATTGATAGTCTCCCAAGCAAAAAAAGCCCAGGGCCAGATGGTTTCAGTGCAGAATTCTACCAGACCTTCAAAGGCGAGCTAATACCGATACTCTTCAAGCTACTCCAAAACATAGAATTGGATGGAACATTACCAAATTCATTCTATGAGGCCATAGTCACGTTGATACCTAAACCTCACAAAGACTCAACAAAGAAAGAGAATTTCAGACCAATTTCTCTTATGAACATCGATGCAAAAATACTAAATAAAATTCTTGCAAAACGAATACAAGAACACATAAAGGATATCATTCATCATGACCAAATAGGCTTCATTCCAGGCATGCAGGGATGGTTTAATATATGGAAATCCATCAATGTAATCCACCATATAAACAAACTGATAATAAAAAACCACATGATCATCTCTTTAGATGCAGAGAAAGCATTTGATAAAATCCAACACTCATTCATGTTTAAAGTTTTAGAGAGATCTAGGATACAAGGCACTTTCCTCAACATAATAAAGGCTGTATGCAGCAAGCCAATAGCCAAAATCAAAGTAAATGGTGAGATACTCAAGGAAATTCCTCTAAAATCGGGAACAAGGCAAGGCTGCCCACTCTTTCCATATCTCTTCAATATAGTACTCGAAGTTCTAGCCAGAGCAGTAAGACAAAAAATGAGATCAATGGTATCCAAATGCGAAAGGAGGAAGTCAAACTATCTCTATTTGCAGATGATATGATAGTGTACATAAGTGACCCTCAAAATTTCACCAGAAAACTCCTACAGCTGATAAACACTTTCAGCAATTTGGCTGGATACAAAATTAACTCAAAAAAGTCTGTAGCCTTCCTATACACAAATGACAAGCTTGCAGAGGAAGAATTAGGAAAGCCATACCCTTCACATTAGCCACAAGCAATATAAAATATCTAACTAAGCAAGTGAAGGACTTGTTTGAAAAAACTTCAAAACTCAGAAGAAGGAGATTGAAGATGACATGAGAAAATGGAAGGATCTTCCTTGTTCATGGATCAGGAGAATTAACATAGTAAAAATGGCCATCCTACCAAAAGCAATCTACAGATTCAATACAATCCCAACCAAAATACCCACACAATTGTTTAAGGACATTGAAAGTTCAATTCTGAACTTCATATGGAAAAACAAAAATCCCAGAATAGCAAAAACGATCTTGTACAATAAAAGGTGCAGCGGAGGAATCTCCATACCTGATCTCAAATTGTACTATAAAGCAATAGTAATTGAAACAGCATGGTACTGGCACAGCAACAGGCCGGTTGATCAGTGGAATCGAATTGAAGACCCAGATATGAATCCACACACATATGGTCTCTTGATTTTTGACAAAGAAGCCAAATCCATTCAATGGAAAAAGGATAGCATCTTCAACAAATGGTGCTGGTCTAACTGGATGTCTATGTGTAAAAAAAAATGCAACTGGACCCATATTTGTCACCTTGCACAAAACTGAAATCCAAGTGGATTAAAAACCTCAACATAAAACCAGAGACACTAAGTCACTTAGAAGAAAAAGTGGGGAAGAGCCTGGAACACATTGGCACAGGAGACAACTTCCTGAACAGAACACCAACAGCCCAGGCCTTAATGTCAACAATTTTAAATGGGACCTCATGAGGCTGAGAAGCTTCTGTAAGGCTAGAGACACTGTCAAGAGAACAAAGCGACAGCCTACAGACTGGGAAAAGATCTTCACCAACCCTACATCTGACCAAGGTCTAATATCCAAAATATATAAAGAACTCAAGAAATTAAACACCACCAAACCAAATAACCCAATTGAGAAATGGGGCTTGGAACTAAATAGAGAATTCTCAACAGAAGAATATCAAATGGCTGAGAAACACTTAAAGAAATGCTCAACCTCCTTAGTCATCATGGAAATGCAAATCAAAACAACTCTGAGATTCCATCTTACACCCATCAGAATGGCTAAGATCAAAAACTCAAGCAACACCACATGCTGGAGAGGATGTGGGGAGAGAGGAACACTCCTTCATCGCTGGTGGGAATGCAAACTAGTACAGCCACTTTGGAAATCTATCTGGTGCTATCTCAGAAATCTGGGAATAGGGCTTCCTCAAGACCCAGCTATTCCACTCCTTGGAATATACCCAGAAGATGCACCAGCACACAACAAGAAAATTTGCTCAACCATGTTCATAGCAGCCTTATTCATAATAGTCAGATCATGGAAACAGTCTAAATGTCCCTCAGTAGAAGAATGGATAAAGAAACTGTGGTACATATACACTATGGAATACTACTCAGCTATTAAAAACAAGGAATTCCAGAAATTTGTGGATAAATGGATTGAGCTAGAAATGATCATAATGAGTGAGTTAACCCAGAAGCAGAAAGACTCAAATGGTATATACTCACTTATATCTGCATACTAGCCCAAGGGGCATGTCCCATGAAAGCCTTCCCTTACCAGGAAACTGGGACAGAGGGGAGGACACCCTATTGGGACTCTAGATGAGAGAACCATGGGAGAATAGCAAAGTAGAAGGATCCAGTGGGTCCTAGAAACCTACAAGTAGAACATTATGATAGGCAGGTTTGGGCCAAGGGGTCCCGCTCAGACTAAGGCTACAGCCAAGGACAATACAGGCAGTAAACTTTAAACCCCTACCCAGATCTAGCCAATGTTCAGAACAGTCTCCACACTTGAGTGGAGGGTGGGATATGACTTTCTCATGTACTCTGGTGCCTCACATTTGACTATGTCCCCTGGAGGGGGAGACCTGGTGACACTCAGAGGAATGACAGCAGGTCACTGAGAAGAGACTTGATATCCTATGAGCATATACAGGGTGAGGTAATCCCCCTCAGGAACAGTCATAGGGGAGGGAAATAAGGGGAAAATGGGAGGGAGGGAAGAATGGGAGGATACAAGGGATGGGATAACCATTGAGATGTAACAAGAATAAATTAATAAAATTTTAAAAAACGCAAAAATATGCTCAATTTGAAAAAAAAAAAAGAGGACAGCTATTTTTCTTGCAGCTTCAAGGAAACACACCCATACTCCTGCCTTTTGTTCCTCTCTTCAGATTTTAATCACTGACAGACGTTTCCCCCTCCACCTCTGCTTCCAAAATTTATAGGTTCCTGGGAATGAACCTGCAGTATGAAATGAATTTGTCCAGACAAGGCAGCTCACTCTGTGGTCTCTGGTGCTGCTGGCTAGCAGACATTGCAGATGGCAAGAAACGTGTCATGCGTTTGTTCTCTAAGGTAGGCATGTATTCCCACTGTCAGGTGTTTCTGAGGATAAAAATATCTTTTAAAGAGGCACTGAAAATCTAAATTGAGTACATCTGGCACCCCTCCTTTATTTACTCTTTGTTAAGCATCATAAAGTATCCTTTCAAGACTGAGGAGAAATGATTTACATTTGCAAAGCCCTTACTGATTTATTCCAAACCAATTTTGCTCACCCAGATGATTTGTGTTCCACCTTCCCAAGATCTCTTTAACTAGTTTTCCAGGTGCAGAGGTGAGAGTTGCCAGGGTATAATTTTTGGATTACTCTTAACTCCCTTTTGCAAGATGTTCAACATGTTGGCTGTGCTCCAATCTCCAGCTCTAGTCTCTGCCTGAAAGGATAAATTACAAATTTTTGTAATTATGTAGATATAAAAACACATTTTGCCAGTGAAGATGCCATATTTACCAGCTATACTAAAGCATCTTTATTTTCTTTCACTCATATCTAAAAATAAGCTCTGTTTTAAATTACATCCATTTTTCAGGGTATTACCTGCTTACACTAGTTCATAAAAACAAGTGTCCTAAAGTTAAATTTTATAGAGTTTGATAGTTTCATTGGTGATAACTCAAGGATGAATGGATAGTAACTGTTTTACATAACTGATGGATAGTAATTGGTTTTACATACATGTATGTTTTACATACATGCCTAACATAACCCCACAGGAGACCAGCATTTTGTTAAGAAATTCTGTCAACTTTAATCTTCAGCTTACCACGGCTCTTAAAAAAGCATTACATCTAGGATTCTCTGCTTCCCCAGCTGTAAACTACATGTCACTTAAAACATTTTGCCAGTGTTTACAATATTAATACACTGCAAACATTAAACATGCTGATTTAGTGTCTAACATGTGAATTAATCCAATACAAAGCGAACATCACAACGGTAGGCTGAAGTTTCCAGGGTAATGACCTTCCTGTATTTAAGGTTCTACGAGGCAGAGCGGCTGCACAGAAGTCCATGACTGGAGAGATGGGGAATCCTGAAGATCTGGAGGCCCCTCATCTTGACACTCTTCAGGTCCTTTAAGAGCACCATGACCTCTGTAGCTGACCGATTATTTGTTCCTGTTTATAGAAACCCTTTGGAATGTGTAAACTTAGCGATAGCATCTACCAACCCAGTAGCCAAGAAAGTCAACTGACAGCATCTGAAATTTAAATAAGAGATGACCCTGTTAGGCTATAACTATACCTAGTGTTTACATCAGTGTATTAAAAAATGATTTGATGTGTGTTTTTGTTTTTGTTCTGTAACTGTAAAATTTTCATAAAGCTGTTTCCATATCAGAGTATGCTGTTTAAGGCAGCCTGCATCTGTATGACTATGTCATCCTTACTCATATTTGGCTCAAGAACAAGTTGTGTTTTATTGAGCCCTGACAAGAAAACTGTGTTCTACATCAGTACTCTATTACGTGAGAAGTTGAGGTCTTTGGAAATGATGTCTACAAATTTCAGATGTACAATTTCTCTGCACAAGTCCCTTGGCTAGCACATGTTTGATAATGCAACATCAATACCTTATAATAAGATATCAATAAAATAACAGCACAGTCTCAGAATGTGTGAGTAAATTATGAGCCACATGGTCAAAATGTATCTCCACGGACTATTGTGCACTAAGATTTGAATATTTGCTTAACTTTATTCATGAAAACACTGTCATTGTTTATCCAATCTTAGTATTAAGCAGACATAACTCTGTTTCAACGATAAGATCATACAAAGCTAATATGAAAATAATCACATGTTATCTTTCCTCCTCTCTTTAGAGAGCAACATGTAAGGAAATTATTACTAAAAATTAGATTAAACCAACTGACACATTTAAATCATATAAGTTCTAATAAATGCAAATATATCTAAGAAACAATAGGGTAAACACATTATTATAAGAGAGGAAGGTTAATGTTAAGCTTCATTAACTTTCAGTGAACAATGCATAAATAAATGCAGAAACCTAATGCGTTTGAGAAGTACATTAACCTCTCTCAGACTAATATCCCAAATCCGTGACCTTGCATCTTAAGTGGGTTATTACAATTGACATGAGAAGGATAATTTCAATTGAATATAACTGCCTGAATGTACTTAGATGAACCCTAGCATGACTATCTATACCCTCTAACTTTTATATTGCAAGAATTCATTTTGATTTTTGTGAAATTAACCCTTTTTATATCACCAAATAATTTGAAAATATGCAACATTAACTTTAACATGATCTCATTTCCCATCATTCCTGGTTCTCCTACCCATAAAATGAATTGTTTTTAAATTTTTGCATTAATTTTATTAGATGACTATCCACAAGATTAAAAGAAAAAAGTAAAACAAGAGATTTTGAGACAGGGTTCCTCTGTGTAGCCTTGGCTGTTCTGGACTCACCTTACAGACCAACGAGGCCTTGAACTCACAGAGATTCACCAGCCTCTGCCTCCCAGAGTGCTGGGATTGCAAGCATATGCCTTCACTCCTAGCCTGAGTAAAACAAATTTTAACTTACGACATAATATTTATACATGTCCTATCATTATTTCATTTAAAAGTAAGAACATTTTACCTCACTGTCCAAATACTCAAACTTCTTTTGATTGGCTTTCCCATGGTTCTCAGCTTTTCTCTCTTTTGTTTCTAAGCTCAAACTCAAGTAAGTATTTATATCTTGTTAACCTTAATCACTACACTACTTTCCCTTCCTCTCTTCTCACCTCTGCTTTCTTTCATTACTAAAGCCAAGTTATTATTTTCACAGATTATCTATAAATTCATTACAGAGGTGTAGTATAAATATATATCACACTTTTATATAGGAGTTTGTTTAATATTTGCCGGATTATATGAGAATATATGTAACATATTGGGGTTGGAGAGATGACTCAGATGACTGCTTACCCAGAGGACCAAGGTTTTATTCCCAGCACCCACAGCCAATTATCTATGTCGTCAGTTCAAAGGACTCCAACACCCTCTTATGTCCTCCCCAGATACTGCATGCATGAATTCATAATTAGATTTAATTTTTTGTTTCATAAAGACTTTGTTGAGTTCACCTCTGTTCACTTCATTCTCATTGCCAAGAAACCGTGTTAGTCAAAAGTTATATATCTTGTCTTTTCTAGATATGAAACAAAGAAATCTATGATCTTTTTCTACTGTATATACCTTGTTTTCACCATCTTTGAGTTAATGAATAATTGTCTCAAATTTTCCTCTATTCATCTTATTGAGTATACTACTAAGTAATGAATAAATTTCCATGATATTATTTTTCTTGTTCTTTATATTAGTTTTGATTTGGCATTCTTTTCATTTCTCTTATGCTATTCAGAATAGTATGCTAGTTCAGTCACATAAACAGACCTACATTCTACAACTTAAAATGGATAGTTTATTTTACAACAACTTTGTAAAACTTGGAGCAACATTTTCAGAGGTCCAGTGTTATACAAGAGGGGTTTGTAAGAAGATATATGAGCTAAGAATATAAGGAATTTATTATTCCTTATAAATGTCTCACTTAGTGTCTTATTCTTGAACCCATTTACTTTTCATGTCCTCCAAAAACTGCCATTTCTTAGTCTGTTACCCTATTGAAGATTTGGCTCGAGAAGTATAGTTTTCATCTGTTAAACTCCAGTTTTTACACCTTCTACATTTTTCTCTTTATGGCTTGTGATTATTGCTCAATAATTTATCTACTTTGACTTCACAGAAGTTCACTAAAATCTACCTGCACTGATGAAATCCTATAGTTTTCATGGTTGTAACTCTCTACATTTTTCTTGCCCATGCATGTTGAGACTTTCAAACATAAGAAACACAGTTGTCTCCACCTAACTATTTTTTTCTTTTTTCATATCTTTAGTTAGCCATTGTGAACTATAACCTCAAAAATGTTAAAATTTCCAGAAGCTAACCATTTGCATGGTTTCTATCTTACATTTCTCTGGGTGGCATCATGGGCACGTACACCACATTGCTGTATCAAACCTGGTATCCACACTGGATCCACTTTGGCCATTCCTTCTCTAGAAGCTTATTCAGTGGTTAGATGTATTGATATGTTGTTTGTGAATGTAATGATGATCATTTTTATGTGTACAAAACAGGCAAAAAAAGTATTTTTCTGTTTATGAAATTGTGAAAAAGAAAACCAGAACCTCACTATGTTGTTGTATTTCAAACAGTGAGAGTTATTATCATGCTTTGGTGTAAGTGCTTATTTTATGGAAAGGCAGGAAATTTGTGGATAGAACACAGAGAATATGTTCTAATTAACAGGAATATGCTTTACTGGGGAAGACTGAAGGACTCATTCCTTGAAAGAATTGATACCCAGTCTCTTGTCATCACAACAAGAAAAAGTTAAATAAAATGAGAAACTTTTAGAGAAAAAAAATCATTAATATATTTTAACATACCATGTTTCTGTTTCATCATTTTATTATTATTTACTGTTACTATTTCAATATGCCTAAATTAGAGATTAAATTCTATAATAGCTATGCCTGTTTATATGCAAACATATTTAAAGTTTGTGGTATCTAGTCTCAGGTATTGGCTTAGCATCTGAGATATCCTCCACACACATAAACATCATATGTGAAAAGGTGTTACCATCTTGTTCTGATGAATACTTCTCCATTATCAATGGTAAAAATTCCAACAGTTGGTAGTCATTTTTTTCTTCTACTTACCCTAAGGCAAGTAAGTCCAAACTCCTCAGCTGGATGAACTGTGGTGTCCCAAGTTATGCTTCCCTCAGCAACATTGGTCTCTGGATGGGGAATGGTGAAACATATGATCAAGTCTGTACCACAAGATTTTCGCTCCATCAGTGGGTGTGAGGAAAGAGGATTTTCTCTGCAACAAGTATTATAACTCTCAGATAAGCATTCAGGAGACAAAGAACCTCTATGCAATAGCATAGCGTCACAGCACCAGGCCAAGCAGCAGTAGGGAGCTCCTGGCTCTGAGGCCAAGTCAGATGGCTATGAAGGCCCAACCTAACTCTGGCGAATAGAGTGGCTGTTTCTGGAACACTAACAGCTTGCTTCTGCAGATGGGCACTGTGGCACACAGAGTAGCACAAAGGATGGGAGTGGCGATCCATGGTGACTTGCTAGTAAACAACAGTTGTGACTGCTGGTTCTGTGGTGACTGCCTGCCAGACCATCAAATCTCCTCATCCAGAGATGAATTCTTCAGCAGAAATGTAGGCCCTCTCCCTCAACATTGTAGCTCAGAATAAACAGCCAACTCCAGACTATCTTCAGTGAAATTGATGGTGCAAACACAGAGGCATGCATGTGTGCTTGCCTGTGCGTGTGCATGCAAGTGTGTGTGTGTGTGTGTGTGTGCGCTCAATTTCATGTGACAGGGACTTATAAAACTTGGGCAGTGGGGAGGGGTTTTATGATGAATGCATCTTACTGTCTGAGAGTTAGGATGCTGGGAATGCTCTATTTACTTGGAGACAGATAATCATGTGACTGACCACCTGTAACACCTTGGGATGATGCCACCTGCTCCTGAGGTAGGTACAGAAACAGGGACAGGGCTTTGTCCTACCCCTTTCATTCTCCAGGTGAGATTTTTAAATCTCAAGTTTGAGATTTCTGGGTTTTGAACATGTTCCACCTTACCAGTTCCAGTCCCATCCCTCTGGAGGCATGGTTCATGAGCCCCACAGGAAATGCTCCTGAAAAACTGGAAATCTACCTACCGAAGAATAAAATTAGATTCTGTCTTTCATTTTATAAAGAAGTTAATTTAAATTGTATCAATAAATTAATGTTTAATAAGCTAAAATTTCTGGAAGTAAACATAGGAGATATGCTTCAATATATCAAGGTAGGCAAGATCTTTCTGAGAAGAACACCAGTGGCACAGGAATTACCCCCATGTAACAACAGATAATAAATGTAAAAATTTGATGTACAGAATAGGAAACAATCAGGAGAGCAGTCTACTCAATGGAAGAAAATCTTTGTCACTATATTTCGGACAATGAGATAATATGTAAAACTTCATAGAGAATTGCAAAATATAAATACCAATGGAATTAAACTGCTTGTCAACAAATCGGCAAATAACTGAATGCACCCCAGTCAAAATGGCTATTATCAATAAATCTGAACACATATGTTCAAGAAGATACTGGGATAAAGAATCTCTCCATCACTGTTGTGGGAATAGAAATTCATATGCCTTCTGTGGAAATCAGTTTGGGCATTTCTCAAGACACTAAACACAGACTACTATAGGACTCTATTTCACCATCAGCCACTGCTCCTGACAACTCAATATCCTACCGTAGAAATATGTAACCCCATGTTTTTGCTTCTTTTTTCAATATACACAGAATTGATAACAACATAATTGCCAATCAAGTAATAAATTGGTAATGAATGTGTGTGTGACTGTGTCCTTATGTGTGTGTGTCCGTGTGTGTGTGTGTGTGTGTGTGTGTGTGTGTGTGTGTGTGTGTGTAATACTATTAAACTCTAAAGCACAAGGAAATCACAAAATTTTCTGGAAAATAGGTGATTTATAGTGTATTATATTTCACAACGTTGCAGAATCTCAAAAAGGAAAGTACCACATGTGCTCTCTTATTCCGCAGTCCAACTCATAATATATGATTATATAGAAAGAAATGCACAAACAGGCGCAGAATAACATGCAGGAAGGAGAAGAAGAGAGGCTTAGTGGTGAGGAAAAAAGAGAGAAAGCAAAATATGAACAGGAATTATAAAAAGGAATAGAAAATTTGTTGTCTTTCCAGGTTGTCATTAATTTTTTATTTTTGTGGTGCATACATGTATTAAAAAGTATTGAATATTGAAATTGTAAAACGTAACACTAACCTCCACATACTATGCTTTTGTTTGCTACTTAAACTATATAGATGTTTATTGAATTGTATAGTCTTTCTATATTTTAATTTCATTATGTAATTTTTTAATTTGTTATCATTTGATAAATAATAAAGTTTAAAATTTAGAAAGAACACAAAATTATAAATTATATCCTATCAAAAACGTGTTATTTAAAATTCATTAAATTTGTACCACATAATTTACCTAGAGAGCAAAATTTCTCAAGAATATCTGCTAAAATTCCAAATCCTCTATACAACAAGGAGCAAATTAGGTTGCTATAATGAGGAAATTGCTCAGTTTAATTTCCTTATTAAGGAAAATAGTATATCCACAGACCTGTAAAATTAGCATGCCTTCCCATAAAGGAAATATATTTACAACACAAAGCTCATACAAAGGAAGCAGCTAATTTACATAAATATCACAAAGTACAGCATTGACAAATAAATTTGTATTTAATGATGTATACTCTTCAAATATTCATGTATCTGCAACTTATAAACAGTTATATATAATTATACTTGTCACCCATGCAGCCTTCCAATGGCTCAGTAGCTTTTTTTACATCACTACTTCAAAGATATCTAAATATTACCCACATCACCACAGCTCTTCAAGAGTTTTCAATGAATAAAACTATTACTCTTACTAGAGTGTTTATGGAGAACACACAATTTAGTTTAACATCATTGTGAAATGCAGTCTTTTACATAACAAAGTAAACAGGAAATGGTGTGATCTCTTTTTAAAAACGCAGTGACCATTTTTTCCAAATGCCATTTCATGTCTTATTTACACAAAAGAGAAAAGATCAATTCCTCTTTAAAAGTCAACTGACACCCCAATACGTCTATATAACCACCACTATGTTACACTAGTTTTCTAGAAGAAATACCATTCTTTGGGCAATTAAATAGCACTCAATATTACAAAATTATTTGCAATGTTAGAAATCAGGTCAGTGCAGTTTTACTTGGATGGGCTCTTCTTTATATTGCACAGTTTGTAACAGGACACAGACTCTTAATGGAAAAACAAAAATGATGAACCAGGAAATAGTTAAAAAGACTTTTGGCATAGTTTGAACTATGCTTTAAAACAGTGGGATTATGGTTCCCAAGAACCACAGCAGCAGCATTCTTTACAAAGAGCATTCACAGTGAAAGCCAAGGAAGGAAGCAATTCAAAAGAACCTGTGCTGTGGAGGAGGAAATTAGGAACATTCTTCTGTGTTTCACTCACTATTACAGAAATAACTAAATGTATCACTGCCAGTCAGGACTGTTATCATTTTCCCAAAGATTTGTCAATGCAGTTTTCCACATAGCACTCTTACTGGGCCATCTGAGATGGCTTGCAGCTCCCTGGGTCAGAAGATGAAAGAGTGGAAACAGAAAGAGTGTTGTCATCGATTCATCTTCTTAAGAGTTCTGGCTGGAGAAATACTTAGATGTGAACGATGGACTAGCAGATGGTTTCAATCAATGGTATCTTTGTTGCTGGATAACAGAATTACATGACAAAATTATGAGCTCATAGCTGGGGGTGGATTTCACTTCGTGGTTATAGGGAAAATTTATGTTTACCAGGGCCTGTAGGACCTGTTCAAGATAGCTTTCAGCTAAATATAGACAGGGAAGGGAGGGAGAAAACTGTAATAAATGTCAGGCAGTGAAAAGCAAATGAAGTAAATACAAAGAAAAGCAGAAAGAAGGTTAAGGTGATGTCACATCTCATCACAAAGTGTGTTTCTGAGGTTTCCGGGTGCCCTTGGCCACTTGCCCAAAACTCACCTTCATAACTGTGCATTCATTTTAGGCTGGGCTAAAAAAAATCTGACACAGTCATCTGAGAACTGTTACTGGATTAATAAATGATTGACAGTCAGAGGTTTCAATATGGAGTACTGATAGGAAGACTGTTCTTTTAACAGGATGGCTACTCAGAGTGTGTAAAGCACTTTTTGAGGCTTGCTGTGAAGAGGAATGTGCTGTACTACAGATACAACTCACAATTTTCCTAAGTATTTGCCTTTGTGGATACAAAATGGGCAGATTCTGTGCATAAAGGAGGTGGGAGGACTCACCAGGTGTGCTTCACTTCAAAAGAGTCTCTCTTTCAGATACTTATGGACACTATAGAATCTAGGATATTGCCATCAGTCTTGTTTTACAGAGAATCTACCATTTGGATAACTATGTTTTCTAGTAATCATTTTGAGCCTTACCCTCTGGTCTTCTTAGCTTCTATCTCTGCCAGGAGTTAGGTTTAATTGTAATGTTTTGATAGTCATGTATGTTAGTATTACTGTCCTCATTCTGAGCTTTGAAACATATTTTCTGCTTGGTATTAAACTGAAAAAAAAACCCATAACTCAATTAAAGAAAAACACATGGAGGTGTACACTCAAATGAACTCTTTTTGTCTTAAACACACACACACACATACACAAACATACTTGGGCACTCACATGCACATACACATCTATGTAAGTAGAATTTAATGTTAAGGAGGCTTGATGCAGTGGGAGAATCAAGGATGGCTTACATGGAAGAATCTCATTCCTGAGATTCACAGCTGTTGAGTGAATGATAAAATGATACTTCTCTTTTTTTGAAAAAAAAATAAATAAAGAGTATATATTCATGTTTTATACCCTGTGTGCATGAAATGTGGAAGTGAAAATAAATTGATGAGGGCATAATGGATACAAAAGGATATTATAATGATATCATTTTAACAGGAGAAATACTGGATGGAGAAGTGTTGTCATGCTAACTTTGATAATCATGTCTACTTTGAAGAAGTTGGTGAGGATAGACTTTTACAACATATATTGTGTTAATATTCTATATTCATTGGCTACACCACTGTTTCCAATATTTTCTTAAAGGATACTGTTTGTGTGTTTATTTGTGTGTGTGTGTGTGTGTGTGTGTTTGTGTGCGTGCACGCGCGCACACACACACACACAGATGTGACTGCAGGATATTGCTAGTATGTGCCAGCTGGTCTCTACGTGTTCTCCTACTTATGTAGGAGAACTCTTAACCACTGATCTCTTTCTCTAAGCACTGAAGGTGTTTGAAATCAAGACCATCAGTTGGATTAAGAGATTTTGAGCATGTTGTCTTTGTCTAATTAGTTTAGACCAGCAGAACATACAGAAGATAGAAATAGTCAATTAAGAAAGTAACAATTCTGCTCCCAGATCAATTTTAGGCTGACATGCCAATTCTACTCCAGTCTCTAGTGGAGCAGCCTTCCATTTGTTTCTGCTCTTCAGTTTCTATTTCTTACTTTGTCTCTCTCTTTGTCTATGTTGCACAGTTGTGTTTATTTCTTTGTTGATCCTTTGATGACTCAGGCACTTTTGCAAATTGTATTCTAAGGTTGCCATACACTTACTGTATGAATTATACAATTGTGAAAATGAGGCAATTCTTCAGATTTAGACAATATATTTTCAGGTTTCTGGTGGGAGGAAAAGGGGAGAAAAATTGATCCATATGTTTCCAGTTCCCTCTTATCACTAATATCTATTTCTGAAATGGTTAAGAAATTCAATTACATTCGAATGCAAGAGTTTTAAAATAAAACATCTTCCTTTACTATATCAGACCAACTCTGATTGCCAATGACAACTTTAGATTCCAAAGTATAAATCTCTTTACCAAAAAAAAGTCATCAATATTGCCTTCGATCTACAGAATATATTATCTAGCCTGAATTAGGCCAATAGGGAAGGTTTACTTTTTAAAAGATATAAATTAAAAATGCATCAGTGAAAAGCATCTCTTGCCAATACATTGGTGGTATAGCCAAGTCTGACTCCTGCCTATACTCCTTAGTGGAACAGTATTTTTAGAAGAAAACTTCTTACTGCTAGCAGCTACATTAAGAGGGCACTTAACACAATCTTCAGAGCAATAATTAAAAAGCAATTCTTGTGATATTAATAGACTAATAATTCATATGATCATGAATTGATCAACTAACAATTAACTTGTATAACTCTTATACTAAGCACCCTGCAATAGTATTAGAAGTAAACCATGAATTATAATTGAGTTATCTGGGTACAATACAACATATTGGAGTAGAAATATATATATATATATATATATAATATGTATTATATATTATATATAATATGTGAAAGAGAATCTTAAATTTAAATTCTATACCAATTGATCTAAAAATAAACTTATTTTGCATCTATATACAAAATTCTATACCAGTGAATAAAAATAACCTTGTGAGTAACAATTAAGGCATTAAGTTGTGGAGTAGATTCACTAATCTACTTTTTGTCCTATCAACCCTATATATTCTATATTCACCCTTCTTTCTTTTCAACCCCTGTCTCCAAACCCTTACAAGACAGGGAAAGCAAGTCCTCAATAGTTTCTGCCTCACAAATATGTCTTTTAGATATATTGGGCCAGAAGGCTGAAGATGATGCTCCAATGTTATAGAGAATTTTGGGTGACAGTTCAACCAGCAAACTATTCCTGTCATCTTCTCATTTGCGAAGCTACTAACCTGCATTCCCTGTCTACTCAGTTAATTAATATTATTCCTTCTCAAGTCTCTGATGGGGTTGAACACCAGCTCATTTAATTTTACAATTAAGCTTAGTTGTTTAGGGGTTAAGATGTTTTGAGCTCTAGATAGATGTTTTAAATTGTAATGATGAGATATGATAGATAATGCCTTATATTCAGAATTTTACATGCACCAAGATAGGAAATGTTTTCTTCAAGGCTGTCAGATACAAATAGCCAAAACACCATGAATGTAACATTTATTTAATTCCTGATTGTTTCGTGGTTCTTCTTGCTGTAGGTAGTTTATTGTATGTATGTTTAATAATATAAATGTAAATGTAAAATACTCAATAAAAAAGTGATCTGGAAAAAAATAGATATAAAAAAACAGTTTTTAAACAAACACACTATTGAATGTATCAGATAGCCACATTTAGTGAAAGAAAGTAATTTTCCAAGGAAGTCTGTTTCAGCAATTTAATCTCATTCTTTATGTAAGATATTTCAGTGGAATTCACTTTGAAGCAATAACAAGGAGGCATCATATGACTTAGCTGCTATTTAATCTCTCTCTCTCTCTCTCTCTCTCTCTCTCTCTCTCTCTGTCTGTCTGTCTAGTAAAAATATATGGAAAAAGCAATACGGGCCACTTCCCAAAGTATCTGGGTGTTTGATTTCCTAACTTCTTGTTTCTTCATAACAGCACGCAAAGTATCACATACTGCATATGAAGCACAGAATAAGAGCTGTTCCAAATGCTTGAGAAATACATGCTTTATCTAGCTGGTCTGACCTTTTATGTGGAATCAGTGTCTACACAGGAGCTTGATAGATGTGTGTTGGCCTCTTCAGACCCATACATTTAAAAAGTCCACTCTTACCATGTTATTAATGCAGTTAACATTTCAATTCTCCTTACTGCAAGCACCGAGGGTGCCATAAATAATGAAGGAACAAGGATGGCTGCTTCAATTCCAACCTATTACAATTACTTTTTGATCATAAAGATGGCCAAAATGTATATGTTATTGTTAGTGACATCTCAAGAATATTTTTAAAGGGAAAGAACAGTATGTATAAAGTATCAATGTCATCTTGAAATACCAAAATGCTTTTTCATAGGGAGAGTAATTAAAGGCAATGTGCCAGTTATTTTGGCTCCAGATAACTATAACTTTAAATACTGAATGTGTACTAATGGATGATGCATTTCAAACAGAATTCTAAATGAAGAATACTTTTGGATGATAAGTAATAATAATTTTTTTCAGATCAATGTTGGATGGGCATTAGAATGCTTAGAAGAAAAAGTGTTAAGGCACCTGAAAGAATCTGATAGCTGTACATTTATATTTAAAATAGACCTTTAAGAAAACATAGATATTAATGAATTTTCTAAAGCCCAATTTTAGGCAGTTTAGTAGAGTGGTATCAGAGGACAGCTGTGAACAGTGTAAGATCCAGAAAGAAGTTGGGAAGGAAGGGAGATGTGTGTTTCATTCTCCTCCTCCTAGTGGGGGAAACAGGGCCACACCTGCCTAAGGGCGATAATCTTTTCTTTCTCATGGCTAAGATTTGTGATAGAAGCAGGAGCATCTGGAGCTAGAAGCCTGCCAGTGTCACAAGGAGTTCCCACAGCCTAAACAGCACAGTGAGACTTTATTTGAATGGAAAATGTTACAAAGACTAAGCCTGTAGTTAGTTCACTTATAAGATTGTTGATTAGAGTGAAAAAAAAATTCAATTCCTAGTATGAGAAGGAGAAGGGAAACAAATGACTGAAAGAAAAGAAACCCAGCTTCCAGTAAACCTATACGAAAGTCTGTGATTTGAGTGATCTCTAAAATAACCAGTCCTCAGAAAAGCAATAATTTGATGAGACTGTTGTCACAGGGGTTCAGTTATATATTTGGGAAAAACGGACTCATTTTAGTATTCACATCACAGTAGAAATTGCTGGTACAGATGTTCTTGTGACATGAGCTTTGCAGCTGAGTCGGTCATTGGGGGTGATTATTAATGATAAGCCTAAGAATAAGGAATAAAAAGTAATTATAAAATCAAAAGAGGTATCTACCCCTTCCATCACCAAGAAGGATAATGAGACTGACATTACTTAACTATATTATACTGCATCCAGCTGAGGAACCAAGTCTAAGCAGTTGAAGAAAAGCTTAATTTTGGAGCACATATGGTACCATAAATCAAGATAACTGTCTATGGCTGGAGAAGTCAAGAATCTCAGAGGAAAACCTATGATTGTCGATATTCTAAATCAGTATAATTTCTAGCTACATGCTAAATACTTACTCTCATACTCACAAATAAATGCAGTTCTCACCCCTCATAGAAGACACATCGTTTTGCAGCAAGCCGACACCATTATAGAAATGCGCAATGGGTCAACATGCAAAGAGCAACTGACCATTGGTTGCCCATCCTGAAATGAAACATCAACAACATATATACACTTAATGATCTGGGCACATCATGGAAAAAAGAAGAGGCAAATACACTGCAGGAACCAGAGGATCAAGCATATACCCTCATATGTATTTGTTCACTTTACATACTGATTGTAGTCACCTTACTCATACCCTCTTCCTTCATCCCCTAGTCTCCAAAAAGCAGAGCCTTCCTCCCCTAGTATCTGACCTCAGCCTACTAAGTCTCATCCCCGTCCTCTGAGGCCTGGAAAGGCAGCCCCACCAGGGGGAAGTGAACATCCTATGGGGGCCAGAGTCCATTTATGAAGTAGCCCCTATTCCCCATATTATGGGACCCACAAAGAAACTGTGCTACCTGTCGATACATCTGAGCATAGGGTCTATGTCCTAACCCTGCGTGGTCCTTGTTTGGTACGCCAGTCTTTGCAGTAACCACCTCCTCAGTCAGGATTTGTTGGCTCCATTGGTCCCCTTGTGGAGCTCTCGACTCCTCCAGGTCCCTCTATTCCCCAACACAGGAGTTCTATTAATAAAATAATTTTAAATTAAGACTTATAGAGTCCATCCCAGCTAACGAAAACACAAGTTGGTTTATTCGAGGATTTTTAAAAGTGTTTTTATACCAGAAACAAGGGATGCAGGAGAAAAATGTGCAACCAAATGATAGGGGTATCTTAGCGGAAATCCTAGCCCAGTTCTGTGCCACAGCTATGGGACAAGTGACAAGGGAGAAGGCTTGATGGGCACATCTCTGAAAAAGCTTTTAACTTCTATTTGCATCATGGTCTTGTCTGATGGAAATTTTCCAGGCACTTGTCCATGACACAAAATCCCCCTAAGCACCGCCTCTTAAAGGTTCCATCACGTCTAAGTGTAGCTGCTCTGTGGACTAAGATTTTTACCCCATGATCCTTTAGGAGACACAGCAGAAAGTTCATGCATAGATTATAAAATAAAATATAGAAGTATTAGATTATAGTAATACAATTTCTAAACGTCCAACACTTAAAATATTGAAATACAATATTAATTTTTCTAGTACTTTTATGACATTTCTCTAATGCCCTCCCAGCATTTGAGGGTTATTGCTCCCTGGCCTGTCTTCACGGGTATTCCGGAGAAATCCTTTGAACTGGTTCACAGCCTCTCAGATTTTCCGAGGGTTAATTCTGTGTGTATGTCTTGTTCCCTTCTGGTTCTCTTTGGCTTCTGGCTTGTGATATGGTGAACAGTTTTGTTCAGCATGTTTCATGTAATTGTGGTTGGTCACAGCAGTCAGCAAGAACTGGAGCAGTAAACTATGTCAAGAATTATCCAAACTATAATCGAAACCGTTTATGTCATGGCGATAGGCAGATGAGTGACAGAGTGTCCTTTCACATTTATTTCATGTTTTCTTTAAAGCTCCTTGTTGCAAAATATGGTGTACGAAAACTAAAAAAGCACATTAGTACTAAATCTGCCTACAAAATATCATTTTCAGCTAATTTTAGAACACCTAAAACTTGAGGTCAATGAATTATTTACCCAAAAACATTTTTTCTTAATTTTTACGTTATAAATGTAAATATTTCCATGCTAACCAACATGTATTCAATTATTTCCCATTTATTTTAATGCATTTGTATTTGATGTTAAAAGCTAAAATTAAAACAACTTAAGAGAGAATTGATGTATTTTACCTCATAATTTCTGTATCTTCAATCCATCAGAGTGGTGACAATATGGCCGAGTAAGAAATTATCATTATGATGGTCAGGGAGCCTAAAGAAATAGAATGAGGACAACATATTTTATTTCTTATGGCCTCCCCTGGCAAGTATTTTATGTTGGTTGCATCCTTAAGTAATGAGATCTCTACTATATCTTTAGCTTTCCCGCTATTATATGACAAGTCATAGTATTAGAGGCTGCCCACATGGATCCTGATCTATGTGACATATTGTTTGCTTTCACCAACCCTTCTTTTGACATATTGGTAGAAAGAGCTGTTACTTTCTCCCTTTTTCATTTTGAATGTCTGAAAAGCCATTATATAGAAATAATATAGAACCCACCTGCTAACTTAACCAGGAAGCAGCCCTCTTGTTCTATAGGTGCAGCAGTGTGGATGACTGAACACATGACCCATGCAATTAAGCCTGGGAGTCTTTTCTTAATTCAATGTCTGTCCAATGAGTTTATTCCTTTAAATCCTTGAGGATGTGATGGAATAGGAATAGACAGCCAAATTATCTAGAGGCCTCAAAGCATGTTGCCTATTGTTTTAGCTAAAAGTATTAGCTTCACTTTGGTGTTTCATGTCTTCAGTGGTCACAGATTTGTGTTATGGAATGTTTTGGAATGATTACATTATATTTAATATTGAATTATTATTTTAGTGAAATCAGCAATTTCTCTTTAACCAGACTGACACCTAAATAACCACACAGAGAGACCAGGATCCACTTAATTAGCCTATATCCAATGCTTCATAATTATTGCTCCATCCTAAACCTCCACGTTAGCATAGTTTCTTTCCATTCAGATTTTCCACATTATACTTGTTTTTAAATAATCTCATATGCTCTATTTATTTCTCTTGATGTTTCCCAGTCTTCCCCTCCTGGATCCATCCTCTCCTTCCTCCTCTTACTGGATCAGCATGCCCCACCCTATTATCTGTTACTGCTCAGCAGGCTAGTTTGTTTTTATTGACAATACAGACAACAAATGATGACATGTTTACACAAACTTGAAACAGGAGATACTTAAAATAAACATCACAATGCAATATTGGATTAATCTAGAGAGTGGGGTGGAATGGACAGGGGCAACTGTGCATAGTCCACAATAAAACGTCATGCCAACAGTGTGTGTATCTTTTCTTATAACAGTCAATGTAGAAGCCTGAATGCAAGGCTGCCCTAACTTATCCTCCTTAAGATTAATAATTCCATTACACTTCAATTCAAACTCACATAAAGTCATCTGTATGGTAAATGGGGAGACAGGTTGTAGAGTAATGGGTATTTTCCTAACCCAGTTCTCAGCAGAGTTACCCTCTGCAATCCCATGAGCTTGGTCTTCATTGGTCATATTCCTGTTATATTCTGTTCTTTTTATTTTTCACCCAAATGCCTAGGCAAATCCTACTACAGCATTCTAATGTTTTGTAACCCACTTCTCCAAATGTTTCAAAATTCCTTCTTTAAGCCAGTTCCAGAAGTTTAAGGACCATATGGTCATGTTTGGTTAAAGAAATTACCTTCACAGCAATATTGCAATATGTTTTATTGTTAATTTTCTTGTCTCTTAACACAAGACTTGAGAAAAACAATTTTTAAAAAGGATGTATTTATTTTGGAGCCATCATGGTCAGGACACTATTTGGAATGGGGCAGCATTCATCACAGAGGCTAGAACACCGCTCTGGGGGACACTGAGTTCCCATGTAGGTGGATTCCTTCTCTTTTGGGCTTTCAGCATATGGCCTAAAATCACCCTCATTCAAGCGGGGCCATTGCGCTTACCTAGACCCCTCTCTTGGCATTCCATCTTAGACATTCCCAGATCTGTACCATCAGTGTTCTAGATGCTTCTCAATTCAACCAATCTGATATTCAAGATTAAGCACTATATAGTTGCAACCCAGCAATCACATTTCCAAAAGCACACATGTTGCTGGTGGAGGAAGCTTCTTGGATGTTGTTCCAGGAATGGTACATTGGGCTAAATATTGTGTGAAGTGTAAGTCATCAGCTTGAAGCTGTATTACATGGGTAAATATTTGCAAGGCATAAATATACAAGTGGGAAATGGAACAAATAATAATTCTTACTCCAAAACTTGTAATTATCTTGAACCTTAGCTCTGAACTTATTTGTTTTTCCTTGTTTGTGGTCTCTCCTCTACCATTGTTTCATATTTGTGAAGAGTCATGTGCCAGTGCATATTATAGAATAATACATGTTTATGATTATTAAATTTGTAGGGTATCAAATTCCCTCTTTGATTACTTATCTGGCCTTTAATAATATTCTGTATTTATGAACTAAAGCTACAATCAAGTTCATTAAAGGAAATTTCTCCTGTTGGAGAAGTGTACAGTGGGCATGCTATATATTAATTACCTTATCTTTTTTAGAATGCTCACAGAATATTGTGCGTTATAGTATTCCAGAATGTACATTCACCACAACTCTGGCACTGTTGGTCAGCCCCTAGAGAATCTCACAGGCAAATCAATGTGCCTTCCTTTTTAGGCATTATTATCTCACATTCCTTGGATTTCATAAAAATCTGAGTCTTGTTACATTAAACAAGTGTAGGTAAGGTAGGTTGTGCTACCTACCAGAAGGAAAAGAAAAACTTGAAGGCTTTTATTTACCTGTGAACATTCTGAAAAGGTGGGTAGCAGCCGAGTCTATAAAGCGGCAGCTGTGAGGCTTCCAAGAGATTTCCTCTGTAGTCAGTGTTGGGCGAAATGTAAGCCAGGCAAAGTGCCTAAAGAGATACTGAATAGGTTGATACAAATTACATTGTTCTGCTAGTTTGAAAGTGCACATTTCTGGAGTCATTAACCATAATCATCCCAATTACAAGCACTATAAGCATGCATACAGCCATCCAGTAAATGAAGCCTTTGTTTGTCTGTGGTATCCATAAGCCACAAAGACATTTCCTCCCCTTACCAGATAGGAAGCTATATCCTCTCTGCCCCTGTTCTCTCGCCTGGCTTTGTGTTCCTCATTTCCTGAACTTTATCTGCGTAATAATAGAAGGATTTTAACTTCAGGGAAGATTTGATATGTTAACGATCCTGTTCTCCCTAATTCCAGGTTACAAAGTCTGCATTCTTTTTTCCTTAAAAATCAAATCAATTTTAGTGTGTCCTATTACAGTAGCCCATTTGAGCAAACAAACAATGATCTGGGCTGGAGAGTTGATTCATTTAAAAGTGCTGCCTGCTCTTCCACAGAACTAAACTTCAGTCCCTAGCACCTACATAGACCATCTCAAATAATCAGCAATTCCAGTTCCAGAGAATTCAATACTATCATCTGGACTCTACAGGCAACTGCTTGTAAGTGGTATATATTCACAGAGAAACACATTAATACACATAAGTAAATGTGAAAACAATTTTAACCAAAATATTATTTGATTACAATACAGTGGGTCTCCAAAACTTTATAATATTGAGTGATACTGAAAGAATGACCCACTGAAGACTTAGTTAACAGTAGTAAACGATAAAAGAGATAACAATTTAGATGTAATATGAATAATTAAAATATATTAAAACATAAAAATAAATAAAAGATAGAACAGAACTAGAGTTTGGGATTATATAAGAAAATTATTGAAATGTTAACATTATTTTCATGAATATATGAACTGGCCTATTCCTAAAATTTTTGCCTCTGTTCAGAAGCTTATAGATTCACTATTCTTGATTGATTCACAAATTATGATTTTGAAGAGTTAGAATATTTCAAGATGAGAAGTCAAGGATATCTTGTTACTTTTTTTTCACTTTTAGTGGCTGCTTACTATCGATCTCTGTATCTAACCTAGAATTTTTATGACTCCTGGATAGGACTCTTAGAATGTCTACTAAGCTTGAGAGAGTCCTGATTTGAAAGATAAATATTCTGTAAAAAAAAAAAATATTCTGGTCTCATGAAAGAAAGCACTTGAGTTTTAGGATGAGATCTCCCAAGCATTCTTTTGTCCATCAACTTCAAGAGCCACATTTTAATTTTATTTTTGAGATGATATTATAATACTAACATTTCTCTTTTCACATGTCTCTTTCCAAACCCATCCTGCCCTTCATAAAATTCATGGCATCTCTTTTCTATAATTTTTATTGTCTGTGTGTATCTGTTAAGCACTGTGAAGACTTAGATAATTCCTTTTCATTCAGACACCCTGTCCATTTAAGGAGCCATGTAGCTGTTCCTGGGGCATGGTCTCTCACATTTGTCCCAGAATATGTTTTTTAATTTTAAAGTTTTTATTTCATGTCATTCAATTCTTCTGTATTCTCTTTTTTTATCTATTTTATTATTTTTCTACATATACATTTACATTATTGGACATATACACAAAAAACTAAATATAGCAAGAAGAACCATGTCAGGAATTATATAAATGTTACATTCATAGCATTTTGGCTATTTGTATTTGGCAGCCTAGAAGAAAACATCTTTCCTATCATGGTACCTATAAAATTCTGAATGTAAACAAATATCTATTATATATCATCATTATCAACTTAAACCAACTATGTAGACCTGAAAACAACTTAACTCCTAAACAACTAAGCTTAACTGTAAAAATAAACTATCTGGTCTTCAACTCCATCAGAGACTTGAGAAAGAATAAAATTAATTAACTGAGTAGACAGGGAGTGCAGATTAGCAGCTTCGCAAATGAGAAGATGACAGGGACAGTTTGCTGGTTAAACAGTCACCTAAAATTCTCTATAATATTGGAGCATCCTCTTCAGCTTCTGGCCCAACGTATCTGACAGATAGGTTCGTGAGGCAGGGACCGTTGAAGACTTGCCCACCTTGTCTTGGCAGAGTTTGGCCATCAACTCTGACTGCATCCAAACTTGCCCTTTTTTAGGCAGAATTCTGTCTGTGGCAGAAACTAGGACATTTTGTCTGGTGGCTGATTTGCCCCATTTGAAGCCATCTCCATGAGGAGGTTCATCTTCTTTGAGGTAGGCTGGGTGTCTCCAGGTATTAACCTATCTTATTGTCAAAGAAACTTTAAATAATAAAATACCTTTAAATGACATATTTTGTAGGTCTCTGAGGTTTTTGAAGACATTACTTAACTATTTTAATTTGTCTATCTATAGAATCATATCTGTCTGTTCAATCTTGGATGTATATTCTTTTGATAAAAGTAGACTAGTAATTGACATGACCGTGATTTGCTCAACTAACAATTAACTTGTATTACTTAATTATCCTAAGCATCCTGCAATAGCACTTTCAAAGTATTGGATGTAAACCATGTATTATGATATATACATGTATATATCATATATGTATATATGATATATGTGTGTGTGTGAGAAATAATCTTACACTTGAATTCTATACAAATGTATCTAAATTAAACTTATTTTGCATGAATATACAAGATTCTATGCTAGTGAAGTAAAAATAATCTTGTGAGTAACAAGGCGTTAAGTTGAGGAATAGATTTAATACTCTTTTTGTCCTATCATCCCTATATATTTCCATATTCTACTTTTTTTCTTTCCAATCCCTATCTCCAAACCTAAGAGAGAAAGATATATGAAAGAGAGACATCCCTGAGTCCAACCTTGTTTTCATCCTGAATAAGACCAATAATAAAATAAACAAATTCCAATAAAAATAAATATCTATAGCCCAAGAAAGAAAGCAAAAACCTACCCAACCCCACTCAAGGGAAATGGGGTCTAGTTCTCTTAAGGTTTCTACTGGCTCATTTGGAATTAATAATACCTTTGTGGGGGCCCAAATAAAATTAGGTAAAATAGTTAGACAAGCTATGAATAGCATTTGTGGTCCAGTTCCTAAATGTTGAGAAATTTCAAGCTTAGTTAAACTCCTCTGTGGGACAGTCTGAAATGCTCTACCAATTGGGATTGGAAGCATTCTTTGAAGCTGTCCTGGGAGCTGCCCTGTTCTTATGAGCAGCTGAAGCACTTGGTGCTGGAACATGAAGGATGCAGGATGTCAGTATACAATATGCTGAGAAGAATGGATCCTGTCAGGTCTGATCGAGAGTCAGTGTCTGGTTCTTTTATTCTGAAAACTTACAATTTCCCACAAGCATCATACCGTCCTAAAATTATAAATGTATGAGGTATGCAGGATGTACAGAACAATTAAAGCTGGTTCTCTGCTCTTTGTACGAGCAGAAAAAAGACATCTATAAATCTTCATTCATACCATACGAAGATGGTATGATGCCATCTAATAATAAGACATGGGGATTCTGTAACCAACAAGAAGCATTGGCTATGCATAGACTTTTACGTCTCAGCCATTCTCACTGCTATTCCCATGTAGTGGGATTAGCAATATAAATTACCTGCTTGTTCTGCAATTTGAATTCTTCACATCCCAATTGTAACCTCCTCCCTCAGTATCGTTACCTTTAGCTAATTTCATTCTATCTACTTCCAGTCTTTCCTAAGTATAGCCATATATTTTTATATCCTTTATGGATCAGCTCCTAGCTTTTTATATTCTATCTTTCTAATTTTCTTCTATGTACCCATCAATCATCTATTTATCTAGATCATCAATCAATTTTTTTTTGCATTTTATCCATCAGTCTATCTATCTATCTATCTATCTATCTATCTATCTATCTATCTATCT
>OU015744.1:65268683-65291499 GCA_907169655.1 Acomys percivali
CTATCTATCTATCTATCTATCTATCTATCTATCTATCTATCTATCTACCCATTTAATTACCTTTATCCTCTTCTGTCTGGTTGCTGTGGATTGAATGTTTGTCCATCCCAGATAGCATTTGCCATTGAAAAGGTATGAAGACGCTTGGTCATTAAGAGGTAGATAGGCTGTGAAATTAAATCCTGAGAATTAAGGTCTTGGTAAAGGACTTTTATGATAATTGCCACACTTTGTTCTTTCTTACATCTGTCAGACAGTATTTCTTCCTCTCAGAGCAGCATTCAGATAGGCCCGGATCAGTCTGCAAACCTTACTTTGTCCCCTTAATTGCAAATCCATGAGAAATAAATTTTTATATTTTGATAAATTCCTCATTCTGTGGTCTTCTATTATGTTTTCACAAAGAGACCATGGTTTGATTTTTGAAAGTAGGTTTCATATTTATGTAGCCCTTTAACTCTAAGTCAGCATTATTTTATATTTAAAATATTTTAAAAACAGCATTTTATATAATTCCTCATGTAACTATGATGTAATTGTAAAAACACAGGAAAATAAACTGATACAGTAGCATTACATAATCCAAGGATCCTGTTTAAATTTTACCAACTGTACTCTAATGTCTTTTCTTATTCTAGTATCCACAAATGACAAAGCATTCTCTTGAGTTTTCTTTTCTCTCACATATAATACATTCCATTGATGTGTGGTACAGGTCATGTATCATGGAGAATGTCCCTTGTCCCTTATTATGAGCTTGACTAATGGTTCTTAAGAATTAGATACAAAATACTCATTTTTGCCAAAATACAGCTTGTATGACATGACACCGATTTATATCAGTATTTAGTCTGGAATGCTTATGTAGTTTTGTCTGGCATGTTATTTTCTAATCACTGTAGTTTTTTTCATTGGATGAATTGTTGCAAATTTAGACCTTAGGAAGAGCTTCCATCTAGCTCTGCATTCTTTTGAAATGTCCAAATTGCACTGGAGTTTGACTTTACTTTCCCACTCTATTATTTATATGGAGTCTATCTATCTAATTTTCATGTTTTTGTCCTTGGATATCATTTCCACAAGAACACTGTGTACCTTTATGTCAACAATGATACATAAACACTGGATTTCAAGCTTGGAATTTTCGTGCAGTTCTCAGATCTCTGACAGAAAGGAAATATGCTTTTGTGTATATGTATATTAGACATATATGAGTGTCATGCCATGTTTACATAGTAACAGCCATGAGACCAGATGGATGTTCCAATCCCAGCATGGTGTCATGCTCTTCTTTGGCTTCTTAATTACTGACTTCACACTTTAACATTTAGTTGCTTTCACTTAATGCTGCTCCAGACTCATCACCCACACAGTTTTCACATTTGTCCTTGTAGTTTCATTATTGTCCCTTACCATTTTTAAAACATATCTGCCCTTTTCTCTTAGTTTATTATCATCTTTAATTGTAAAAGTAGATTGAGAGATGAATCAATGGGTAAAAGTACTTGCTGCTGACCCTAACAAGGTGACCTTGATCTCCTAGAACTCACATGGTTGAAGAAATGAAATTACTCTTATTAGACATCCTGTGACCCCCACACTTTCTTCACACACACACACACACACACACACACACACACACACACACACAAACACACACACACACACACTCCCCACAGTCATATCCCTCTCTCCACTCAAGTGTGGAGAATGTTCTGACCATTGGCTAGATCAGGGTAGGGGTTTAAAGTTTACTGCCTGCATTGTCCTTGGCTGGTGCCTTAGTTTGAGCGGGACACCTTGGCCCAAATCTGTCTATCATAATGTTCTACTTGTAGGTATCTAGGACCCACTGGATCCTTCTACTTTGCTATTCTCACATGGTTCTCTCATCTAGAGTCCCAATAGGATGTCCTCCCCTCTGCCAGTTTCCTGGTAAGTGAAGGCTTTCGTGGGACATGCCCCTTGGGCTAGTATGCAGATATAAGTGAGTATATACCATTTGAGTCTTTCTGCTTCTGGGTTAATTCACTCATTATGCTCATTTCTAGCTCAATCCATTTATCCACAAATTTCGGGAATTCCTTGTTTTTAATAGCTGAGTAGTATTCCATAGTGTATATGTACCACAGTTTCTTTATCCATTCTTCTACTGAGGGACACTTAGGCTGTTTCCATGATCTGGCTATTATGAATAAGGCTGCTATGAACATGGTTGAGCAAATTTTCTTGTTGTGTGCTGGTGCATCTTCTGGGTATATTCCAAGGAGTGGAATAGCTGGGTCTTGAGGAAGCCCTATTCCCAGTTTTCTGAGATAGTACCAGATAGATTTCCAAAGTGGCTGTACTAGTTTGCATTCCCACCAGCAATGAAGGAGTGTTCCTCTCTCCCCACATCCTCTCCAGCATGTGGTGTCACCTGAGGTTTTGATCTTAGCCATTCTGATGGGTGTAAGATGGAATCTCAGAGTTGTTTTGATTTGCATTTCCCTGATGATTAAAGACATTGAGCATTTCTTTAAGTGTTTCTCAGCCATTTGATATTCCTCTGTTGAGAAGTCTCTGTTTAATTCTGAGCCCCATTTCTCAATTGGGTTATTTGGTTTGGTGGTGTTTAATTTCTTGAGTTCTTTATATATTTTGGATATTAGACCTTGGTCAGATATAGGGTTGGTGAAGATCTTTTCCCAGTCTGTAGGCTGTCACTTTGTTCTCTTGACAGTGTCTCCAGCCTTACAGAAGCTTCTCAGCCTCATGAGGTCCCATTTATTAATTGTTGACATTAAGGCCTGGATTGTTGGTGTTCTGTTCAGGAAGTTGTCTCCTGTGCCAATGTGTTCCAGGCTCTCTTCTTCACTTTTTCTTCTAAGATTTTAAAATTGTGGCATACAATATATTTTTATCACATCACCCCATCAACTCTTCCTAGTTCATCTCTGCCTCACTACCAAATACATTTTGTGTTTCTCTCTCTCTCTCTCTCTCTCTCTCTCTCTCTCTCTCTCTCTCTCTCCTTTTCTCTCAAAATTTTCCTTTGAAAAAAAAAACAGACAAGGTGAAGAAAACCAAACAAACAACAAAATTAACAAAACAGAGCAAAACAAAATCATGGGGTCAGTTTTATGTTAATAAATTACTTTTGAGCATTGAGTCCGCCGTGGATGTGTTGATACACCAGTGATACTCCGTTGGAGAACATTAATTATTTACTAATTTTAAAAGAGATTTTAGAATTTAAAAGAGAATTTAAATTTTTTTAATAATACTTAATTTCAAAGTGTATACATTTATATAGACTGTGGGAATTTTTAAATTTGTAAAATTTTGTGATGTTGATGTTAATATTTTATTTAAAGGATGAACAAAAATTAAAAGATTGTGGCTTAACAGTGATATTTTTGTGTCATATTGACAATAAATCCATCATGTTAAATAGTTTTATTTAAAATAGAAACAACATAAAATCATCTGAAAGGAGCAAGCCTCAATTAAAAATTATGCGTTCATAACATCAGGCTATAAGCAAACATGTAGGGAATTTTTTAAATTAGTGATTGAAGTGGAAGGGCCCAGCCCACTGAGGATAGTGTCATCCCTGGCTTGTGGTCCTGGGTTCTATAAGAAGGCAGACTGTGCAAGCCATGAAGAGCAAGGTCGTAAGAAACACTCCTCAACGGCCTCTGCATCAACTCCTGCCTCCATGGTCCTGCCATTTTTGAGGTCTTGTCCTGATTTCTTTTGAGATGAACAGTGATGACCATGGAAATGTAAGCCAAATAAGCCTTCTCTTTACCACATTGCTTTTGGGTAATGTGTTTCATTACTTCAATAGCAGCCCTAAATAAGACATTTTATAACTTCTTAAAATTGTGTGCATGAGCATCAAGGTGTCAGTATATACTCATTAAGACCGGAGCTATTGAATTCCCCAAAAGCTGGAGTTTCAGAGGGCTATGGACTGACCAGTGTGGATAAAAATCCACCTTGGGTTGTCTGAGACATATCCTATGAGCTATCTCTCCAGCCCAGGATCCTTAATTTTCAGCCTTCTAGGTCTTCAAAAGGTTGTGCTGGTTGCAATAGGCCATCTCAAATAACTGCTTTGGTGTACCCTTTTCCAGAACACCACCCCTAAACAAAAGTAGATACACCTTCTACAACTACGTAGTGCCTTTTTAGTAATCCATTTCAAGAAAAGGAAGGAATAACAAGATAGAATTTATCAATATTGTACATCTTTAGCAGTGGAGTTTATGTTTTTAAAGTAAGATTTCACACTTAGTTTACTGCATGTATTGTCCTTGGCTGGTGCCATAGTTTGAGAAGGACCCCTGGGCCCAGATATGCATATCATAATGTTCTTCTTATAGGTTTCTAGGACCCTCTGGATCCTTCTATTTTTCAGTAAAGTTCAAACCCCACCCAGATCTAGCCAATGGACAGGACATTCTCCACTGCTGAGTGGAGAGTGGGATATGACTTTCACACGTACTCTGGTGCCTCATATTTGACCCTGTCCCCTGGAGGGGGAGACCTGGTGGCACTCAGAGGAAGGACAGCAGGTCACTGAGAAGAGACTTGATACCCTATGAGCATATACAGGGGGAGGTAATCCCTCTCAGGAACAGTCATAGGGGAGGGGAGTAAGGGGAAAATGGGAGGGAGGGAAGAATGGGAGGATACAAGGGATGGGATAACCATTGAGATGTAACAAGAATAAATTAATAAAATAAAAAAGACAAAAAAAGATTTCACACTTAGAATTATAACTATCACTCAGTAAAACATATTACCCAGACTTAAGCTAATACTGAAAATAGCAATGTAAATTTCATCTTGTTTATCTATTCATAACTTTTTTCTCGTGTGTTCTGTGATCATCTCTAAATCTCAGATTTTCTAGTGAGAGAAATGATAGGCAACTTAAGACTTCTTTCTCCTTTTATTATGTGTGTGCGTACTTCTCACTGCAGGGTGAGAGCACGTGTGTGTGGGTACCATGGAGAACGGTGGTTTTCAACTTGTGCCTCACAACCCCTTTGGGGGTCAAACAACCTTTTCACAAAGGTCAACTAAGATTATCATGCATTTCAGGTATTTACATTATGGTTTATGATGGATATGAATCCACAACAAAGGATTTTATGGTTGGAGTCACTACAACATGAGGAGCTTTATTAAAGGGATTCACCCTAAGGAACACTAGTAATGTCTGAGCTAGAGGTGGCTGTGAGTTACCCAATGTAGATGCTAGGAATTGAACATAGGTCTTCTGGAAGAGCAGTAAAGACTTTCAATTGTAAAACATCTAATATAATATAAATTTTATTGTATTTTCAAATAAGGTATAGAATCACATATAAATATAACCAGTCATGTGGATTTCTGTAAACAAAGCAATAAAAATAGCAATTATTACTTGGTTTTAAGGGTAAATGTTTTGCTAGTGTTTATTTTTTTAACTTTTTGATGTATTGGTGACTGAATCCAGCCCCTTTATGCATTCTAGGAGACAATTGAACTACAACGTTAGTTCCTGTGTTGTTACTTAAAAATATTCTTTTTTAATTTTTTTAAATAATTTATTCAGATTGCATCCCAATTGTTATCCCCTTACTTGTATCTTCCCATTTCTCCCTCCCTCTTTCACGCTATTCCCCTCCCCTAGACCTCTGACAGAAAGGTTTAATCTACTCTTGAGACCACCAGCAGTCCCATGCAAGATTAGTCTTCTAACTATATGATAAGAATCTTCTTTGCTTTAATTTGGATGTGAAATATTTCCTCAGTATCCATATGTAAGCTGCCTGGGAGTCCTAGGATGTAATGCTTTCAGGAGGAAATGGATGTTTCCATAGAAGGCATTTGGTGGTGGCTTCAGATCACTAGATCCATCACATGGGGTTGTGGGAACCTAGGTCATTATCTATCTATCTATCTATCTATCTATCTATCTATCTATCTACCTATCATCTCTTCCTGACCATAAGAAAGTTAAAGAATTTGCTTCACTGCTTGCTTTGTGATAACACTTCCTCTGCAAAGACCAAAAGGCAGTAGGACCAATTAAACAATTCATTAAAACCTCCAGAAATACAAATCAAAAAATAATTTCCATTTTAATATGACTTATTGGGTGTTTCAATTCATTAACTGAAAGTTGACCAGCACCCCCAATTATTTATTAGTCTCTGATGGAGATAATATATTGTAAGTTGACCATCAAACTATATGGAATCCATTGTATTTTACAATTTAAACTACAATAGGCAATCTTATTTACTGATTACCGAGGCTTATTCTGTGATACTTACTTTAAATGAAGTTATCATAACTTTTCCTAACACATTCTCATTTTAAATATAAGAAAACTGAAGGAAGGCATAGTTGTTTAAGTTTTCTAAAGTTATACAGGAAACCAAGATACCAAACATATCTAACTGGGATAAGTTTATATTTTCAGCATTTTTAGTTGAGTTTTAAAATGCATGCTTTGGAGACTAACAAATGTATACATATGCTCACACAGACAGACATAAATTAAATAATATTTTGTACACATTGCCTCTGCTTTCATTTGTAAGTCTATTCAGCACTAGTCCTCCTTTGATATCTGAAGGTTTTAATCAGATCATTCTCCATCCTTGACTGAATATCTAATGTTTTCAGGCTTAATGAACTATTCTGAACTCTGGTACCAACCATTAGGCAGAAAACCTCTTTGCACACATTTGAAAATCTAAATCTTAGTATTTTACAACTGTGTGACTGTATGATGCCCTGAAATTGGAGCAGAGTACCACAAATAGAATTTCAATACAAGCATTAAAAGTTTCACAAGACAGATGAAAAAAAAAGTTACCAAGTGTCATGTAGTGGTTACTTCCTGTGCTGAATGCCAGTGATGAGGAGTGGTATGGGGATACATATTCAACTTGACAGTTACATCAGTCTAGGGAAGGGAAGGAGCACTGTAAACAAACCGCACTACCTCCAAGATTTAGCACAGGTTACCAATGTGTGCTTAGGGAAAGTGAAAAGGACATATAGACAAATAAATAAAAATCACAGATAATTAGGAGGACTCCAGATGAATCTGAAGCACATTAGTCTACTGCCTTGTAGAGTTTCTTTTCCTTATTCCAACTATGTTTTCTCCTTTAGGAAATAAAGTTGGGAAGAGTTTGGAGAGCTTGCAATGTTTATATAAATGTAGCCTCCAGGGTTTCATCAGATAGCTTGGGGGACTTATTAGAAATCCTGGCTCCCGAGGCTGGATTCCAGGTTTGAGCATAAGAATCTCAAGTCAGTTAGTAAAAATAGGTGAAAATTTACAGGTAAACTTTATGTATATAGATTTAGGAAGCATTGAAATGGAAACCATGTTTAACTCCCCCAAATAAGAATTATTTAGTCTTTATTCTTGGTTTATGCTGTTAGATGTTTAATCAAAGTCCTAACAGTTAAATGCACATTTTAAAAGGCGGGTATGATATAAAGATAAGCCATCTTTAGTACTCCATCTTAACGCAACTTATGCATAGCTTCTTTCTCCCAGCCTATTCAAATCACACCTAAAAATAATGCTTAATGAGAAAGAAGAGAATGAGACAAGAAAGAAGAATAAAATAATATGTACTATTTATATAATATGTAATAATATTTAGTATTTTAGAGTTTCAAGAGTAAATTATATAGTCATCACAGTAATATAGAAAATGCAATTCGCTCTTAGCCTGAAAGACAATAAATGAGAGAATTCAAGATTTTATGACATACCCAAACACTCTAGCATATGAATTTAGCTCACACATCTGCATCAACTCTGAAATTACTACAGAGGTCCCAAGACCCAATCATTCCCCCTGAGAGTCAGCTACAAGTAAGTCATAGATCACCTGGCCTCTCACTACTGAAACAAATATTAGCAAGAATAAAAACATCTAAATAGCATCAAGTTCTCCAGATTCTTTGAAACTCATGATATGGGTTCACCTTTATCACTTTATGGCTAACATTAGACCATTACTGTGGTATCTTTGGGTGTCTGGGAATCCTATTACTCAGTTTTAGACACACGCTTAATACTCAACTCCAAGCCTTTGATGCACACTCATGCAAGAGACCCTTAACTGTAAGTTAGGCACTAGATGAAGTCAAGAGAGAAATACAATATATTTATTCTAAGTCACATACTTCAAGTAATATTTGATTTTGAGAACTTTATAAGAACCCTAAAAAGAAGGCAACAACACAGTGTTGTGATTATTCGCTATTTTAGAAAACTTTTTACATAAAAACAAGTGTTTTTTTTTAATTCATAGTATATCTAATCATTTTGTAAATACTTTCACATAGGTTTATTTATTAGTTCCAAAATACAATGAAGGGTGGCAACCAAGATGTACATTATCATAATTTTACTAATAAGGGAGAATAACAGGAAAGACATTTTGGTTCTCAAAAATAATAGCAGTTGTAAAATCAATTACAAATCTAGAAAATGTTACTGAAATATACATATAAATTCAAAGTACTATAACAGGAATATTGTAATTAATATTACAAATAATGCTACATAAAATATTATTTATATTTTATAAAATGTACTTATTTAGCCACACTATTAATTTGTCTACTTTTTATCTATAGAAACATATACTTAGAAAGAAGTCAACAAGTTCATCCATGTCTGTCTAACCACTTTTAATTGTGTAACCTACTATCATATATAATAAGAAAGCAATCAAATTTTAAAAATACAGTTTCAGCAAACACTCAAAACCAAGATCTTGACAAACATACTACATTTACTCTTTCTAATACCATATGGAATTGAGTGTCTTAGTTGTTTACTGACATAGAAAACACATGTAACAAAAATTCCTCCATATAGTGGATCAGTGTTGGGGATCAATTTGAGAAAAAGTAGATGAGATAAAACTATTCCCATTTCAGCTCTCTGACACATAAAATCCTTTAGATGGGCATTACATTTTCCAGGATGTGGGTTATGTACATATAGCCAAAAACTATCCTGGGCTATCATCAACATTGAATATTTTGAGTCTTTGAAGATATAATTTCGATATTATATGCTATCACCAAAGAAAAACTGTAGCTAGCGTGTCACAGATGTAAGATATCATCCAAAAATGAACTTTAAGAACCAATCATGAAAAGGCTGAGAAGACTGCTTGAAATGAAAGGTTGTTTTCTAAATCAAGTTCAGTTAATGACAATTTTAAAGAATGACATAAAATTGGAATCTAATTCAAGCACAGTATGAAGTTAAGATTTGCATAATATTGCATACATACAAATCATCTTTTATATTTCAACTCAGCTCTTAAACAGAACATAGAAATAATACTGTTGAAAACTAGAACACTAGAGCAGAGGGTCTTTAGGATAGAAGAGATTCCACAGCATGACTGTAATATTTTAATGCTAACTCACCAAATCACTAATATTTTTCAGTGTTTTTGTTTGTTTGTTTGACTTAGTTTTAGAGCAGCATTTTATTTATAATAAACAACACCTCTGGAATATTTTATACTATAGTCCATTTCAAGATTTCTGGGGGTTTAAATATCTTAAAGTTACTCTTTGAAAAATAACAGTCTCTGTATCAGTCTTACTTTATAGCATTATTTACTTTTTAAACAAAAATAAAAGAAAGTTTTCTACAAATTATGACAATATTCACTGTCAAATCCAGGATTTGATATAGGTCAAATTTCAGCCATAATATAATTTAAATGGAAGATTGCTCAGCTATGTGGAAGCTAACATGTATCATCTGTAAATATTGAAATGACAGATCTGTCAACTTGGATGCAAATTCTGGACACAGAAATATTTTACAATACATGTAAACATTTCCACAGAGAAAAGCCAACACTGTACCACAGAAAATTTCACCACAAAAGTTCAAATGATCCATTCTGTACTCTATGTGACATTTATGACAGAGTTTTGGATAAAACCTAGGGAGAACTGAACTGGTATTTGGCAAGTGGCATTTCAAAGCAGGAAATTAAATTACAAAGATCCTGAATGAGGTACCATGGAACCAAAGGGTTGGCAAGCACTAATGCTCGAAAGTCTTTTCCACTCTATTCTCTGAAGGATCATTTCACAGTGTATGCAGAAAAGCCAGCATTTCCATGGTGATTAGCAGAAGTTAATCCAGATGAGTGTCTATGCAAGAGAATTCCAGACTCACATAATGTCATTTAACTGTCGCCCATGAAGAAATATCCTAAATGCAGATTGATCATAATGACAAGATGCAGAGAATGGTCTGCTCTGCCTTCATCACCCACAATGCAATTCCATTCAGTAAATGTCACTCAGGAAACAGTCTCTACATCCCCAGTGCAGAATGTCTGTAATCAGTGCTGCTTCAAATGCTAGAAGGAAAATGACTTTATCTAATTTCTATCTTGTCTCCATCACATTTATCAGAAAACAGTTGTATTGTAAATGAATTTAGTATAATGCAAACTGTGTATGTGGTTCTGTTTCCTAAGCTAAGAACAAGAAGACTTGGGTCCTAGGAAAAATAGAGAACATCCGGAAAGAGTGAATATTCACAATTGCATTTGGATCTATGATGTGCCATAAAAGTTGTATGAATCCTATTGGGGATAAAATAAATTCCAAAAGAAAGTTTCTGACTATCATATCTCTCAACTCCTACACTGTTAAGTTACTACCAAAGCAATCTACAGATTCAATGCAATTTTCATCAAATTTCAACACAATTCTTTACAAACCTGAAAGAGCAATTCTCAACTTCATATGAAAAAAATTGAGGATAGAAAATAAAATCATGTACAATAGAAGAACTTCTGGAGGTATCACCATCCCTGATTTCAAGTTGTACTACAGAGCAGTAGTAATAAAAACTGCACGGTATTGGCATAAAAACAGACATGTATATCAATGAAAGTAAAGTGAAGAGAAATTAACCCTCTCACTTTTGGACACTTGATTTTTGACAAGTCAAAACCATTCAATGAAAAAAAGAAAGCATCCTTAAGAAATCATAATGTTCTAATTGGAAGTCAGCATTTAGAAAAATGCAAATAGATCTATATTTACCACTCTACCCAAAACGTAAGCCCAAGTAGATCAAAGACCTCAGCATAAAACAGGATACACTAAATCTAATAGAAGAGAAAGTGGGGAATAGCCATGAATACGTTGGTAAAGGAGACAACAGCTCAGACACTAAGAGCAATAATTAACAAACTGGGACTTCCTGGTCCTCAAAAACTTCTATAAGGCAAAGGACACCAACAGTTGAACAAATGGCACCCAACATAATCCTGCAATTGATAAAGGACTAATATCCAAAATATATCAATTCAAATGTGGCAAACAAGCCATTGGGCAAAATGTTCTCATTTCTACCACAGACAGAAATATGCCTTAAAAAGGGCAAGCTTGGATGTAGGCAGAGTTGACAGCCAAACTCTCCCAAGACAGGGGATAAGCAAGTCCTCAATAATTCCTGACTCACAAATATGTCTGTCAGATATATTAGGCCAGAAGGCTGAAGAAGATGCCCCAATGTTACAGAGAATTTTGGGTGACTATTCAGGTAGAAAACTGTCTCTGTCATCTTCTCATGTGGGAAGCTACTAACCTGCACTCCCAGAATACTTAGGTAATCAAGTTTATTCCTTCTCAAGTCTCTAATGGGGTTGAAGACCGGGTAGCATAACTTTACAATGAATCTTACTGTTTAGGGGTTAAGATGATTTTAGGTCTAAATAAATGTTTTAAGACGATAATGACAAAATGTGATGGAGGTTGATTTACATTCAGAATTTTAGATGCACCAAGATAGGAAAGATGTCTTCTTCAAGGCTGTCAAATACAAATAGCCAAAACACTAAGAACGTAATATTTATATAAATCCTGGTTGCATCATGCTTCTTCTTGCTACAGATAGTTTATTGTATATATGTGTAATAATATAAATGTATATGTAAAAAATAAAAGTAATAATGAAAAGGGAACTCAAGAAGTTAAACACCAACAAAACTAATAACAGAACTAAAAAATGAGGTATAGAGCTAAACAGAACATTCTCAACAGGAATATTTAAAGAAGAATTTAACACCAAGAAGCATTTAAAGAATTGTTTAACATCCTTAATAATGAGGGAAATGCAAATCAAAATGACTGAGATTCCATCTTACACCAGTCAGAATGGCTACTATAAAACACTCAAGCAACAGCTGATGTTGGCAAGGATGTGGAGCAAAAGGAACACTTCTCCACCGCTGGTGGGAGTGCAAACTTTTACAACCATTTTGGAAATCAATCTGGTATTTTTGATTTTGTTTGTTTGTTTGAGTTTTTGGTTTTTTGTTTGTTTGTTTGTTGCAGAAAATTGGGAATAATTCTACCTCAAGACCTGGCTATATCATGCCTGCACATATTCACAAAATATACTTCTCCAAACCATGAGGACATTTGCTCAATTTTGTTCATACCAGCTTCATTAATAGTAGCTGGAAACTGGAACTCAGATGTCCCTCAACTGAAGAACTGATAAAAAAAAAATTGTGATGCATTTACTCAATGGAATAATATTCCGCTATTAAAAACAAGGACATCATAAAATTTCCAGGCCAATGGATGGACCTAGAAAAGATCATCCTGAGTGATGTAACTCAGACACCGAAGGACACATATAATATGTACTCACTCATAAGTGGATATTAGCCATATAGCATAGGATAACCATGCTACAATCCACAGAGCCAAAATATTAAGTATCAAGGAGGGCTTAAGGGAGGATGCTTGAATCCCAATAAGAAGGGAAACTAAAATAGACATAATAGACATTGAAAGTGGAGGTAGAGAGGGAACGTAGTGAGAGAGCTGGTAGAGAGAGGTACAGTGGAGGGAAGAATCAGGGCTTGGGATGGGGGGTGAGAGGTCTGGAAGAGAGAAGGGATATTGGTATTGGGGAAACTCTGAGACAAGCTGGAGACCTGGGATAAGAAATGTTCCTGGGAAGATGTGGGTGTGACTCTAGCTGAGACTGGTAGAAGAGTTTGATTCTAAGACCATATCCTGTGGGCAGGCAGGACTTCTGTGGAAGGAGTGGGACACCAAACCACCCACAAAACTCTCGACTCAAAATTTTTCCTGCCTACAAGAAGTACATGGATAAAATATAGAACAGAGATTGAGAGAATAGCCAACCAATGACTGGCCCAATTTGAGATCCTCTTCATGAGAGAGACCCAACCCCTGACACTATTAATGATACTCTGTTATACTTACAGACAGGAACCTAGCATAACTGTTATCTGAGAGGCTTCATCCAGCAGAAAATGGAAACAGATGCAGAGACCTGCAACCAAATATTACGCAGAACTCAGGGGGTCTTTTGGAAGAGTTAAAGGAAAAATTGGGGGAGCTGGAGGCGTCAAGGACACCGCAAGAAGACTGACAGAGCCAACTCACCTGGATCCATCGGACCTCATAGAGACTGAACCACAAACCAAACAACATTCATGGACTAGTCCAAGGCCACCTACATATATGAAGCTGATGGGATGCTTGGTCCGCAAGTAGGTCCCTAATAGTCAGAGCAAGGGCTCTTTCTCACTTGAACTCTGTTGCTTCCCTCTGGATCCCATTTTCCTAGCAGGGCAGACTTGTTTTTCCTCAGTGAAAGAGTAGGTACCTACTCCTGATGCAACATAATGTGCCAGGATAGTTTGATACTTGGTGTTGTATATGGAGTGGGAGGAGAGGAGGATGTAGGGTTACAATTCTGACGTGATATGAAGTGGATTTATAAATAAATAAACAAATGAAGGAAAAAGATAAATGTTAAAATTTTAATACATATATAATTTGCAAACGGTATTTAATGTGAAATCTTATATAACACTATGGTTGTATAATTTATTTAACATAATTAATTTTAAATTAACATTTTTAGATTATACATAATGAACATTAATTTTACCACTCTATATACAGTTCACCAATGACTTTCTTGTTCAGAACAAATGTCAGCCTTATACAGCATCTAGTATTCTCTTATTCTTTTTACAGTTTCCCAGGGGCACTAGTATCACTAGCATCTATTAATGCTTAGGTTAATTCTTCTTCATGTACTTTATTTTGTGTCTAAATGTACATGTCATTATTGCATTATATGTATGCTTAAATATCCTCATATTTGAGATGGTTTCCAATTGTATACTGCATAAGATACCATCCTCCTGTCAATGTCCTCCAATTTCCCAAGCTGTCTCCTTCTTGCCAGCACTGGTCATATTTGTGCATAGCTCACATGTGTTTCTTCCTGTGAGATGTAAGTCCCTCAACCTAACATTAGCTTTACAAAGCAAAGCACTATATATTCTTACTTTTTTCCAGGCACATGGTGGTGCTGAACTTACACACTGCTTCCATCTATTAGGATTTCAACAAATGAACAATTTAGCATTCATTCTGATAGATGAAGCAATGCAGGTTTATGCAATTATCTAAAATTCATACACAAAATTGAAACTCATTTGGTCATACTTCCAATATATAAAACAATTCATCCTAACTGGTTACATTCTCTTCATATATCACAAATGCTGATTCAAGAATGAACTTGAATTAAAAGGATACTAAACTGAGAAAAGTTTGGATTTAAGTATATCTCTTTTCTTCTTCTTATTATTATTATTTGATTATTATTTTTATCATTATTATTATTTTACATCCTGATTAAACATCTTTTTAACCATGTTTATATCTATTTCCTTTAAATTTCTTTGTAAGTAGATGCCTCTTAAAATTGTGAAGTACTTATAAAGCTAAGGACTTTAGTATAAAATTTAGCAATATTTTTAAGAGGATGAAAATACTCAGGGTCACCTGTCACCCAAGTCTTAAGCAGCATCTGTTTTTAGGAGATGTATTTAAATATCCCTTATGAGCCTAAGCTTTTATCATAATATAGCTTCTGAATATTTAGATATTCATCCTTCTTATTATAAACTTCTGGCTCAAAGAGGTTTAATTGAACTAGATTTTAACTGCCAAATGTGACAAAAAGGAATAATAATTACAAGGCTTATTTGCACCCTCAAATACATTCCCCCTCATTATGTCCTCTATTTGATGTTGCATTAAACTACAGAAAAGGTGAATCAGACACGCCATTAAGGTTACCAATGCTTAAAATCAGCACAATTGGTAAAAATGGTTTCACTCAAGTGTATCAGAGTAGAATGCAACCATGTCCTACTTTTAACAAGATTATTATGAGTCACATTGATAAGAAAGCTCATCAATCATTAAAACATTTAAAATATGAAATTCATTAAGAAAATTGAAAATATGAAAATTAAAAATAAAATTCGGCTTTAATATAGGTTATGTGTAGTTGCAATAGTTGCATCTGTCCAAAGAATATTTAAAATTTAGTGATAAAGCTACCAATTATTTCAAGAAAAATATTTAATCATTTAAAGTATTCAATGCATTAGGACACAATAAAATCTTGACAACTGATATAAGCTGTCCTGTTTTTTAAAGTGTGGTACAATATTTCAGAGACCTTTCTTATAATTTCAAATGTTACTTTGTAGGTCATTACATGCAAAGAGCTGTAAGTTCTGTCCTTTAACAAATGGCATACATTACAATCTTCTTGACTATCCTGGTATTAGGTAGAATTTACATGAAGTAAAGGTACGAAAAGAGACTTTGGTACCATGGACATGCATCTCATCATCCCAATGGCTGGTTTTTCTTTGAGGAGCATTAATGTCTTCCTTAAAGAATACCCTAACAAATCACAAAGGAGTCATCAGAATATAAAACAGAGTAGCTTATGCACTGTGAGAGATGGCTAGGTATGTAACTCCAGAATCCAAAAGCTCCGTCTGGGCATCTGTGTACATCCCCCTCCCACAGCAGCCTTTGGGATTCCTCCAGTCAAGTCATGATGACAACAGGAGATAGACAAGTAAATATCCTTTGGCAAAGGACAAACACCAGTATAAGGGTTCCAAGTATGCACAGAGAAGCAGGTCAAAGGAACTTATCACCAACACAAGTTCTTATTACTCATGTTAAACTGAGGAATCGCACATTAGCAAAGTAAAATGGTGTTTGTCTGAGTGTAGTCTACCATGACCTGGAGAACTTAAATAACAAGCATTTTATAAAGTCTTACATACTCAAAAACTCAAAATCAATGTACTAGCCAATTCAAACTTTTCATAGTGAATCTCTTCATGGCTTCCAATGACCATCTTTTATGCATGCCTGCACATGAGATAAGGTTGAATGAGAAAAAAATTAATGACAGAAGGATAGGAGACAGATGAGAAAGAGCCACATTTTTGTAATCTGTTGTTATAAGTACACAGATTTGGCTAGTGTCCAACTACATTGCATCACTGAACAAAGATTTCCTGATGAATTTGTCTAAATTCAATCATATTAAGCTTGGGGACAGTCACAAGAATTTGAAGGAACACAATGCTTCCAAAAACAGCGACTTAGTTAATGGATTAATAGGAAGGCTTATAGATTGCCCATGATTTCCTAGTGAGCTATGATGAGTTAGATGGTTGTGACAATAGAAGAAAATATAGAAACCAGTTATTATGTCATAACTATAGGGTAGTATGATTGTGTGTGTGTATGTGTCTGTGTGTGTGTATGTGTGTGTGGTATTCCTGACTTCTTGTATGACTCACAGTAACACTTGCCTGTGGGTGTCCACACACATAAACTGTTGATTGAGTCTGGTCTGGACCTAGTTGACCTGCCTCTAATGGACAGAATATGACAAAAGGGATTTGATGCCACTTCTGATATTTAATTAAAACACATTTGGCTTTTAGTCTTGGATGTGCTCTCACTGATTCTGTTAAAGCCAGCAGATGTGCTTTGAAACATCTTGTGCAGAAGCCCGAATGGCAAGGAGCTGAAAATAACATTCATCATCAGTCACCAAAGAGTTAAAGCCTCTATTCTGCCATCGAGACATTAATCTGATCAACTCCTCCAGAGAGTTTGGAAGTAAGTTCTGTCCCCATTTCCTGGCTATCACTGTGAAAGTTTCAATCTTGAGTAAACCCTTCAGGGGAATCTTTAACAAGAAGGACTTATCAGAGCTACAGTGGGTCTTTTGATAGCAAAGCTGTGAATGAAACGTGCTAATTTCTAGAGCTTCCTATAATGCAATTTGCAATTAATAGATACTAAGATAGAAGATATTTTATTTTAAGGAAAATATTATGCATTCTGTGATATTGCAATATTATTTGTTCTGTTGGCCCATGCCCTACACAACTGAATAAGACAGTGTAAATATAGCACCTAAAAAAATTACAACATATATAACCTGAAAGAAGATATAGCGAAACAGCCATTATAGGGTGGAAGAAGAACCCTGGGGTGTCAGCTTAATTCACTGCCAGGGTGAGTATTTAAACCGTGTGGACTGGGGTGTAGCTCAGTGTCAGAATATCTGTCTACCACAAAAAAAAAAAAATACCACAGTTCTAGACTTATCATAAGAAAAATCAAATAGAATACGAAGCTGTAGATGAGGCTGAAATTGTGATATGTTCAGTGCAAAATTCACAGTCTCTTAGTTTTTGCCACAGATATTTATTTTGGTTCTTCCTATTTTTAAGTTTTGTTTAATAGCAATTCCCAATCTTTCTGTAGGAGAATGTTTAGAATGTCACGATAAAAATAAAAGTGTGAAATGCATTAACCACAGTCTCACGTTTTTAATTTTAAAAGTACATGCCTTAAGGAGGGTTACTTACAAAATTTGAAATGGAGGGTAAGCAAACGATGAGCCCGTAGATGGACTGTTCCCCATTTATGTCACACAAAGGCTGTGTGAGAAGCACTGCTTCTCCTGGCACTGAGGACTTCTCAGGTCTATGTTCACTAGTGGTCCTCTGTGGAATATTCAGAAAAAAAATTAACTTTTATGTCTTTTTGCAGTGGATGTGGCTTCAAGTTCTATGCTGCTGTTCTACTGAATTGAAAACATGCCTTAGAATCACTTTTTTTTTGCAAGTCTTTGTAAGAGATCTAGCATATAATGGGTTCTTATGCTTTTTGTTTTTATATTATCGTATAATACATTATTTTTCCTTCCCATATTTCCTACAATAACTCCCATATGTCCTTTCTTTTCTCTTTCAAATTTTATTATAGTTCCTGTATGTTTGTGTGTGTATGTGTGTGTCAGTGTGTGTGTGTTTCTCCACACAACAGACCGAGAGCATTATAAAAAAAAATATGACCAATCAAAAGACAGAGTAGTGGAGTCAAGTCCCAATAGATACATGTACAAAATACCTGCCCATAAAGTTCAGGTAACACGGCTGAGGTGGGGCCGCCTGAAAGAATATATAAGTTAAAGTATCAGGAAGTTTCTTGTGAGATTGTATTTCCCAATAATAGCAGAAGCTGCATGTATAAATCCTTACCACATGACTATTTACACATGAGAAAAACAAGGACGGCAGAAAAGGACATGTCAAAGTGAATTGCAGGAACTCCAAAAAAGCTTCAGCCCTGTACAAAGAACTTAACTAAGGCAATTAAGGAAAACAGTGGGAGACTGTTCACCTGGGAAGACCACACTCATTGGTTATCTGATACTAAAGGATCAACCCTGAAGATCACTTTCTTTGATGCAAAGCTAGCTGATTAGTTAGCTTTGCAGGAGGAGTATGTTGCATTTTCAAAGCTTTGAGTTTCCATCAAGAATTCTTATAATAAATTCTTTCAGTGAACGTAGAAACTGCTAAAAATATTATCCAGGTGTGGTGGCACATGCCTTTAATCTGAGGACTCAGAGAGGCAGAGCCAGGTAAATCTCTGTGAGTTCGAACCCAGCCTGGTCTACAAAGCAAGTCCAGGACAGCCAAGGCCACACAAAGAAACCATGTCTTAAAAAAGAAAGGAAGAAAGAAAGAAAGAAAGAAAGAAAGAAAGAAAGAAAGAAAGAAAGAAAGAGAGAGAGAGAGAGAGAAAGAGAGAGAGAGAGAGACTGGAGAGACTGACATGTAAGTCAAGAGGTGTGTGTGTGAATTAGCTTTCTCTTCAAGACTCCAGTCATGTGTGTTAAGTCAGACTAGTTGTTAAAGTCAGTATCACAGCAGCTTAGGTATCACTAAATGACAAGTCCCCTGAAGAATCACCTTTAAATCTTGATGGATTACTGCAAAAATGATATTGTATTAAGCTTTTTAATTTGTTTCTTGTTACATAGCAATCCGTAACTGAAAATCCCATCACACTTACTTAATTTTAACCTTAAATGTTCAATTTAAACAGATGTAAGGGAGCCCCAAGCTGTGAAAATCAATTGGCAATTGTATCTAGATGTTAACATTTAGGACCTAAGTGATGTGTGATAAAGATGCCATTAAAATTTAGAGTAAAATAATGGAAGAAATATAAAACAGACCCCAGGGATGTTCAAATTAGGAGCATATTGTGTGATTTTAAAAATGTATACTCTGCTTGAGTTACTATGAAGTTAAATATAAAACCAAATATATGTATAGTGACATATATATATACACTTATGAATGTACTTATATATTGTATGAGCTGTCAATACTTTGATTTATTATTGTATGTAGACATGGTCACTGAGGGTATCTTACAACTAGGTGCAGGAAACTTCTAACAATCAAATGGACAAAATAAAGATAAGAATGTCCCAGAAAATCTTAGTTTAGAAAATGTGTACACATCTCTTTGTAGCATAAACATTTATACAGATTTGTACCTCTTTGTGATGTCTTATCTTATTAACTAGACTTTGAAGTCCACTATATCCCAAATATATAGACATGCTTGTAAAAGATAATCTTGATTGGATTATTTGAAGGGGAAAGACCCAACTATATCTGGGCCACACATTCTGGTGAGAGTGAAAATATGGGGACATGGAAAAAAGAGGCTTTTGCTTTTTGCCTCCTTACCCTCATATCTTTGTCAAATTGATCTATTTTGTTGCTTAGTCATTCCTTCTCTAATATAAAAATTTATTTCTTCAGAATTCCAACCGAAACCACAGATGAGAAGTTTTCTATGAATCTTTTGGGAACCAGCACCGTATTGGGGCTGCTAAACTATCCAGTCTTGTTGATTGAAAGCCTATCAAATTCTTTCTCTTTCTGTAGATAGTCATCCATTGTTGACCTGCCAGGACCACAGGTTAGGAGGCTTGACAATGAAGTCTGCCCTGTTTGTTCTTTGGAGAGCCATACCTAATAAAACCTTTATACTCAAAATAAAGTAAAAAAAAAAAAAAAAAAAAAAAAAAGGATATCGTTATTCAGGCCTAGAGAGATGATTCAGGGGTTAATAGTACACAAATTCTTATAGACTACTCACATCATGTGTTCCTGATGCCCATGAACTTCAGGCCCTGGGTATCCAACACCCTCTTCTGGCTTGAAAAAGTCATGTACACAAACACACACACACACACACACAGAGAGAGAGAGAGAGAGAGAGAGAGAGAGAGAGAGAGAGAGAGAGAATTTAAAAATAAATCTTTAAAATATCATTTTCAAGTAAATATTAGAAACAAATGTGAGTACTTAATTTACAATTCCTCACTGAATTTCATTCTGAAAAAGAAACAAAGAAAGGAAAAAGCCCCTCCCCCAAAGAGTTAGTTTGGCTTTGTTAGTTTGGCAAAGCCTCTCACGTATACAGATTTGGACTCTCATCTTAGTATAGTCAACTGATTAAATTCTTTAGTTATGTTAAATGTGGTTTACAAATACTCAAATATTAGGCCAAGGAAAAAGTACCGAAGAACCGATGAGTGATGTGTATGGTATAAAGGCTTCCATAATGCCAATAGCTAAGGGCAATGCCTAGTCTTCATTTTTCATGTTCCTTTTTGTTTTTCTCCAAATTTAGCATATGAATCTCACACAGCTAGACTGATTTACATGCAGGGGCTGGAAAAATTACAGTGATTAAGAGCACTTGATGCAGTCGCGGAGGCCACAGTCAATTCCCAGAATGCTCATCACATGGTTCACAAGAGCCTATAAGTCCAGTTTGAGGAATCCATTACCCTATTCTGGTCTCAGCAGGCACTGCATCACACCTATACAAATAAATAAAATAAAGTCTTAAAATGTTTTAATGTTTACATTAAATAAATAATAGAGCATTGATACAGCATCTGTGGATGTTTTCAACAATAGTAAGCTATGAGGCCTGATGGCTTAGTTCTTTTACATAATTATACTCCAAGGCTTAATCAGTAATTATTCTGAGTTCCATAATTTGACCGCTGATATTCAAATTACTCACTCAATGTTATATTCTTTGCACAAATAATAGAAAATTTATAATATGAATACTTACAAGATTCTGCTATAGTCACTTCTGATCATTTAACATAATATTTCATAATATTACAAAAATAAGTTGGTTTTAAAATTGAAGTTTTGGCATGTCTTTAAAATTTTACAAAACATGATGACACCGATTTTGCAATATGTGCTGATCAAATGTACATATTTTAAGTAAAATCATTGCTTTTTATCTACGAGTATATGTTCTTCAGTAAGATATTTGACATATACATTTTTAGAAGACTTACACTGAAATCATAATAAAATGGATTTTACAGTAAGAAATTTTTCTTCAACACAGCTTGTTAAGAATATTATATCTTGGGCTGGAGAGATGGCTCAGAAGTTAAGAGCACTGACTGCTTTTCCAAAGGTCCTGAGTTCAATTCCCAGCAACCACATGGTGGTTCACAAACATTTATAATGAGATCTGATGCCCTCTTCCTCTGGCATGCAGGTGTACATGCAGACAAAACAGTGTATAAAATAAATAAATACACTTTAAAAACTTAAATACATCTTTAAAAAAAAAGAACGTGATATATCTTCCATCTTGGATGCTGACACATCCTGGTGGGATATTGTCTATGTCCTTGTGTAAATCAGCATGATTCTTCAAGAGCAATCTAACACAACATAATGTTTCCAGATACTACCATTGAGGCACTTTCCCAATGAAGAAACTGGTACCATTTTGGTAGGAAGTAACTCAAACATGCCTAAGTATTTTTGTATGGTGTTATTATGAGCAATATGAATAAAAAGCTTTGAAATAACTTAGAAAAACTTCATGATAGTAATGAAAGGATTGACAGTAGAAATGTTTTCTACAGCTCCATTTCCTCTGTTACCAAATTTGTTTTACGTATATTCAGAGATAATATGCTTCCTTGAATTTAGAGATGGATGATTCATTTTGAGGACCAAAACATATGTTATACCATAGTCAAAACTAATAATATTTTCTTTTTTGAAAAAGACACAATATGTTTATATAAATTGCCAAGAAAGGAAAATGAAATGCCATTGTGCTTCTGATGCATTTAATATCCACCCAGTGTCCTTGTTTTGTTACAGTTTATGGGGTGCTTGATTTCTCTGATATCTGTTGTAGATCTCTTAGTTACATCACTCTGGCTTCAACTTTAGGACATGTCTTTCTTTAAACATCTTTACCACATTAGTGCTTTATATACTAAATAATTTATAAACTTAAACTTTTTGAATGAAACATTAGTTTGTCACAGTAATTCAGATCCCTAGTCCTGTAGACATTCTCATTAAAAGCATCAAGACAAGCTGAGTAAGACAGAATATAAATAGCTCCAAAATGTAACTGAACTGAAAAACAATAAAGCAACTTCATTGGAGAAGAAACTAAGAATGTAGAAAAACAGAAAGTT
>OU015744.1:65291509-65347425 GCA_907169655.1 Acomys percivali
TCTTAGCTACAGAACGAGGGGAAAGAGAAATGACCAGGGTTAATGACCAGGGTTCAGTGAAAAAGAAACTGAATTTTTAAGGATAAATATGAAATAGATGAGGAAAAACCATGAATACCACTAGTTAATAACCAGCTAACCATACAACAAATACACATAGATTTAAATATAACAATAAAAGAAACTTGTAACTATATCCAGCAATTAAATGCAGAAATAAACAAAAGCACCTTGCTATTGACATTTCTCCATAAGATTTTGCAGGTAAACTTGGCATTCTTTACCTCTACCTCACAGAAACATTTTTTAACCTTATACTAGGGGATACTCTGGGAAATAAAGAGATGAGCAGATGAAGTGTACCTTTTTATTCAAATAAATGTAAACATGTGTGACTTGGAAATTTTCATGTAATTCTGAATCAACGATAAAAACTGACGACTTCTACATATTTGTCACTGTAAATTTAAAATCTGTCCAACGAAGTTATACTTCAAACAAACAGCAAAAATATATTTTTAACATTTAATTGTTAAGGTAGCTGAAAAAACAGATCATAACCAACTTAAAACATTTACGGAAAATAAGATAAAGTCATTAGATAGATAATCTGTGGAATTTGTATAGCACAAATGCAGTCATTACACCATTTGTTATTGACAGCAATGGGGCAAAAAGTTACCACTGAAATGTAAATAAAAAGAAATCACTGCTAGTGTAAAATGGTGCCAGGTGAACTACAATTGGCTTGCTTGGTGCAATTGTTAGTTTTCATTCTAGCTCAAGGTCTTTATTTTAATCTGCTCCGGTAACAAAGCTTTTAAAAATAGAGAAAGAGATGAAGGAAAGAGAAAAGAAGAATGAAGGAGGGAGCAAAGATAAAAATCAATACAATACAATAAAGTGAACAATATATAGTACCAGGAATCTGAATGATGGAGAACTGTAATTGGTGTGTGAAAATTCTTTATCTCACCAGCAACAAGAGGACAGCGAATTAAAACTACAGCTAGAAATAATTTCACACTCAGAGACTGGCAGCACTAAGCCTGACAGAAAACTATTTTGACAAGGATATGGAGCAAACACAATTTTTATAACCCACTAGTGGGAATTTAAACAGATACAGCCAATTTGAAGGGTAATTTGACAATATCTAGAAAGTTGACAGTGTATGTACTCTGAGACCCAACAATGTCTCCCGAGAGGGGTAATCACGCACATGTACAAAAGAGGCTGTATGCCCAGCTTTGCTTGTTGTAACAAAAAAGTCAGGTATGTATTTCCATACTGTGAAAAGATGGTGTGTGGGGGATGTGTACATGTATTTATATGGGAATCACCAAATTTCCAAACCTTACATTCAGAGCTCCATTTACCAAAGTAAGAAAGGCTAAATGAGCTGAGTTTAGAAAGAATCTTTTGATAACAACCTTTCTAATAATTGGAGCCTGATTACTTTCCCAGCAAGGAGTACAGAAATTGAGCTTGCCTTTCACCAAAGAATAGAATCCATCTATGACTGAATCTAGTGACACATTTAGAAAGACAACTGATGTATACAGTATAATATGAATCTTTAATTTCAACCTCAGCATCCTATATTTCACCATTATAGAGCAATTTATGTAATTTTAACTCAAGATTTATGATAAAACTATACTTTTTAACCTTTTAAAGTGAAAAAAACTATATAATTTCTCCTCTTATTTTCATCCTTCAACACCTCCCATGTGCAACTTGGTATCTTTTAAATTCATGCCCCTTTTGCTTTAATTTTTGAGATGATAAATAGCTGATAGCTAGATAATGACAAAGAGATATGTAGATTATAGATACATACATATACGTGCACATGTATGTGTATGTGACTGTGTGTATGTGTTTTTGTATATGTGTGTGTGATCCTATATGCCTATGTATTTGTGGTTTCATTGCTCACAAATTGGTATGATAATGGATCCATGTCTCTTCCCTGGGGGAGAATATTTCTCCTGTTTTCAATATTCCTTAGTTTCCTATAGTTTTTTATTTAAGGCTATGACACTCTGAGATTTCCCCCTTCCATGCTAGCATGTCTACAGGCATTGCCTTGTGCAGGTCTTATTTAGGCAGTCATTTAGTTAAAATACCATAATTATAGCTTTCCTGAGACTAGCCATGAGGTCATGAACCTTAGGGAAAAACCGTCAATGGCCACTGTACTAAGTCAGTATGGTTCCTAAATGCTGTATCTTTGAAAACTATCTTTAATCATTCATTTTGAAATTACAACATAATTATTTACAACTTTACTTTCATCCTTCCAAACCCTTTATCACTTACTCCTCCTTGTTTTTTTAATTTTCCTTTTATCTCCAAATTTGTGCTATTAGCATGTATATGCAGCACGTAATATACACCTCAAAAATACAGTTCTAAAAGAAGAATTTGTATCATGGATATATATCAGTACATAATAAGTGTGCAGATGTATATATGATGAAGATATATATGCTTACTGACTTTCTAAGAATGTATGGAGATACAGAATGATCAAAAATTACAATGAAAATTAAAATATGAGAAAAGAGAAGTGTAAATAAGAAACAGAAAATAAACTATAATAGAATCATGTATAAAACACCTGGGACAATACTCCTCAAGGGATTTTTCTCACTCTGCTTGTGATTAAGTTCTGGAATACTTCCTAGTAGTTAGCCAAAACTATCAGGAAAAATGAAACTCATGTTCAAAATCTTTATCACTACTTGTAGTACAGGCCTCAGATATTAATCAGTGATATCATATGAATAAACTACCAATTTAGATATGATGGAAATAAAATATTTCTATAATATGACCATACATATCCAACAATAAAGGCTTAAATAGGAAGCTCAGCACTGACGAATACATTTTATTGCAAAATATCTGAAGACCTTCTAGGTCTATGTGATTCCGCTGGACTGCAGACATGCTGTGAATTACAATATGATCTAGTTGGAATCTAGACATGCCCTTAGTAAAGACTTTTAATCCTAAGCAATGAAGGATCTGGCAGTAATACAGGCATACATACCCTTAGTACACATCTTTAATGACTAACAATAAATGTAGGGCTTGTTTATAGAAGAAAGCAGGCATTTTCAAAGGGAATTCTAACTGAGGGGTCACAAAGGGATGAATCAGAGAAAGATTTGACAGAATGACTCAGAAAAAAGCACAAGAAAAAGAGGCCACTGAAGAGCAGCAAAGATTTAATAAAGAAATGTTGTTTTAAATGAAAATCCCAAACATTCTATTTACCAATAAAGACTTAAGAGCCAGATGCTGAGGTGAAAATCTGCTAGCTCAGAGAGGCAGAGAAAGCACCCAGATACCCTCCCAACTCAGCTCAAGTCTTGATGGAAAAGCTACAAAATGCTCACTAGCTCAGCTTCAGTCCAGGAGGAAAAAGAAAAAAAAAAAAAAAAAAAAAAAAAACTCAAGGCCAAAGGCCTGCTAGATCAAAAGCAAAGGCCAAGGAGCTGAAGAAGCTCAAGAGCTAAATAGCTAAACGCTAAAGAGCCAAAACCCAATAGTCCTTCCTACTTACACCTGTCTTAAATAGCATTCAATTCAAAGTCCCTCCTAGTCTTTAATCCCTGTCAGATGGTTTCTTGCTTTACCTCTTAACCTAGAATTAACATTACTAAATTCCACGTACAGAAACCTCTTAGATTAAATGTGTGTGTTAGGGCTCAACTGCACCAAACAAAAGACAGGTTTATACAGTTCATAATCTCATGGACCACAATAGGTTCAAGGACAGGTTTATAAAGTTCTCAATCTCAGAGATCACAAAGGGATCAAAGATCCTGCAAGAAAAGAATAGAGTAGTAGTGGTGGAGGTGGTAGTGGTAATAGTTCGTAGTGTGGAAGTTTTACTGGAGACAGGTGTCAGACAGAACAAGCCAGACACAGGGCAAGACAGAACAAGACAGAGAAGGTGAAGGAACCAGAAGATTAGAACATATTTCCAGTTATGTTGAGGCCAAGCAGCACAATTCATTCAGAAGCCAAATTGAATCAGTCATCTTGGAGAGGAGTTTGGGCCAGATTAGCTGAGCTGAACCAGCCACCAATAGTTCAGAAAGAGCTAGAAAGGGTAAGTTTATTAAAGATTAAATCTTGAATGGTGAAATATTTTATGCCTATGTAGGCAGACAAAGGTCAGAAGCTGAAGCCTTCAAAGCTTGGGTTTTGATGTATCATTATATATATATTATATATATATGTGTATATATATATATATATATATATATATGTATTATGTAATGTACTGCACACGGGCTGCATCCTATCCCACACAGCACATGTGTGGAATCCTGTCCCACACTGCAGAGGTGCTGCATCTTGTCAGACACTGCAAATGCACCATGTCCTGTCTTGCACTGCATATATATATATATATAATGTCAACAGAATGTTCCAGAGAGGGGAGCAACTGTGATGATCAAGCCTAGATATTTATTTTAGTATTATAACACTCAAAATCTAATCTACAGAAAATTAGATTGTACAGAGGCCATTCACTTCCAGACCTAAGCCAGAGCATAGGTAGAACAGAGATAGAAGTGCTCTGGGCTCAATCCAGGCACTGTATTTACATAGCTTGGCTATGGCCCTTATCTCATCTCCTCATATGAGGAAATAAAAACAGCATTTATATATAATACAATTTGAAACATAATAACATCATGCTATATAATATAAACTGGCTTCACTAATATAATGATTTCTGTTTAGAAATGAAGCTTAGTACCAGGAAAAATATTAAGAATTCAGCACTGTTTTCTTCCACACAATGAGGTTTTGTAGCTGGCATTCTAAACAAGTTATAACTGAGTCCATGCACCATATGTATATTGCTGTGTTAAATGAGGTTACCTTGATGAGAGACTAGCGCACAACACAGCAATTTCCCCAATTCAGACCAGAGAAGAAATAGCAAATATTATTGAGTGTACTGTAAGTAAGCTGCAGAAGTGGGCAGTAGCAGGAGACCCACCTCCACATTACAAAACCACAATCCTAGGACATACATAAAGGCTGTGTTGATTGGATACTATTTGACTCTGAGCAAAGGCTAGATTTGCAGAGTAATAGCTATGTCATACCACTATTCAAAAGTTTTACCAAAAAGGAAAGCTATTTTCTTTTATGGTGTTATTTGTGATACTTTTCATTTATATTGTGAAAATTCTTTGAAAAGGACCTTCCCCCTTCTATTCAAACATGGACTTTTTTCCTCATGTCTCTACAAGTGAAAAATAAATGTGATCTTCAGAATAGTTGGAGGTCTGTTATTCAGAAATTTCTGCTAGCTGAACATGGGTGACACAGAGGTGCTTCTGCTACAAAACCTTGGCTATTCTGGCAGGGACATCATGAGTTTTCGTGAAAAGGGAGCCCTAATTAAAAGTGACTTAATTAGAAATTCTACACTGACTGGGCTGGGAGCCTTAATGAAGCTGCTGATAGTAGAGATTGGAAGTCCTCTTAAAGTATATTATAAGTTTGGAGCTATTCAGCCCCAGAAAAAAAAAGTGGCCAGATATGATAGAAAATTAGATAGCATATATTATGTATTTTATTTTATAATAAATGTGTTTAATAAATAATTTTAATTTTATAAATTTAAATTTTACAGTAATTTAAAATGTTTTAATTCCTTAATAAATACATTTGATGTGCCATTATATATATATATATATATATATATATATAATGTTAACAGAGTGTTCCAGAATGGGCAGCAACTGTGATGATCAAGCCTAGATATTTATTTTAATATAATAACACTCAAAATACTTTTTTTGTTTTTGTGTCCAAAAAAAGCTTGGCACATCTCATGGTAGTTTGGGATTTTGTTGTACATATCTTGATATGTCACTATCAAAACATTTTCTTTATCACAGTACAGTTTCCACTTTTACAGTGACCAACAGAGAACAGCTGCTTCACGTTGATTCCACAGCTTGTCTCTCCTTATATGATCTTGTGTTGACATTGTTTCTTAGTTTGTGCACTATAGCGATAACATTTGGAAATAATACAAGTTCATAAGTGTCCTCTGTGCACATGCAAATAAATGTGAAGAAAGTCAAGAGCTATTAAAAAGGACATACATTCAGACTTTTTTCAGTTTTGTCCATGAACATACATAATGTACATAGCCAATATGAAATGGGACTTGGCAAAAGATGTATGAAAGTAATATGTTTCTGTCCAGTTGTTAGAGAAGAAATGAAAGTCAAAGGTCCCAAAAATGTATATAGCGTTTAGAATTTTGCTAAGGAAAAGATGACAGTGCAAGTTTTCCAAAACTGACCAGAAATAAGGTGGCCATGGCTGTACCTGGAAGGGACAAAGCATCTGTTAGAAGGTAAAAATGGTTTGATGAGTAGATTTTGACTGATATCTTAGCTTAGATCCCTATAAAATATGTTCAAGTTAGACCTATGTATTTATCCAAGCAAACCAGATTGGACATTGAAGGTTGCCATAACCAAGAGCATAGGGGCACATTAAAAGATCTTATTAGGTATATAATGGAGATCAGCCATGGTCAAGCCCATCTAAATAATGATTAGAAAAGTTCACAGTAAAAGGTTGAAGCCTGGAAGCCCAGTGTGCTTGCCATAACAAAACTATGCTACCCATTGCAAAGACACAGGGATACAAAGTCTGCTGTGTCATTTGAGCCATAGAATGCCAATCAAGGAAGGATCTTTGAAATTTTCCTTTTTCCAAGTGTTATCATATTATGTATATATATCCAGTAATGGCAGGATAATGCCAATAGTCACACTTTTATCCTTCAGAGGGATATGCCATATTTCCTTAAAACAAAAACATTGCTATCGATTACATAAAACATCTACTTCATAGTAAATAGTTGGGGAACTAAAATTAAGAGCATTAGCTTATACTACTCAGTCAATAGTAATTTAAGTTTTCAGATTACATGAGCATTATTTTGGGAGAGAAACTTTTTGAAAGTAAGAGATTCTGGGAAGGAAGAAGGACCCTTCTGGGCCATCTGGTTGCCTCTAGCAACCACTTTTAATCAGAACCTGCACTGAAGGACCAGTGAGGCTATGACCTGGTATGGGTATAGCCTCCAGGAGTAACAGGATCATTGCACTCAGGAAGCAGAGATTTTCCCCATCTTAGGTTTTTATTGCTGTGTAGAGACAATGTGACAATGACAATGCTTATAAAGAAAAACATGTCACTGTTGCTGGCTTACTGTTTCTGTGGTTCAGTCCATTATCATCATGGCTGGAAACATGGTGGCCTGAAGGCAGACGTGGTAAGAGAGGAGCTGAAAGTTCCTCATCTTGATCCATAGGCAGCCGAAAACTGTGTTCCATACCGGTGTAGCGTGAGGATAGGAGACATCAAAGCCTACTCCACCCTTGACACACTTCCTCCACCATGACCATACCTACTCCTACATGGCCTTGCCTCCAAATAATCCTACTCCCTATGGGCCAAGTTGTAAACACATGTCTGTGGGGTCCATACCTATTCAAACCACCACACTGAACTGCCTGGTCCCCATACACTTGTAGCCATAACATTATGCAACATGTATTTAGTACATCTTCTAAAGTCCCCACCGTCTGTCACAGTCTCCACAATGTTTAAAAGTCCAAAGGTCAATGTCTCTTCTGAGGGTCGTGAGTTTTGTTAACTGTAATACCCTATAACAACAACATCAAGAACAGATGACATACTTCCAACAAACAGTAGAATGGGAAAAAGCATTACCATTCCAAAATGTAGGGAAGGAAGCATAGTTAGGTAATACTGGAGAAAAGGAACACCAAAACCCAGCTGGGCAAACTCGACACTCTGCATCTCCAAGTCTAGTGCCAAACGTTCTTCAGATGTCCAACTCCTTTCAGCTGTGTTAACTAAAACACACTTCTTTCTCCTGGGCTGGTTCCACTGACTGTTTGGGCCTGTGTGTTTGCAAATATTAAGTTATTACATGTTTTTATTTAACATTTTTCATCCTAAATTTTATGTTTGAAATATATTTTGAATAAAATTTCAAACCAAGTTTTAGCACCTACCACCCCCCTCAAAAAAGCAAAACAACAAAACCTCTCACTTTTTCTTCCATGTGACCAGCTATTTTCATCTTTGAGTTTTCAGATCCTAGAACTATGAGAAATATGTATTCATTGTATAAGCCACCATTCTGTTGCTTTTGTGTGTTGCTTTTCCATAAACTGGGAAAGAAGCTAAGACGGGAATGTTAACTATATGCAGTGGCTGAAGATAATGTTGTCACATCCTGTAAAAAGTTCTTAACTGTTGTTTTATAATTCTCAAGCACATTTTATCAACAAAGGAGAGAACTGGACATTAAAAGTGAAATTGATATATGTTTGTGTGTGTTGAAGACCAAATTTAATATATGAGGAATAGAACATATTTTTAAGAAGGAAAAATGCAAAATTAATCTTGTAGCTCATGTGTAGAGTGCTTGTCTACTCTGTACAGGGCTCTGGGTTCAATCCCTAACACTGCAAATAAAAAGTAAATTATTGTTATGACAGAACTAAACAAAATGTGTATAGACTGAGCAAGAAATGGAGATGGAAAGGAATACAGGCCTACTACCCTATAGGATGCACCATATGTATGATAGTCAGCATGAGCTGAAAAATAAAAATGCAATTTTGGCATCTAAAGTTAGAATAGGTGACAATCTGAAGTTTCACATTTGTCAAAAATAACTTGAAGTGGAAAGGAAACAGAAAGATAGTACAAGTGCTTCCCTCAGCTTCCTAAATTTGGAAATAAACATTATACTTTATGTTCAATACTAAACTTAGGAGCACAAAAAGAACTAATAGAAATGATTTTAAAATGTAAATGGCTGTTTCTGTGAGAAAGAAAGTGAGAGGCTTCTGCCCTAGTTAACTATGCATTATAATCACGTATGAGTAACTAAACATATTCTATAGTTTAGAAACTAGTTCAGGACATTTACAGTATACTAAATCTGCTAGATATTAGAGTATCAGCAAACACAGCAGAGTAAAGTGGACATTTCAAAGAATTATCTCTTATAAATGTTTTCCTGTATCTGGAAAGTTGCTAGGAAATGAATCCACTCTCACATTTGATGGCTACAGGGTGTTCTCTGTAACTAACTCATCCTAGTGGATACTTTCTATCTATTCTTACATAGAGGTCTCCTCAGGAACCACTTTAGTTCTTTTTATATAAGAAGCAGCAAATAGCTACTCTCTCCTAAGGAACTCCCAGACTAATATGATGCCCTACAGGTTTCTGATACTTTTTAGACTTTTGCTAAAGTATATTTTTAGAGAAAACATATTACAGTATATTCTTTGAGAAATCATAACAGTACCTATGTTTGTGCATTTATCTTCATACAAAACCAGAATTTCTTATAGAATTGAAACTACACTTTTCATTATTGTACAATTGTTGACTTTATGATTAAACCCTTTTATGTAAAAATGCTTTGCTTGAAAACATTACAGAAACTTTGTGTATGTAGAGCTGAATGAATAGTTAGGAACGCTTGCTTTTCTTGTAGATGACTGAAATGCTGTTATTATCACCCAGGAAAGGCAACACACAACTGCCTGTAAGTCAAGCTCCAGAAGAACTCACAACTTCTTACCTGTGGGCACATTAACACATACATATATATGTCTGCATATATATTGCATATGTGTGTGTTTATGTATGTATGTATATGCTTAGAATATATATATGTATATATATATACACACACACACACACACACACATAATCTTTCAAGGAAAAAATTCACTGGTTTAAGAATCTAGCAAGATAGGAAGATTTGGGCCCAGGGGTCCCTCTCAAACTATGGCACCAGCCGAGGACAATATAGGCCGTAAACTTCAAACCCCTACCCAGATCTAGCAAATGGATAGGACATTCTCCACAGTTGAGTCGAGAGTGGTGTCTGACTTTCACACATACTCTGGTGCCTCATATTTGACTATGTCCCCTGGAGGGGGAGACCTGGTGGCACTCAGAGGAAGGATAGCAGGCTACCAAGAAGAGACTTGATACCATATGACCATATACAAGGGGAGGAAGTCCCCCTCAGTCACAGTCATAGGGTAGGGGAGTAAGGGGAAAATGGGAGGGAGGGAGGAATGGGAGGATACAAGGGAGGGAATAACCATTGAGATGTAATATGAATAAATTAATAAAATAAAATTTAAAAAAAGAAACTACCAATAATCAAGCCAAGTATACCTATCTATTTAAGATTAGATTACTCCAATTAGTCTGAGAGTATTGAAGCAATATAACACCAAATGTGTGTAAGCAAACATTCATTTCACAGTTTCTTCAAAATTAAGCTTTATATTTGACCAAACTAGCAGTAAAATATATTATCAATATTTTTTTTTTATTTTATTTTTTAATTTATTTTTTTAATTAATTTATTCTTGTTACATTTCTATGGTTATCCCATCCCTTGTATCCTCCCAATCTCCCCTCCCTCCCATTTTCCCCTTATTCCCCTCCCCTATGACTGTTCCTCAGAGGGATTACCTCCCTCTGTATATGCTCATAGGGTATCAAGTCTCTTCTCAGTGACCTGCTGTCCTTCCTCTGAGTGCCACTAGGTCTCCCCCGCCAGGGGACATAGTCAGATGTGAGGCACCAGAGTACTTGAGAAAGTCAAATCCCTCTCTCCACTCAAGTGTGGAGACTGTCTTGTCCATGGGCTAGATCAGGGTAGGGGTTTAAATTTTTCGGCCTGTATTGTCCTTGGCTAGGGCCTTAGTTTGAGCGGGACCCCATGACCCAAATCTGCCTATCATAATGTTCTACTTGTAGGTTTCTAGAACCCACTGGATCCTTCTACATTGCTATTCACCCATTGTTCTCTCATCTAGAGTCCCAATAGGATGTCCTCCCCTCGGTCCCAGTTTCCTGGTAAGGGAAGGCTTTCATGGGACATGTCCATTGGGCTAGTATGCAGATATAAGTGAGTATATACCATTTGAGTCTTTCTGCTTCTGGGTTAACTCACTCATTATGATCATCTCTAGCTCAATCCATTTGTCCACAAATTTCGGAAATTCCTTGTTTTTAATAGCTGAGTAGTATTCCATAGTGTATATGTACCACAGTTTCTTTATCCATTCTTCTACTGAGGGACATTTAGGCTGTTTCCATGATCTGGCTATTATGAATAAGGCTGCTATGAACATGGCTGAGCAAATTTTCTTGCTGTATGCTGGTGCATCTTCTGGGTATATTCCAAGGAGTGGAATAGCTGGGTCTTGAGGAAGCCCTATTCCCAGTTTTCTGAGATAGCACCAGATAGATTTCCAAAGTGGTTGTACTAGTTTGCATTCCCACCAGCAATGAAGGAGTGTTCCTCTCTCCCCACATCCTCTCCAGCATGTGGTGTCCCTTGAGTTTTTGATCTTAGCCATTCTGATGGGTGTAAGATGGAATCTCAGAGTTGTTTTGATTTGCATTTCCCTGATGACTAAGGAGGTTGAGCATTTCTTTAAGTGTTTCTCAGCCATTTGATATTCTTCTGTTGAGAATTCTCTGTTTAGTTCCAAGCCCCATTTCTCAATTGGGTTATTTGGTTTGGTGTTGTTTAATTTCTTGAGTTCTTTATATATTTTGGATATTAGACCTTTGTCAGATGTAGGGTTGGTGAAGATCTTTTCCCAGTCTGTAGGCTGTCGCTTTGTTCTCTTGACAGTGTCTCTAGCCTTACAGAAGCTTCTCAGTCTCATGAGGTCCCATTTATTAATTGTTGATATTAAGGCCTGGGCTGTTGGTGTTCTGTTCAGGAAGTTGTCTCCTGTGCCAATATGTTCCAGGCTCTTCCCCACTTTTTCTTCTAAGTGACTTAGTGTCTCTGGTTTTATGTTGAGGTCTTTAATCCAGTTGGATTTGAGTTTTGTGCAAGGTGACAAATATGGGTCCAGTTGCATTTTTTTACACATAGACATCCAGTTAGACCAGCACCATTTGTTGAAGATGCTATCCTTTTTCCATTGAATGGATTTGGCTTCTTTGTCAAAAATCAAGTGACCATATGTGTGTGGATTCATATCTGGGTCTTCAATTCGATTCCACTGATCAACCAGCCTGTTGCTGTGCCAGTACCATGCTGTTTTAATTACAATTGCTTTATAATACAATTTGAAATCAGGTATGGAGATTCCTCCACAGCACCTTTTATTGTACAAGATCGTTTTTGCTATTCTGGGTTTTTTGTTTTTCCATATGAAGTTCAGAATTGAACTTTCAATGTCTTTAAAAAATTGTGTAGGTATTTTGATAGGGATTGCATTGATTCTGTAGATTGCTTTTGGTAGGATGGCCATTTTTACTATGTTAATTCTCCCTATCCATGAGCAAGGAAGATCCTTCCATCTTCTCATGTCATCTTCAATCTCCTTCTTCAGAGTTTTGAAATTTTTTTCAAACAAGTCCTTCACTTGCTTAGTTAAAGTAACTCCTAGATATTTTATATTGCTTGTGGCTAATGTGAAGGGTGTGGATTTCCTAATTTCTTCCTCGGCAAGCTTGTCATTTGTGTATAGGAAGGCTACAGACTTTTTGGAGTTAATTTTGTATCCAGCCAGATTGCTGAAAGTATTTATCAGCTGTAGGAGTTCTCTGGTGGAATTTTGAGGGTCACTTATGTACACAATCATATCATCTGCAAATAGGGATAGTTTGACTTCCTCCTTTCCCATTTGGATACCCTTGATCTCCTTTTGTTGTCTTATTGCTCTGGCTAGAACTTTGAGTACTATATTGAAGAGATATGGAGAGAGTGGGCAGCCTTGCCTTGTTCCCGATTTTAGAGGAATTTCCTTGAGTATCTCCCCATTTACTTTAATTTTGGCTATTGGCTTGCTGTAGATAGCTTTTATTATGTTGAGGAAAGTGCCTTGTATCCCCGATCTCACTAAAACTTTAAACATGAATGGATGTTGGATTTTATCAAATGCTTTCTCTGCATCTAAAGAGATGATCATGTGGTTTTTTATTTTCAGTTTGTTTATATGGTGGATTACATTGATGGATTTCCGTATATTAAACCATCCCTGCATGCCTGGAATGAAGCCTACTTGGTCATGATGAATGATATCCTTTATGTGTTCTTGTATTCGTTTTGCAAGAATTTTATTTAGTATTTTTGCATCGATGTTCATAAGAGAAATTGGTCTGAAATTCTCTTTCTTTGTTGAGTCTTTGTGAGGCTTAGGTATCAACGTGACTATGGCCTCATAGAATGAATTTGGTAGTGTTCCATCCAATTCTATGTTTTGGAGTAGCTTGAAGAGTATCGGTATTAGCTCGCCTTTGAAAGTCTGGTAGAATTCTGCACAGAAACCATCTGGCCCTGGGCTTTTTTTGCTTGGGAGACTATCAATGATTGCTTCTATTTCTGTAGGGGAAATGGGACTATTTAGCTTGTTTATCTGTTCTTCACTCAACTTAGGCAAGTGAAATTGATCAAGAAAGTCATCCATTTCCCTTAGGTTTTCAAATTTTGTGGCATATATGCCTTCAAAGTAGGATCTTATGATTCTTTGTATTTCTTCAGTGTCTGTTGTTATGTCTCCCTTTTCATTTCTGATTCTGTTGATTTCAATACTGTCTCTCTGCCTTTTAGTTAGTTTGGCTAACGGTCTGTCTATCTTATTGATTTTCTCAAAGAACCAGCTCTTGGTTTTGTTGATTCTTTGGACTGTTTTCTTAGTTTCTAATTTGTTAATTTCAGCCCTGAGTTTGATTATTTCCAGACGTCTACTCCTTTTGGGTGTTTCTGCTTCCTTTTTTTCTAGGGCTTCCAGCTGTTTTGTTAAGTTGCTTATGTGCAATGTTTCCAATTTCTTTTTAAAGGCACTTAGTGCTATGAGTTTTCCTCTTAACACTGCTTTCAATGTATCCCACAAATTTGGGTATGTTGTTCCCTCTTTATCATTGAATTTCAGAAACTCCTTGATTTCTTTCTTTATTTCTTCCCTGACCCATGTGTCATTTAGCAGAGAGTTGTTTAGTTTCCACGTACGTGTAGGCTTTTTGTTGTTTCTGTTGTTGTTGAATTGCAGCCTAAGAGCATGGTGATCTGATAGAATACAAGGTATTATTTCAATCCTCTTGTATCTGTTGAGGCCTGCTTTGTGACCTACGATGTGATCAATTTTGGAGAAGGTTCCATGGGGTGCAGAGAAGAAGGTATATTCTTTCTTGTTTGGGTGAAAGTTTCTATAGATATCTGTTAGATCCATTTGACCCATGGCATTGGTTAATGATGTTATTTCTCGGCTTAGTTTCTGTTTCAATGACTTATCCTTCAGTGAGAGTGGGGTGTTGAAGTCTCCCACTATTATTGTGTGGTGATCGATGTGTGGTTTAAGTTTTTTTAGCAGATCTTTTACAAATGTGGGTGCCCTTGTATTGGGAGCATAGATGTTCAGAATTGTGATGTCATCTTGGTTGGCTTTACCTTTGATGAGTATGAAGTGTCCTTCTGCATCCCTTTTGATTAATTTTGGTTGAAAGTCTATCTTGTTTGATATTAAAATGGCTACGCCTGCTTGCTTCTTGTGACCATTTGCTTCGAATATTTTTTTCCAACCTTTTACCCTGAGGTAATGCCTATCGTTATAGGTGAGATGTGTTTCTTAAATGCAGAAGAATGTTGGATCTTGTTTATGCACCCATTCAGATAGTCTATGTCTTTTTATTGGAGAATTAAGACCATTGATGTTGAGAGATATTAACGACCAGTGACTGTTAAGAGTCTTAATTTTGATGTTGTTTCCAATCGAGTGTTTGTGTAGTTGTGTTTTTGCCATGGTATAATTACCTATTTCCTGAGTAGTTTTGGTTGTAGCTTGACCCTTTGGGATGGAGTTTTCCTTCTAGTACCTTCTGTAAAGCTGGATTTGTGGATAGGTACTGTTTGAATTTGTTTTTGTCATGGAATATTTTGTTTTCTCCATCAATGTTTATTGATAATTTTGCTGGGTAAAGTAGTCTGGCCTGGCATCTGTGGTCTCTCAGGGTTTGCAGGATCTCTGTCCAGGCTCTTCTGGCTTTTATGGTCTCTGCTGAGAAGTCTGGTGTAATTCTGATAGGTTTGCCATTGAATGTTATTTGGCCCTTTTCCCTTGCAGCTTTTAATATTTTTTCTTTGTTCTGTATGTTTTGTGTTTTGATTATTATGTGACGGGCAGTTTTCCTTTTCTGGTCAATTCTATTTGGTGTTCTGTAGGCCTCTTGTATGTTTATAGGTATCTCTTTCTTTAGGTTGGGGAAATTTTCTTCTATAATTTTGTTGAGAATAGTTTCTGGGCCTTGGAGTCTGATATCATCTCTTTCTTCAATGCCTATTATCCTCAGATTTTTTCTTTTCATGGTGTCCTGAATTTCTTGGATGTTTTGTGTCAGGAGTTTTCCAGATTTGGCATTATCTTTAATGATTGCTTCAAGATCTGTGATTGTATCTTCTAGACCTGAAATTCGTTCTTCCGTCTCTTGGATTCTGTTAGAAAGGTTCACCTCTGTGTTGCTCGCCTTCTTCTCTGGGGTCTCACGTTCTCGTTTTTCTTCTGTCTGTGTGTTTATCATTGAATCCATTTTTGTCTTCAGATCTTGAACTGATTTTTTTATTTCTTTCACCTCATTTTTTGTATATTCCTGAGTTTCTTCCATTGCCTCTTTATAGGTCTTCAGAGCTTGAACCGTTTTAATTATTTCTTCCATCTGGTTATTTGCATTTTCCTTAAATTTTTCCAGTTCCACTCTATGTGCTTCTTTTATGTCTCTCACCTGTTTTGCTGCGTCTTCCTGTATTTGATTACGAATTTTATTTGTTTCCTCCATTAATATGCTCCTTATTAAGGATTTGAGGTCATTTTCTTGTATTTCCGTTGTATTTGAGCTCTCTGGGTTGTTTTCTTTTGGATAGCTGGAAACTGGAGACGCCATGTTGTTTTGAGGTTTTTTGCGTATGCTTTTACGCTGTCCTTTAGACATCTTGCCGGCTTTGTTTTCGTTTGGTAGATTCCCGAGTTGGATGGAGGGAGTCTGATGATAGATTCACTTGTTTTCTCACGGTTTCCGTAGGTTGGAAGCTCTTATGTTTCACTGTTGTGGATGGCAGGAGGTTAGCCCTGGCGTTTTGGGCTCTCACAGCCAGTGATCCTCAGCTCTCCTGTGCTGTGGGTCCTGTAATCGTTTTGGGTCTCTGGATGAGCGTTGGGTCAGGCCAAGGTATCCACAGCCTTCTGGGTTCCCTGCCAGGTCCAGCCAGGGACACTAGTCCCAAACCACCGTCCGAGCTCAGCTAGTATCTCAGGGCCTGAACCATCTGCCGAGCTTAGCTAGGAATTCTGGGCTCAAAATGCACCCAGGGTCCAGCCAGAATTTTCGGGCTAGGACTGCGCACCAAGCTCAGCTAGGGGTGTTTGGCCAAACTGCTTGCTGTGGTCAGTTATTGACTCATGCCCGCAACATCCACGCAGCTCAGCCAGGAATTCTGGATTCAAACTGCACACTGTGTCCAACCAGAGTCTTAGAGCCGGGACTGTGCCAAAGGCTCTACTAGAGACTCTGGGCCCAATCTGTCTGCCAAGCACGGTTAGGGACTGTGGCCCTAAGCTGCACGCCGAGCTCCACCCGAGTCTCTGGGGCAGAATTGTGCTCCGAGCTCAGCCAGGGACTATGGACCCACAGTGCAAGCTGAATTCAGCCCGGGCCTCCAGGCCTATACTGCGTGCATAGTCCAGCCAGAGTCTTGGGGCCGCCGAGCCTGTGTGCACAGTTCAGGAAGAATCCCTGGGCCTAATCCGCCCGGCAAGTCCAGCTAGGGCCTCTGGGCTGAATCTGCGTGCTGACCTCAGCCTGCGTCAGCGCCCTAAAACTGCCCTCTGAGGAGAGCTAATGTCTTGAGCAGAACTGCTCGTTGATGTGTGCTAGCGCCTCCTGTGGGACTGAGCGCTCCGCCCAGCCTGTGTCACAGCAGGTGAACTGGCTGCACTGAGGTGGTCCTTCGGTGGACCTGAGCGCTACCGCCCAGCCTGCATCACAGCAGGTGAACTGTGGCTGTGCAGAGACAGGCCTGGGGTGGAACTGAGTGCTCTGCCCAGCCTGCGTCACAGCAGGTGAACTGCTGCTGTGCAGAGACGGGCCTGGGGTGGAACTGAGTGCTCCGCCCAGCCTGTGTCACAGCAGGGGAGCCGTGTCTCCGCTAAGCTGTTGTCTTGGGCAGAATTGCCCGCTGCGCTGAATCAGTGTCTCCACAGCACTGCTCCCTGAGCTGTACCCGGGACTCTGGGGCTGAACTGTCCACCGTGTCCAGCTTGGGTCACAAAGCACCACGCGACCCAAATCCTGTCCAGTGTCCCCTCTCCCACAGCAACTCCCACCGGCCACCACACTAACCGCCTCCACTGGATGGCTCTGAGCTGCAAACCTCAGTCACTGCTGCTGGTGTTGCTGACGCCGCCTGTGCCGCCGCTGCTCTGATCCGAGAAAATCCGCACTCCTCCCGTGTGTAGGGGCATGCAGGTCCTCCGCACCCTGGTCCTTCCGAACCGTGGAGCACTCCTGCTGCCGTGGTGTCGGGATCCTGGTGTTCCTGGCTCAGAAATCTGTGCAATTCCCCGAACTGTTCACTGGAGCTTCCAAACACGGTACACACTGCTCGCCGCCATCTTGGATCTCTTCTTCAATTGCTTTTGTAAGACATATAATAATATAGTTTTTTCTCCTAAATGGTTTTGTTCTTTCTTCACTACATAACAAACTTACTGGAACATATCTTGTTATTACCTGGAAACTAGTTAAATGAAAGGTAAATCTGACTATAAAATCTCCTAAATATATTTAAATGTCTACGGAACACTCCTAAAATTCTGTGTTCAAACCAAGTTCTTTATGGTGTGTTTTTGTGATTATAAATGTTCTTGGTTTTAAGAGTCTTCCAGAAACTTTAAGACAGTGGGAAAGAATAAATACAATAAATAAAATATTAGGTATTTTGGGTTTCTGGGATCACAATACCTGAGAGAAACAGTTTAATGGAAGATTAACTTTGCCTACACTTTCACCATACACAATCTAGAATGGTGATATGGGTGTGGCACCAGAGCATAGCTCAGAATATTGAGAAAAGGGGTTGCCAATGTTTATTTAGCCTTCTCTCTATTTTCTTTCATTCTGACTTGACCTTCATCATCTATATTATTCCATGTATCCAATTGGATACAGTGTTTTATTTATTTGTTAGTTGGTTTGTTTATTTAACTAATATTTAAAGAGCCTTTGGGAAGACTTGTGTTAGTTGGAGTTAGGAACTGCAATTTTGGAGTTAGTAATCAAGGAGTTATAATAACTTTCAAATACATTTAATGTACTAGTATTTTGAGACTCATTGAGTCTCATGCATTATTGGTCCTACAAGATCAGAACATTTTGACAAACACATCTAAATGATAGTGACTGTCAAACAATGATTTTCAGAGTGCATATGAGTTTATGTTATAAATATACAGAAATGGAAATATAAACATTAAAATTAGAATAAAAACAGTTTATGAACTTGCATTATGTCATTACATTCTTACATTCCTACACTATTTTATATCCTACAAATTACCATTGAGTCCATAATATTAAAAGTTTTTAAAATGTTTGTCATTTTAAGCTTTTATTTTATAACTATTTTTAATGTATGCTTCTTATTGTTGTTTGATTATATTTATTGTTTTGTTTTCTTTTGTTTTTAGATAGGGACTTATTATGTAGCCTTGGAATGAGTGGAGCTTAAACATGTGCATCAGACTGGTCTTGAACGCATAGAGAACCACCATGTCTTCCTTCTGAGTTCTAGAAGCCACCAGCCATGCCATTATACTTTTGGGGTTTTGTTTGTTTGTTTATTTGTTTGATTCAAATAATGAGTAACCTAAACATTTGAAAGTTATGAAATTATACTTATTCTAGAAAGATTTCTTTTTTAATGAGAAAAAACCTTAAGATGATAAACTCAAGAAAAATAAGATTCTCGCTGCTCCATCTTTCAAAGTTTTCAGCCTGTGTTTAGTACAATAACTTTTTAGCTAAGGCTGAGGCAGAGGTTTGTGCAGCAGGAACGTGTGCTCTGGTACCTGTCCGTCTCTTGGAAGCTGGAAAGCAACTGGAAAAGTAGAAAATAGACACTCTATGAGCATGGGATTAACATCTTACACACAATTTTACACATGCCCATTTTTATTAGCCATGTTGTTGCTGTGGCCTTTGAATGTTCACTCCTGCAGCTTCTTTTCCGAAAACAATGCAAGTGTTTAATATATTGTAGTCCTTAATATATGGTAGTTTTTCTTGCTTTTCATAAATTACCTCTTTACTTTTTTAATCAGTCTAAATACATGTTTATCTAATACTGGGAACTCTCTAATTCAATCATAGATTTTTCTAAAAAAAAAAAAAAAGAATCAAGAGTCATATGAGCATCTCAGAGTGTAAATCAGACTGGAATAAGGCATAGGTGTTGAAATTCTTGTGCTGCATCAAAAGCCTTCCTACTATTCCTCTTCCATTTTTCTGGTGATAGGAATAGAACCTAGAAACTCATGCACATCAAACAAATTCTCTACAGATGAGCATCATCTCTAGCCTTAACTTTGTCCTCAGAATATGACAGACTCCTCCAATACTGATCATGTTATGGTATGTAGCAAAGCCTTTACTCTGTACAGTTTATATATATGGTATTGGTAACTGTGAATTCACACTAAATTTCCAGGTACAACCCCTAATTTAAAAGACTATTCTAAAATTTACACATTCCTTCATGATACTTTAGTTAATATCTGAAGGGTTAGGTAGATGAATCTTAAAATTGTTTAGTAAGGAAACATTGTGAACAAAAGATTACATTAATGAAGTGTACAGTGTGGTGTTACCTAGACTGCTGATTTATTTAAATTTATTAATGTTTAATTCTTATACTATTATAACTAAGATTATAATATGATTTCATCATTTCTCCACTCTATTTCTTCTCTCCAAACCCAATCAGACTTCGACCGTTATTTAATTTGGACTCTTATTCTGCCTCTCTATTTAAGTATGTTATAAACTTTTCAGAACACATCACTGAAGGAACTTATTTTATTTGCAATTATATCACATGTTTCCTCTCAAGTAATATCTTTTTCAAGAATAGAATGCAATATAATGATTAAAATATTATATGCATATATTCAATTCTTGTTCTATCATGAAATGGTTTATAAAATAACAAAAATAATAAATATAATAATATATAATAAAATCTGTTAAAAATTTGATGCTTAATGTGACTGTCAGGAAAAATAGATCAATAATTAAGCTCTTCAAACTCTCAGGCAATCAAATACAGCTGGATAACATTCATTTGAAACCATGATGTATTTTATAAATCAACGAGAGAAAATCAATATTAAGGTTAAAGGTGTGTCTGTGGTGATTTATCTTGGGTTACATTTTCTGGACAGTTGACCACATGATATTGATTGTGAAGCTGCTTTTATTGAAAAGATGGTATGAACACATGTCTAGTGTATTTATTGCTTATATTCTAGTACCACAAAGAAGACCTTGTCCTTCAAGAGTTAGTTATTTATGTGCATATAATTATATAAATAAAGAAGAAGCACTCGTGTCTGAGATGTCATTGTTAAATTAAAGGATAACGAAATGTGAGGTTTTATAAAATTAAATATAAAATACCATGGCATAATTCAAATAATCTTTATGGTACCAGCTTGTAATCTCAGCATTCAACAGGTAAAAGTAAGCCAACTTTGAAATTAAAACATCATGAGTAGCACAGAAAAATTCATTCTCAAGTACACCAGTTGCCTAGCATAGCATGAACAATACCCAAGGTATGATTTACAATGTCATAAAAATATTATCTATTTTCATACTATCATTATATAGATGTGGAAACAAAGATTCAGTGCTCACAGCAACATCAAAGGAAAGATCAAAATCAAAACCTAGATAGTATTATCCTCTTTCTTGTATGAATTTGCAACGTTTAATAGTTGGCCTTATAGTTGAGCTGTGATGGCATAGGAATTTAATGCCAGCATTCTGAAGGCAGAGGCAGGCTGATCTCCAAAGTAAGCCAATCATAGTGTACAAAAGATGTTCCAGGACATCCAGTCCTAAACAGATAAATGTTATTTCAAGAGAAAAAAATGAATTTATATTTATATAAAATTACTGCTGTATTTAGTTACAAAATATAGTTTGTGAGTTAGTTTCCTGGAATCTGACTTTTATTTTTCCAGAAATAGAAATGTAGACGGCTCTCCAGAGAAAGTTATATAAGCTTTCCTGGGCAGTATATATATATATATATATATATATATACTTCTGTAGTTGCAGAGAAAGCCTGGGAAATTTTAGTTTTTGTAGCTTTAATAGAAGAAAGTTGAATTGTAAAGTGTTTATTACAAATTCAAGTAGTTTTGTATGTATTTTAAAGGTAGCAATCTGTAAAATGTGTCTTCATTTATTATTAAAAATTTTAATTTACTAAATGTGAGGTAGAGATTGGAGCTATGAGTTTAGAAAATCTAGTCAATCTAATTAAATGCTAGCTTTTCCAACCATTTTCCTGCAAAATGTATACTTCAAGATGCATGACATTATATATAGGTTCATATGTTTCTTCTTATTATTATTTTAATACCTAGTATGTGTACTTTCGTTTTTCTTTTTCTTTTTCCAAGACAATATTTTATTATTTAGAAATTCCATACAATAATTCCAATCCCACTCAATCTCCATTCCTCCCAAAACAGTCTTCCATCCTTGTACCCTCTGCAACCCCCACTCCCTCAAAAAAAAAAGAACAAGTGGAATTCATGTTACCCATGTACTTGCACCGATATCCATAGAACGCCTGGTAGTAACACTGGAACATAGACCTAAACATCTCTGATTATCGCATAGATCACTGTCATCAACATGGTCTATAGTGGCAGCATGGACCACAGACATCAACATGGACTAAGGCAGTATCCCAAGGCAAAAATATCTACATGTTCTTTTTCAGTAACATAAACCATGAACGTCAACATAGCCCTCAGACGTGTCACCGATCATGGACACTAGCATGGCCTCTGCCAACAGCAAAAGGCATGGACATCTGTAGTGGAAGTTTTGTGTTCTTTAAAAAACCCAATTATGCAAATTTTTTAAATCCTCAGTGTGGGATAACGGGCTGCTTTTAATTTGTCTACAACTGACAAGTGTCTCCTGTGGGCTCAGAGAAGGTCATGGTCTTTGCCATCTGAGATAGTTTAACTCTAAGGACTCTGAGAGGGTATATATATATATAGGTTCATATGTTTCTTATTATTATTATTTTAATACCTAGTATGTGTACTGTTGTTTTTCTTTTTCCAAGACAATATTTTATTATTTAGAAATTCCATACAATACATTCCAATCCCACTCAATCTCCATTCCTCCCCAGGGACAGAGAGAAGATTTCATGAGAAGGCTTCAAGGAGGAACAGGGCTGCTGCACATATATACTTCTGCTGTGTTTAGTGCTGCCAGTTTGCTGGACTGCTAAATATCCTGAGAACTGAGATTGGCATTGATCCCAAAGAACCCAGTGACCCTAACTAGGTATAAATAATAAAGACACCTACACACCTTCTCCCTAAAAACCTTCTTTCTTTCCTACCTTTTGTTTGGGTGTTGGAATTTATTAGGATGGATAATAGTTGGATAGGAGAACACATATATGAACATATATGAACACAAATAAAATAGGATTTAAAAAGTATACTTACAGGCATCAATATCTCATCCAGTAGCAGCACAGACCAGGAATTTCAACATGGCCACTGCTGGCAGCACAGAATGATATCTAATGCTCAGAGCCAGGGTGATTGTACAGGTGGGGATAGTATTTGAGTCCAGAGCTTGCATGCATTCTAGGCTGCTGCACACCATCCTGTTAGCCCCATTTAGCAAGGACATGATCCCCTGTCCGCTGCAGCTGCACTCTAACACTTCTCACCACAAATGCTGCATCTCTAGTTTCACTTCTCTCCACCACGCACAAGGCACTGTGTCTGCCCTCTTCCCTACCTTGTCATCCACATTCATCCATCAAAGTGACATTACAAACTGCTGGGTGTTACATGGCATTTTTTTCTTTGTTTCTTTGTCCTTGTCCAAACAACGTTACATGCTAATACTTATAGCAAGTAGTCATTGGTCAGATTTAAGGTTTCAGATTCTGCAGATACTGCAGATTCTGGACTATAACCTGCTGGGGGCAGGAACTGCACAAGCTCCAGGCTGCATTACAGCTCTCTGTCCTCAATGCCATCTCACTGAGCATGATGGGAATGCTTGGAGGCCCTCACCCATCACACCTTCCACCCTGCAGGTCAGGCAGAGGAAGGTTAAGCAGAAGTAGTTCTATGCTGTAGACAGGAATGCTGGCCCTAGACTGCTGTCAGGCCAAAGACTGGCCACACTCAGCAAGGACATGCTCCCCCTTCACCACTATGTCTCTAGCTGTACTTCTCTTGACTATACTCTGCCATCCCTTTCGCCAAGTCCACAAGACCACTTTTTAAAAGCATTTTCCCTGATGCTTTCCGTTGTTCTGGAGACACTGCAAGCTGTATACACTCACCCTTCACCAAAGTCCTTGAAGTCCCCATGGGTCTCTCAGGCTCATAGGAAGGCTCCACAGTCCTCTGAATGACAGAAACTGCCACCATCTTGAATCAAGTCACACATATATCCTTCCCTCCCTCTTTCTTTACTTCCTTCCTTCCTTTCTTTCTTTGCTTTCTAAGTTTTCATTACAGAATTTCTCCTAGTACCAGCCTTGAACAGTGATCCATCTGCCTCTGTTTTCCAATTGCTGAGATTGACAGTTTGCACCACCACAGCCTGAAGTTGTCTCTGAATTTCTCTATTGAAATTTTGATTAATTATTTCCTTTGGTTGTTAATTAATACAAAGTTTTGTTATTATCTTCTAACCATATTGTAAATCACCATAGGGAAAATTTCATTTCTGTTTACCAATTGTAATAATTTCTAGAGAGTCATCTGGCAATCTGACTGCTATTAGTATATATTATAAAACTGTATATTTATAAATTGTTATTAGATGTACCACTTGCATATTGCTTTTTAAAACAAATCAACTTGGTAGTTTGAGGTGCTCATTTATTTATCTCATGATGTCACAATATAGCAGTTATGGCCAAACTCCTCTGGATGTGTCACATTATATCAGTCAGGCATAGTGATGGATGGCCATTTGGAAACTTTGGCTCCTGACTGTTGTTTTGAAGTAACATACAGCAAAGTGACAAAAGTGTGTTCTTCCATTGGGCAATGAGCTCAGTATGTTACCATTGTACCTACATTTCCTACAGGAAAATGTTTTATTATACTAGCGATGAGACACTGTTTCATCAAGCTGCATATGTTCTAAGAGCCTCCATTCAAGAAAAGAGAGGCGTGGCACACCCACCTTCACCAACAAAAGAGCAAAAGAGCTAGGTCCTACCCATCATTCTCTATAGTCTAGCTGTGCGAGTAGACCAGATCATGCAAAAAACATTATAAAAACATACTTCTGGTATATATATATATATATATATATATATATATATATATATATATTATATATATATAAACACACACTAAGTTTTCTAAAACCAAAACCAAAGCTCCAATATCCAATATATACATGTGTTGGGAGCTATGTTGATATGATTAAACCTATTTTTATCAACCATATCCCAGAAAAAAACATACTTGATGATTTGAACCTCTAACCCACATTTTGAATTTTGAATTTTTATAATAAATGTAGACATATTTTAAATAATTTTAGCTTAAAATACATACATATGCAACAACAGTTATTTTAAAAAAGAGGCCATAAATTTGTAAGAGACAAGAAGGGATTGATAGGAGGGTTTGGATGTTTGGAGTGAAGAAAGAGAAGGGGGGACTGTATTATATTCTTAAAAGAAAAAGCAATAAAGAATCAATACAGATAAAATCTATGCCTGAATTTAAGATAACATAATACTAATTTTTGAGTTGAAGACCTGAAAGTACAATGATTTTTAACAAATTAACAAACAAAAACAATTAAGACAAAATATCTATAGTATGCCTTAGGTTATTTAATAATAAACAGTATTAATTGCCGCGTTTAACTATAACCTATAAAATAAATTTATTTTAACTTTACCAAGTTACAAAAGTGTGCTGTGTTACACTCATAAAAGCCAAGTTATCTTTACCTGAGATGTTTTAACTCCAGTTCACGTCAGAAACTTTACTTATTATTCTCCAAACCAATTGATTGATTCTCTTAACAGGAATGGTTTAGAAGTATAAATTCACATTTATACTTTTTTCTACTAACAATAAATTTGGCCATTATATTTTCCAAATCTACAATCCATCTGCAATCAGTTTCCTAAGAACTTGGGACTGTCAGAGGAAAACAACGGAATACAATGTTCATGAAGAAAACATGCTGATGAAATTATTACCATTTCTCAAATTGAAGATCTTAAAAGTTACACCACAAGGAAATAAATTAAGGATGAAAGAATAGTTGTCAGTTGTACAACCTACCAATTGTTGGGTAGCTCAGGCCTGAACAGCTGCCTGAATACAGTGGCATAAGCTGATAATTTTATCATATTCTCAAGTTTTGTCAGTGTTAAAGAAATTTTCAAGCCAAGACATGCTTGATGTCCAAGTTTTTCTTATTATTAATTTATTCAGATTATAACTCAATTGTTATCCCCTCACTTGTATCCTCCCTCCTTCCCACTTTCTCCCTATATTGGGTTCATTTTACATCTTAACAAAATTTGCTTTAAACCTCAGCCTATTTTACCTGTATATTGAAACAGGGCCTTATGAATGATAGGTGAGCCCGGTAATACTAAACTATTTTTAATACTCTAGTGAGATTTTTTGTTTCCAACTCTCCTACCTGTATTTCCCATAAGATAGTCTGATGAATATTTTAAATTCATGCTAAAGAGCTAATTTTGTTAAAGAAAACTTGTTGCAGTTAATTATCAGTATGGCCCAATAATCTTTATTATTAAGCCTATAATTATTATTGTGGCAGTATTTCCTAATCCACTGGCAATCAATCAAGATACAGACACCTGATATATTTTAAAATCGCCTTAGTTAACCTGGGGCAGGGCAATATTAATCACCTAAACTACTTCTCATAGTGGAACAGGTATGGGATACTGGCCTCAATTCCATGCCACCTGATTCCTATAACTTATATCAAGCTATCTCTCATCCATAATCCCAAGTACTTGTTAATTATCATCATCTGGGCCAAGTCTCCATCCATGCCAGCTATGTTCTTATCCTTCACCTAACCCATGGCTCAGCCTTCTTCTTGTCTCCTTCTCTTAACTTTCTCTCAGTCTGTCCAAGCCCTGCAACCTTAGCCACACCTATCCCATTTGCCCTGCCCAGGTGTGATGGCCTTTTATTAGTAAAACAGGTTAGGCTCTTAGGCAAGGTACAGGTAGGGCACAGGGAAATCAAGTAGTAACTAACATCAAAGTACATCAGACCAACCTCCAACAAAACTTATCAGTGGCTTGTTATCTTACAAAGACAATATCATTTCAAACTTCTCATTTTAACCTAAATCATTACACAAGGTCATCTTCCTAGTGTTACTTCTTAAATTTGTAGTGTTATTTCTACTTGAGCTTGAGCTATTGATGTCATCATAAAACAGTAATCAAAGCTACCACAGGGAAAGGTGTTTAAGTGGTTTACAAGGCACAGTTAGAGTATTCCCATGTTTTTTCTTGTAGTCCTCAGACTAACCTGCCCAGTGTTGACAAAATCCATAGTGGGCTTGGCTGTCTAATATCAAACAATCAACCAAGACTGTTTCCCCCTCATGCCCTATAGACCACTATGTCAGGTTAACCAAAACAAATCATGACACTATCCTCTCCAGAATTTACCATGGTTGAACCACACTCACATGTTCATTATTTCTTGAATGTATTTGACTTCTTCCTCTCAAACACTAGTATAATATCCATAGGCACAGAACTTTAGAAAGGATGAAACTTTCTTCTCTTGGAATGACTAGATTAAATAAATCTTTCATTTTCTGACTTCATTGTCATTGCTACCAAAGGAAGTTTTGTTTTTGTTTTAAAATAGCAATATATTTCCTATTGTCTTTATTGAATACAATTTTTACATGAATATGGAGATAAATCAGTGATGCCAAAATAGTCCACAATTATATTTTAACTAATCATACACTTCATTTACTTTTATAACATACCTTTTCATTTAACATTAGAAAACCACTTGACATTATAGTCATGGTCTTAGTCATTGCCACATTTGTAATGAAGTCTCATGTTTATCAGAGTACATTTAAATTCTAAAATGACAGGCTTCAGAACGTGGAAGGTCCTGATAAAGATCGTGGGAGCTTTATCTATTGGCAGAATTTAGTAATATGACAAAATTTGGCAGTTCTGAACTTATCCTCTTGAGATTCATTTAAAAACCTTATATTATCACTATACACAGTTCTGACAGGCTTAAATTACATTCTTAGGGTATGCAGGAAATATAAAACAACCCATAACTATTTACAGGGCTTGAGGAGAAACAGTTTTACCTTGAAATTCTTCAACTCTAGCATATAAGTTACTAATGACATATCTATACAAGATATGAGATAATGTTATGATGAAGCCTGGAGAAAATAAAATACTTGAATGATGGGTAAATGTAAATATCAAGATAGGATGCACTAGGAAATTTATAGATGTGGTGACACAGACTAATGTCACTGTCTTGCTTTGATTTACCCTGTCTCTTTTAACTCAGATGAACAGTTAGAAGCAATTAACATATGCCAATAAAGGGAGAATTAGAAATCCACAGATCTGGCCTGCTGATTGGTTATCCAATACCAGGAGTAGACAACACTGAATGGACTCAAAATGGTATATACACATTTAGTCATTTACATCTCTACTCTAGAACAGTGGTTAAAAATTATGGAAATCTTGAATTTAAGAGGTATCATGTGCTGGGATATATATATATATATATGGGATTGATGTACCTATATTGTAGTTTGTTATCTTTATATTTATCTCTCGTGTATCATCTATGCACCTAGTCTAGAGCATTTTTATCATGCCTTACTGAACATACAGACAGCTGTGTTTTAGATGATTTATTAATATTTTAAAAAATAGATTGTGTAAAGTGTTTCAATCCCCAGTAGAGTAAGTATTTTTGACAGCAGAGTTATAGCTAGAAGGACTGGTAAGTACAGAGTTATGGAGACTAAGAAATATGACCTAGATATAAAGACATGCATGACAAATACTTCAATCTTACAATTATCTAGGGAGTTTATGGCAAAAATAAATTCCTTACATTGCAAACTATAGATTTTTTTCTAAATATGTTCAATGAAGTATATATATTTTTAAATGATGTGTGAGCCTTGCCATGAAATGTCATCATTGCCAATATTTACATCAAAACATTGGCTTTTCCATATTTTTATGTTGATTTTTGATGTGGAAAACTATCTAAAAGTAGGTTTGTTTAGACTCTGACTTGAGTCTGCATTTCCTTTACTTGAATTATCAACTGAGAAGGGCAGACCATTTCTATACCCTTACTTTCTCTGTGCTTTGGTCAAATACCTGGCCAAAAAAACAAAAAGGAAAACAAAACAACTTTTAGGAAGTCAGGGCCTGCCACAGGCCGATTGTGGCAGGAAGCAGATGTATAAGTATGAGAGATCAGAGCACTGTATGTCCAAATCAAGAATCAGAGACTGATGAACACTAGAATTTAGATTACCTGCTCTTTTTTATTCAAGCTGAGAAGTTAGTTAAAGGGCTGGAGCCAGTCGACGGCAAGTTTTAATCAATTAACCATCACTGCAAACATTCTTACAGACACATTCAAATCATGTCTCAATATTATCCTAAATATTTATTACTGCAATTAAGTTGACAATAAAAATTAATCACTACAGATTTACATAATTACTATGTACCATATGTAGATATATTTGTGTATTTTAGTATTTTATTTTGAACTTTCTTTCAGAGTAGTAATTTTCTGATTCCAGATTCATTTCAAATCCTTAGAGAACTATGTTTGTAATCTGGTTAATTAAAGTCTGCTACAGTATCTCATGACTATAATTCCAACATTTGGAGCCCGAGGCATAAGAACTGCTCTGAGTTTGAAGTCATTCTGCTCTACATGTTGAGTTCAAGGTCAGTCTGAATGAGGTTTCTCTCAAGATACAAGTTAAAAGCAAACACAATGAAATAAATAAAGAATAAAACACAATTAAAAAGCTGTATTTCAAATATTTTTTGAAATAGAGTTACTATTCAATTTTCATATCTTCAGACACCTGAACCTTGTGGAAATTAGAAAAAAATCAATATTTTGTCAGGTTGATTATATTTAAAATTCATATTATTTATTCAATCTATCCAAAGATACTATTTGCAATATGTGTTAAACAGCAAAAATTAAATATCAATCATGAAAAAGTAACATTAAGAACTCAGTGTTGGTTTTGAAAGTAGTTAAATTCAGGGGAAGATCCAAGATGGTGGCACTCATCATGCAGGGTGTCTGAACAGAAGAACAGCAGGGATTACCAAGAGACCAAGAGTCCATGCTGTGGATCCCAAAACTCCAGCATCTCATCTGTGTTTCCCAGGTGAGAGGCGAGCCCATGGTGACGGAACAAGAAGGTCAGACTTCAGGTCACGCAGCTAATCTAGATAAAAATTCCAGGTTTCTCAGACTTTGCCATCTGCATACTCACCACTCTGTGGGTGGTACCAGGTGCTTTTCTCAAACCTTGGACCTCCTGAGGCCTTAGATCCATGGAAAATCCCCAACCTCCTCAAAGCTCAACCCTTCTCCCTAATGAGACTGATCAGACCTCTGAGCTCACAGAGTCTCCAAAATCCCTGTGCCTGGTGAGCCCAGTCAGTCCGGAGGAGAGCCACAGGCAATTCGCTGAAAACCACCCACCAATCCAAGGAGGGATCCTGTGGAAACATTTAGCTTTCGGCCTAGCTCTCTTTTAGCACCCTGGAGAACTCCAGTAGGTGCCCAGAACTATGATCCAATGCCATAGACAACCAGATGAGCATTAAGCAAGCATTAAGACACAATCAATAAAACCCAGGGCATTATGGCATCTCCAGAACCCAGTTATCCAAGGCAAGCAGCTCAGCATACCACAACACAGTGGAAATACAAGAAAATGACATTAAAGCTATGCTAATGAAGATGATAATGGCCTTTAAAGGGGAAATCCTTAAAGAAACAGAAAGATACAGTCAGTCAAACAGATTGAGGCCTTAAAGAGGAAATTAATAAAACACTCAAAATCATATAGGGAAATATAAAGATATATGGCGGCATGAATGTAATCATAGTGTATTGGATATGGACACTTTATTTTCAAAAGTTTATTAAATTATAAAATACGTCTCCTGATTACAAAAACCATGGATATTTGGCCCTTCATATAAATTATTGTACTTTCTTTAAAGTTTTTTTTAATTGGAAATAATTGCTTGGGAATTCATTCATGCTGAATCTTCAAATGAAAACAAAACTGTATTCTCTTGAAATTCCAATTGACTTTCCTGTATATCACCTAAAAATCTTATGAGAATAGACACTTTATTGTAAATTTATTAACTCTGGTGGCTAGATTTTTCTTATACTGTAGATCTTATTTAATTATGTTTATACATTTTTGTATATTTACACATTCTTATACAGTCCCCGTTACTTTTATAATATTCTTGTTCTTGTTTTTGTATTTCTAATTTCTAAAAAGCTGGTGTGAACATAAGTAGTATTACATTTACTTCAATTACATAAAGTATTCACTATAGAGCCCAGTCTTCAGTGTTAATTACATTGGTATTCTTAACATTTTCATGTTTTATCTGTATGAATATTTTCAAATGCCAGATTTTGGTTTGGATCACTCTTGCTATTTCAAATGTTGCCAGAATTCAAAAGACTGAATTTTTTCTTCTGAATAAAGTTATTATGATGATTTAATGTAATGACTTTTTAATGTCTATTTATGTTGCCTGCCAATATTTTCATTCATAGATAGTTAGCTGTTTGGTTGGTTGATTAGTTAACTATTTAGTTAGTTGGCTAGTTTCTGGTTTGCCTAGTTAGATTGTTTGTTAACTGTGTGTTTTGCCAGAGCAAATAGGATCTATGGTTTAAATGGAACCCTTACTAAAGAATTTGCTAGAAATAATTTTTTGATATCTTACATGTTTAAAAACAGTGAACTTCTATCTTCATACATGATTGATAGTTTGGTATTGAGAATAATTCTAAAGTAAAAATAAATTTCTTTGAAAGTAAGGAGAGAAATATTGTACTGGTTGCTGGCATTAAAAGCAACAACTGTGAGCCATGGTCTTTATATCCACTATGCATGGGTCTCCATGTCTGTTTTATCCAATGTATTCTCTCTCTTCGCACTTTGAATTATTGTAATTAGGTGTGTGTTTCCTCCACTCAACATTCTGAATGAGCTTTTTCAATGCTAGAGTTTGTGTTAGTTGGGAAAAAAGTTTTCTGCATGTTTGACTCATTCTCTGATTCTGATGTTCTAGGATTCTGAAATAGTCATTGACTAATATGAAGGCTTTTTGATTGCTTTTTGTCTTTTATGTTGGTCACACCATTCTAATTAATTAATTAATTTTTGTTTCTACTTTTTTTTTAACATAAGACTGTAAACTATATATTCTAAAGTGTTTATAGTTTTTGCCTCCAATATTTTCTTTTTTTTAAAATTAAAAATAGTTTATTCTATCATACAATACATGTCCACCAGTTTCCTCCTCCCTCCACACCTCTAACTGCTCCCCAACATTCCCTCTCCCCTGTGATCCGGACCGTCTCCATTTCTTTTCACAAAGAAGGAGGTCTGCAAGAACCAACCACACATAAGGAAAAACAAGAGAGAATAAGATAACCCAAAATCCCTCACATCAAGGATGGAAAAGCTTCCAAAGTGTGGGCAAAATAATCAAAAACACACCCAGTCTCTCACTAGGAGTCCCACACAAATACCAAGCTAACAGTAACAGCATATACACAAAGGACCTAGTGCAGATGCATGCATGCCCTGTGCTTTTCGCTTGAGTCTCTGTGAGACCATATGAGCTGTGATTTGGTGGGGTATGATCTGGTGTCCTCCATACTGGCTGACTCCATCAATTGTTCCATGTCTGACTGTGAATCTCTGCACTTGCTCTTATCTGTTGTTGGAGGAAGCCATTCTGATGACAACCTGTCAAGGCACTGGTCTATGAGTATAAAAGAATAAAATTAGGAATCATTTGTATTTGTTTCTACCCTAGGGCTCTGGGCTATTTCATCTCCACTTCCTCGACATCCAGGCAGAGTAGGGCATGGGCTCCCTCTCCTGGCATTAGCCTCAAGTTAAACCAGACACTTGTTGGCTTCTCCCATACGTTGTGTGCCCTATTTTTCTTAAATCCCTTTCCACATTATACCCCTGGAACCCACACACTCATTGCTTATATTCTATTTATTGAATTTGACAATGTCTTTATATACTGCATATATTTGTAATTCCAATAAGTCTAGCTCTTAAGTATTTTCTTGACATTGACTCTTGCTTTTAAAATATGAATTATTATCACTTCTTCTGAAGTAATTTTATGCATTTATCTTTGTCCCTTTTACTTAGAGAAATCTCATAAATGTCACCCTCCTGAGTCCAACATTATTAATTCACAGTTAAGATTGAGTGAATAAATAATAACTTGGCAAGTCTGCTTGTGCGAAGACACACATGATCAAGATCATATGAAGTAAACTTTGATTTTTATTGTACAGGTGGGGAATGGTGTTTCCCATTAGAAATTTCAATTGATGGATTAAATAGGCAGCTCATAGACCAAAGAAAAAAGCTTCTTGGTTTTTGGAGTTCCTGCCTAAATGGAGGCTATGCTTGTGTGGTGTTCTGCACATAAGCAGAAAAACATGTACCAAGGTATATATACAGAAAAGAAAATATATCAGAATGGAGAGATGGTTCAGTCTGTAAAATGCTTCACTTACAATTATGGGAACAAAATTCAGTTTCCCAGAACCCACATAAAAAGTAAGTTTAGGTAAAAGTTTTGTAAATTCCAGTGATGTGCAGGTAGATACAGATTAGTACCTGGGATTTGGGATAAGCAAGTTTAATTTTACTTGGTGATCTCCAGACCATAAGAAAGTGTTTCTCAAAAAAAACCAAGAAGAATTTAGACTAAAAAGGATGGCTGAAGTTATTCTCTGGCCTCAGCACACCTGTGTCTATATATGAACATGTGTGCATACACATACTGTGATACCACATCATACCACAGCACAACTATAGAAATATATTTATATAAATATACTTATAAGTATATACATATTTATATAATTATATTTATATATTTTCAATATATATTTGTCTATGTAGCCATGAGGATGCTTTTCACTGGTGATTAGCTGACTTTCATGGTGTTATCTAGTCTTCCATTTCTCCTTTTCATTACAATTATAAAATTAGAGTTAGTAATATTGCATCAGGGTGAGTTGTGGCCATCTTATTAGGTTTCATCATTGTTTACTAGTCTCAGCTTCATTCAGCAGGAACACATAGCTATTTTCCCAGTTTTTTCTGTCCTACTCTCTCACCACCATGTTCATATCTTTATATTGCTCAGTTTCAAGTTTAGTTGGGTTGTAATATGGGAACCAAACAAAAGTACGTAATTTATGTGATGAAAATTCATACATTTTTCTTGGATTTCTTAGGTATGTGAAAAAAAGTCCCAAATATTCACCAATAGTAAGATGTTAAGGGTCAATGGTTCTTGAATTCTATAACTGGCTACATAACTTCTGGGCTCCATGTTCCTGGCATGTTATTTAATCTTAATAATGATCAGTTTCTAACCTTCACATTTGAGGAGTTACTTATTTATTATTGGTCTTGACAGGTGATAAAAAAGACATGTGAGAACTCTCACTAACACAACAAGATATGTATAAAACTGAGGACTAACCCACTTTGAATATAGATGTCAGGACAATTGCACATCACTTAATATTAATCATTTATCTCCATGTTGCTTATGTATAAAAATGAAACCACAAGCATCTCATAATACAATGGAGACTAACCACACACTGACTCTAGTAAATGCCATAGATTCAGTGCACTTGTGTGGACTAGCAGTGTCTTAATAGTATTGCTGTTAAATTAATTAATTAATTAATTAATTAATTAAGGAAGGAAGGAGGGAAATTGAAATGTATCTAGGAGACAGAGCCTATTTTATGTGAATTGTCAAGACACTTGTTCTTTTTATTATTGCTTGCTTTCTGTAAATCATTTCTAAGAATTTAACTTTTATTATAACTGACTAATCTTTGTACTATTTCCTGACACCCATTATGTGTGTGGGGGTCTCTGAGAGCTCTATGGCAAGCAGTGAAAATTTCTGTAGAGAAGTGAGAAGGATATTCAGTTCAGTATTACTTACTTAGCCAGACTGGTTCAAGCTCTTGGAACTTGACCTCAAATGGTTTAATTTTTTTTTTATTTTGACACAGTAAATCTTTGTGAAATTTTTTCCATATGATAATTATATCAACAAAGCCTAAGGCATGGCTATATTGAAAGTCCCTTGCAAAGAACATGTCTTTGCAAAACACCAGTCATCTCTTCAACATGAATGTGTGCTACCCAATGAGAAAGAATGTTGCAGGGAAGAAGTGTTTGTAATAATCATAACAACAAACACTTTTACAGAGTAAATGGTGCTTCTTTCATAATATTGGAATATTCTGGTCCATCCCTCCAAATAGCAAAATGTCACCAAACTATTAAAGGACACCCACTCCATCCTTCTGGATAGAACAGGCTTGTAAATCCCTTCCTTTGAATAGAAAAGCCTACATGTTTAAGACTGCTGGTTTCTCTGGGGCTATACATGCATGTGTACCTTGTACTCCCTTATGTTTCCCCATTAAAGTTAAATATCTAAGGCACAAAGGATGTATGCGTAGAGTTATGAGGTAAAGGAGGCAAAGCTTAGAGTAGAGAGTCTGATATTAGGACCAAAGTCCAGTAACAAGACCAAACTGTTTGGTGCATAAAAGCTCATTAGAAAAATGATTACTCACTATTGAGATGGACCCTCATATGATTCAAATTGATATAGAAAGAGGTTATTGGGAGGCTGCCATGTAGCATTAGTAGCTCAAAAACCTCCCACTCATAACCACACTGGCACAATGAATTCATTTATTTGAAGATAATAGCTTGAAGGTTTTTTTTCACAAAGCAAGCTGTATTAATTTCAAACAAAAAGTTTCACTTATTAATAGGACAATTTCAAAAAATAGTTTGAAGCTAAAGCTGTGTTATGCATTATGATCTTTTAATGCATTTTAAAAGAAAGTTTGAATGAAAAACAAACATTATTTGAAAAATAGCTTTTGTGACATAAGCAATGTCAAATGCAGCCTGCTTCCCTGTGTAGTTATAAACTTTGAAACACCACAGCTGTAATAGTTCTAGGACCGCATTGAGCTCTTCATACTGTGAGGGAAGGGTTAGCCTTAGTTTTAGGGGCTTGGAACTTCTTTAATTCCCTTCTGTGCTGATTGAGTTATTAAATATGTAAATTTAAATTCACACATTGTGTATATTCCATGTACAGCTAACTACAAATTTATCTACATCGTTGAGAGCAATGGATCTGTACCTGTGAGTCACCATTCATTTTGGCTTGCATATCAGATGCTCTGCATATCAGATATTAACATTCTGATTCACAACAGTACCAAAAGTGTAGGTATGAAGTAACAATTAAAGAATTTCTTGGCTGTGGGTCACTGCAACATGGTAAAGTATATGACAGGGTTACAGCATTAGAAAATTGAAAGCAACTGATCAAGAGTGACTTAAAGGAACAGATTTAATTCCATATAGTGATAGGATCTTGGTTTATACTGTAGAGATTCTAACAGTCTTGCCCATCTACCTTCTAAACATTTATGTTATATATAACTACCATCCCTATAAGAATTAAAGAGCTGCCTGCTCCTAGAGGCATTGCAGATGTGGGTGCTGTATCACAAGTGCATCAGTAGGTAGCAGAGAGGAGAGAGGCTATGTATACTCTCAGTATTCTGACCTATGAAAACCTGAATGACTAGTTTCCTAACATTCCCTGAAAAAAAGCAAGCCTGAAATGACCACCAGTCTGGTTCCAGGCAGGCTGGAACATAATGGAGACTAGAAGAACCTGCCTGGGATCATGGGCCCTGAGCAGGAGTGAGCCTGAGACAGATGATCCTCATGAGGAATCATTCAGCCCAGTCAGGCAAGGAACAATCTGGAAATAACCACCAGAACAGCACCATGGGGCCCAGAGAGCGAGTTACCATAGTCTGAGATGAACACCAGTCTGGAGCTTCAGAATCCTAGTGAGGAGAGGGAAGACTATGCCTGAGATGAACCCTGCCTGGCACCATAATGCAATAGTGGGGCATAAAATTCCTGAGAAGACCATAGACATTCAGAGATCCAGAAACCACTAAGAGGAGTAAGTAAGTGATAGAGAAACAGAAGAGAAAGAACTGCAGGAGAATGTGGGCACAATCAAGAGAGGCAGAACTGGAGACTCGAGGGTAGTGAGGAACAGTCTGATGGTAGTAAGGTGATGCAATCTAGGGCTATGGTGGGGTCCTGGCCTGTCCTGCCACCAGCAGCCATGTCTGGTTCCATGACCCTGCAGCAGCATTACTCTGTTGCCCCCAAAGGCCAGGTAGACATCTCTGGTTTGGCCTCCATCTGGGTACATGTTGATGTCTAATATGCACCTGGGTTTCATGGGAGACCTAGCCCTGGAGACATGAGAAAAAGCAAACTGACCTCACCCCTAGTCAGCTGCACTACTTGGAAGAGTGGCCCACATATTGCGATTGTTGTGGGTGAGTTGGCCCAGAGGATACTTGCATGGTAGTATCTCTTGTGTTGTGGCTTGGATGAGGGTGAGATACCCTCCTCCCTCTCACTCCTTACCACCTGCAGCTGGCAGGAGACCTAGCCTAGAGTCATGAAAGCAAGAGAACTGACCCAAACTCTCACCAACTGCAGTACTTTGGAGAGTGGGCTCTGCATCTTGCCTAGGCAGCATAGTAGTGCTGACCATAATAACAGGGGTACAGGTGAGCCAGGCAAGAAGGTATAAGCATGCAAGGCCTGGCCCTGCCACTTGTCTGCCTCGTGGTCACATGGGCAAGAGAGAGATGCCTCCCCAAATTCACCCTTTGACACCTATGGCAAACAAGAGAGCTAGTCTAAAGGTCATCAGAGAAGGAGAGCTGCCCTTGTCCCTCACTTTCTGTGGCACTCGGTAGTGCAGGCCCTTCACCTTACCTGGCCAGCACAGTAGAGCTGGCCCTGGATATGCGGATTGCACGTGAGCCAGGACAGATGGTGTGAGTGTGAGAGAGTTGACCCTGCAACATGTCTAGTTGACATGCAGCAGTGTGGATGAGGAAGAGATTCACTCCTACTTTGTCCCTTGACACCTACATCAGGAAGGAAAGCTGTCCATTCAGACATGACAGCAGGAGAGCTGTCTTTGCCCCTCCCCTATTGCAGTACTTAGGAGAGTGGGCCCTGCATCTCTCTTGGGCAGCACAGTAAAGCTGGCCCTAAATGTAGGGATTCAACGTGAGGCACCCTGAGGGCATCAGTGCAGGAGGCCTGCCTCTTGTCTGCTGGGTGGTAAAGTGGGTAAGGGAGAGATGCGCTCCCTGCTCCCTGTTCCCTCACTTTCTATTGCAGGTGGAAGAGCTAGCCCAGGGACTGAAAAACACACTATAGTAGTGGGACCGTCCAGATTGTCCCTCACCAGTTGTAATACTTTGGAGAGCAGGCCCTGCATCTTGCCTGGACTGCATGATAGAGATGGCCATGGTTTCAGGGGTTGCAGGTGAGCCAGCCCAAGAGTATGCCAGCAGGAAATCAGGCCAGCTGACTAGCTCAGATACCTTTCAGACCTACCCCAACATGTACCCCATCTATGAACTTCTGAAGTACACAAAGGGGCTAATTCTGTAGATCCAAAACGACAGGATTTCCATGGCGCATGGTAGCAACAGGATATCTGAGAAGAGGCCCAGAGAGATTACTGTTTAATAGTGTAACAGAAGCCAGAGGCCTTGAACCACACAAGAAGTCATTATGACGAACATTTGCAATCAAAGGAGTGTAGACAAAGGGTATACTGTGGGAAACACTGTGACACACTTCAGCTCCACAATCAGATTTTTTTCCTCTATTGGTGGTGGGGGATCAAAAGTGTGAAGAGTGGTTATAACAGGAGAGGCAGATGGGTGGGATTGGGATGCATGATGTAAAATCCACAAAGAATCAACAAAAAGTTTTAAAAAAAAGAATTAAAGAGTTGATGTTTATTCATCAGCATCTATAAATTATTGATACTAACTGTAGTAATTCCCTGACACTCAGCTCTGACTGTCCACAGAAATAAAAATACTAGGATTTTAAAATTAAATATAAAAAATGTAATTGACACAATGGTCAAGAATAAATTATTTATCGCTTACAAATAATTTACTTTTATCAGGTTGTCTATAGAAAGCATCATGTGGTTGCAAAAATCCCACTGAGATATTAACTGAGAAAAGTTTATTTGATCCAATTTCCACCCATGGTTTTAAATGATGAGGTGACAAAACCATCTCTCCTCAACATGGTGCAGTTACCCAAATGAATCCATGAGGACTTACAGACTGGATTCATAAAACAAGAGCTCATTGAGTTAAAAAAAAAAAAGGAATGATGAAGATAAATTGAGAAATGGCTAAATAAAATAAAAATTATTGCTTTGAGATAATTCCAAGAGTGGCTGAAAGGAGCACTCAATAGCCACTTAGCAGCTTTAGGAATTAAAGGTATGCTACTGATGAAGACTGATGCCTTACTTTTGTGGGTATGACTTGGGCGGCTTAGAATAAATATTGTAATAATTGATCTTTCTGTGTGATGTGTAGTATTAAATGACACTTGATTTATGGCATCATTCTCCCAACGTTGGCTATGATAGATTTTCTCTGCATTTCTTCTAATAAAAAACATGGTCAAACCTTCAATTATACATAATAAAATGCTGCATATCAAGCAGAATAGAAGTAGGTGGGAGACTCTGCATCCATTTGGATACTGGCCTCAACTAGAACCATTTCTTCCAAGAACGTTGAAAACAGGGAGATAGTAACTATTGATTAACGAGACTGAAATACTTCAACCCAGTAGAATTGATGTAAAAGGAAAAGCCATTTTATATCAGCGGCCTGGTTACCTCAGTAGTTCTGAAGAAGCTTCCACAAGATCATTAAATGTAATCTTAATGTTCTGATTGAAAGTGATTTTTTAAAAACCAGGCTTGACAATAATTTGATATGTAGAGAGAGCCTACTGGCTTCTAACCAGTGCATTCAGAGAAATAATTCATTAATTATATAATAATCTGTCTGGAGCTAGGTGCATGTGTGAAAAATTAATCCTGGCCTTCTGTGTCAATTCAAATATAAAATTCTGAGTTTTAGGAACCATTATGACTCTTAGGCTATGAGGTTAAAAAAGTAAAACCGAGATTTGATACCCTATGAGCATATACAGGGGGAGGTAATCTCTCTCAGGAACAGCCATAGGGGAGGGGAATAAGGGGAAAATGGGAGGGAGGGGAGAATGGGAGGATACAAGGGATGGGATAACCATAGAGATGTAACAAGAATAAATTAATAAAAAATATATAAAATGAATTAAGAGTTGTGAAAATAGAAACTCAAACCAAATTTCTGTGGATAACACAATACCTAAATTCACTGTTTCCTCTGCACCTGTACTGTCTGTAGTAATTAATTTTAAAATATATATTAAAACATTTAGAAAATACACAAAATTTATGTATTTTGTATTTTCTCTCCCCTAACTCATTAATTCAATGTTTCCATTGTGAAGAGATCTTTAATGGACTTTAAGTTAACTTTCTAAATAAATATTTATTTTCATTACTCATGATAAATAAACATTTGTATTACACTTGGTACCAAAGAAAATTGATTGCCTTTGCCTTACCTGTGTTCTCTGAAGCCACTCTACTACAGATTTAAAATATTGATAATCCAAGGAGTGGAATAGCTGGATCTTGAGGAAGCCCTATTCCCAGTTTTCTGAGATAGCACCAGATAGATTTCCAAAGTGGTTGTACTAGTTTGCATTCCCACCAGCAATGAAGGAGTGTTCCTCTCTCCCCACATCCTCTCCAGCATGTGGTGTCGCTTGAGTTTTTGATCTTAGCCATTCTGATGGGTGTAAGATGGAATCTCAGAGTCGTTTTGATTTGCATTTCCCTGATGACGAAGGAGGTTGAGCATTTCTTTAAGTGTTTCTCAGCCATTTGATATTCTTCTGTTGAGAATTCTCTGTTTAGTTCCAAGCCCCATTTCTCAATTGGGTTATTTCGTTTGGTGGTGTTTAATTTCTTGAGTTCTTTATATATTTTGGATATTAGACCTTTGTCAGATGTAGGGTTGGTGAAGATCTTTTCCCAGTCTGTAGGCTGTCGCTTTGTTCTCTTGACCGTGTCTCTAGCCTTACAGAAGCTTCTCAGCCTCATGAGGTCCCATTTATTAATTGTTGACATTAAGGCCTGGGCTGTTGGTGTTCTGTTCAGGAAGTTGTCTCCTGTGCCAATATGTTCCAGGCTCTTCCCCACTTTTTCTTCTAACTGACTTAGTGTCTCTGGTTTTATGTTGAGGTCTTTAATCCACTTGGATTTGAGTTTTGTGCAAGGTGACAAATATGGGTCCAGTTGCATTTTTTTACACATAGACAGCCTAAATGTCCCTCAGTAGAAGAATGGTTAAAGAAACTGTGGTACATATACACTATGGAATACTACTCAGCTATTAAAAACAAGGAATTCCCGAAATTTGTGGACAAATGGATTGAGCTAGAGATGATCATAATGAGTGAGTTAACCCAGAAGCAGAAAGACTCAAATGGTATATACTCACTTATATCTGCATACTAGCCCAATGGACATGTCCCATGAAAGCCTTCCCTTACCAGGAAACTGGGACCGAGGGGAGGACATCCTATTGGGACTCTAGATGAGAGAACAATGGGTGAATAGCAATGTAGAAGGATCCAGTGGATTCTAGAAACCTACTAGTAGAACATTATGATAGGCAGATTTGGGTCATGGGGTCCCGCTCAAACTAAGGCCCTAGCCAAGGACAATACAGGCGGGAAAATTTAAACCCCTACCCTGATCTAGCCCATGGACAAGACAGTCTCCACACTTGAGTGGAGAGAGGGATTTGACTTTCTCAAGTACTCTGGTGCCACACATTTGACTATGTCCCCTGGCGGGGGAGACCTAGTAGCACTCAGAGGAAGGACAGCAGGTCACTGAGAAGAGACTTGATACCCTATGAGCATATACAGAGGGAGGTAATCCCTCTGAGGAACAGTCATAGGGGAGGGGAATAAGGGGAAAATGAGAGTGAGGGGAGAATGGGAGGATACAAGGGATGGGATAACCATAGAGATGTAACAAGAATAAATTAATTAAAAATAAAAAATAAAAATAAATTAAAAAAAAACAAAAGCAATTGAAATTGGAAACTTAGAAATGTAAAAGATGGCAAATTTGTATAGAAGATGCTTTGTAGGCAAGGGTGACTATCAATCCCTGTTTTAGATGCAGAGTTTAATGGCACAAAAGAGCTGGATAGCAGGCTTCAGCTAGCAAAAATTATATCTACCCAAGTTCAAAATATGTGATACAGATTATTTAAATCAGATCACTACTATATGCCAATGTATATTTAAGTTCACTGAAAATGATCTGGGAACATAGTACTTACTTTTATTCTATATTTTCATATTACCAATCAGATTAAGAAGACATTTTAAATAAGGGCTCTGCCACATTTAGTGCTAAGATATGTGAAGAATGAGATAAATACTATTGATCCTCAGTGGGTTCTGTATTTTCATGGAATTTTAATTACTGCATTCATTTATAAACTCAATTTCAGTGTAGTGATTTGTTAGTAGTTGTCCACAGACAAAGAGGATAACTGATCTACCCAACATGCTCTTTTCTGTCTGAGGCTGGACAAGGCAGTGCTCTACCTACTTCTTTCAGCTCTGATAGTATGGACAAATGCCCTTTCCACCATGAGATTCAGACAATGTGATCACATATATTTGCCTTTGTACATATTTTTTTCCTATTTAATATAACAATCAAGTACAATCACACAGTGCTGCCTAGTCTTTTTAAGTGCTGAGAGAAGGATGCAATTTGCCAGAGAGAGAAACTTTAGCTGTTCCATCATCCTGTTCAAGCATGATTGTTAATTGTTTTGTTTGTGAGTTTGTTATATATCATCAAATGCATTTTGTGTACTGTGCATGTGAGAGAAAAATTAGAGATTCGAGATCTATAAGAAACTAGTAATGTTTCTGTCCTGGCAACAGTGGAGTGCTGTTCACTAAGTCAGTGCCCGTAGGGACCCGTAGAAGGTGAGTAATCCTGGCCTATGCCACCTGCATATTATCTTTTGCAGTTCTCAGAAAGAAAGAAAAAAATAGATTCCAACTCAACTAGAAAACAGGCAAATATTTTATTGTATATCTACATCGTGTTCATCCTAGTAGCCCTAACCATCCTAAGTAGCTTGGTAAAATGGGAAGGCTGGATTTTTAAATTTTTACTCAGCTATTAAAAACAGAGAAATCTTGAAATTTGCATGCAAATGGATATAACTGGAAATGATCATCCTGAGTGAGGTAACCCAGATCCAGAAAGACACACATGGTATATACTAACTTAGAAGTGGATATTAGTCCAACATAAATGTCCTCTGAGAGTCCCCACTTAGTACGGGATGTGAACAGATGATGGGACTCAGTGCTGGAATCGAGTTAAGAGTGATATGGAAAAATGGGGGGACGATAGAAATACCCAGAAGGTTCAGAAGCCCCACAAGGATACCATCAAGAGTGTCGCCTCTGGACCCAGGGGTGCCTGAACAAACTATTGTACCAACCAAGGACAATGCGTACAGTAGGTCTAAATCTCCCTTTAGATCTAGCCAATGGACAGCTTATTCACTATGATTATGGGGAAAGCAGGGACTGCCTTTGACATGAACTTCGGTGATCCCAATTTGATCTGGGCCCTTTGGTGGGAAGGCCAAATGGCATACAGAGGAAGGGGAAGCAGGCTATCTAGATGAGACTTGATGGGCTATGGTCATGTGGTGGGGGAAGAGGTCCCCTTTGGTCAGAGGTTTAGGGGAGGGGAATAGGGTGGAAGAAAGAGGAAAGTTGGGAATGGGAAGATACAAGGGAGGGGATAACAATTTAGATATAATCTGAGTAAATTATAACAAAAGTAATAAAAATCAAATAAAATAATAAAATAAACAAAATTCCCTATATCTGTATACATACATACATATGTGTATATATATATATACATACACATATGTGTATAATTCTTTGAAATATTTTATTTATTATATTCATTATTGATTTATTTGCTTTACAACTTGGTCTAACTACCTCTCTCCTCTCCTCTCAGTCCTACCCTTCCTTCCTCTTCTCTCATCCCCTATTCCTCAGAAAAGAGAAGATCTGCTACCCACCTACCCCATTATATCAAGTTGTATGAGGTCTGAGTTCATCCTTTTCCACTGTGTCCTGCCAAAGCAGTCGCTCCAGGGAGAAATTATCAAAAAGAAAGTAACAGAGTCCATGTCTGGGCCAGGCTGGACCCACATGAAACCTGAGCTGCCCATCTACTACAGATAAGTAGAAGACCTAGAACCAGTCCATGCATGGTTCTTGGTTGGTACTTCTGCAGGCTCTTGCAGGCCATAGTTAGTTGGCTCTGTTGGTCTTCTCATGGAACTCTTGTCACTTCTATGTCCTTTTATTGCCCCCCATACACACACTTTTCCACTAGACTCCCTACGCTTCACCTAATGTTTGGATGTGAGTCTTAGAATATATTTCAAACCACTGCTGGGTGGAGCATCTCAGAGAACCACTCTGATAAAGTCCTGTCTACAAGCATAGCAGAGTATCATTAATAGTGTCTGAGACTGGCTTTCTTTCGTGGGATGGTTAGGTTGGGACAGTCTTTGGTTGGACATTTCCTCAATCTCTGTTATATCTGTTCAATCTTTATCCTTGCAAGTCTTGTAGGCAAAGTAAGCTTTGGATTGAAATTTTTCTCGATGGATTGGTGTTCTCCCTCACTGGGAGTCTTGTCAAGTTAGAGGGTGTCCCCTTCAGTCTCCATGGCCCCTGCTATTAGGAGTCTCACCTACAGTCCCCCTATAGGCTGGAGAAATGGCAAAAGTTTAGGTTCACAACCAAAAATATAAGAAATGTCTTATTTAGCTATAATATATTTTATCATACCTACCCCTCAGTCCCCATAACTCCCATAAGATCTCCAGTCACAAAGTCTATGTTTTATTAATAATTTTTAAACATTATTATTTTCTTATTTCAACACATTAAATATACTGTGGACTGTCTTAGTTGGGTATAGGCCCTTGGGGTCAGGAGTTCTCGAAACATCAGTAGGCAGAAGATAGGTGAGTGACAAACAGGGACAAAACTCAGGAATGAGTCTGTGTCTGAGTATATTTTGGAGACAAGCAAGCCAGGTTTTATGCACATTTTCTGAAACGGTGAATGTCTTTTGTGGTTACATTATTTTTCCATACAATTCGAAAATGCAGGATGCAGTGTAATTATGTTGTCATCAATATTGAACAGTCATTCATAAATCATTAGATTGGTATCAGTGTTATGCCCTCTTTATCAAAGATCAATGTTCTCTCATTATGCCAAACATCTATGAGTCAAGACTGTTTGTTTTCTTAGCTCATCCACACTATCTGGAGTTTTACTTAAACACCTTTTTTGTAAGTCATAATATGAACTATTCACTGGTGACTAATTCTTAGCCACAAGTGGAACGGAACTTAGTGGTAAACTTGACTGAATGACCCAGGCTGCAGTTTAAAGTCCAGGGTTGCCTAGCTACACAGTTATATCTGAAAAGTTCTTTGATAAGAAAAGTAAAAACAAAACCAACCAAAGCAAATGAGTGAGAAGAGAGGAGGATGGAGGGCTGCAATTAGTCACTCCTAGCAGGAACATTAGATCCATTTTCCAGAAGTCTCTCCCTCAGATAGGGGTCATTACCTAGGGTTCTGTGGAAACATTTGTCACACAGACTCACTGGAGGGCTTGTGACATGAATACAAAATATATTACACATGTCCTTATATCCATGAGATCTTCCATTTTCTGAGAATATTCTAACAGTAAGTAGTTAAGTTTCAATTCTGTAAGATTAAGTAAAAAAAATGTCATATTCTTGCCCAACATGAAAAGTAAGTTACACAATACTAACAATTTCACAAAACTCTAAGAGTCAGTTCTAGAGCATCAAACTCATGATATAGGAATATATCTTAACAGTAATATTTACAAAGAAAAGAAAGTATATTGATAATGCCATTTGATAAATTACTCAGCTATTACTAAATAATTAACTGTTCTAGGTCATAGATTCCTATACCAATAGTTATTTATTATACCAGTGTCTGGTAGTAAGGAATCTATGATGAATATAGTTGCATCCAGCTATTCTATCTCAGGTCCACTTATTAGCAATCAATTAGCAAGCCATGACCTTTGTACTGTCATTGTAGGTACTCATGCACACTTTATGCCAGAGAATTTGCTTCTAAGTTCACAGATATTGTTTATGATATGACCTTGGTCTTTGACAAAAGAATGATAGCAAAAAGATGTCATTCTGCATCACATGGATATCTCCATTGATTGACTGAATGTTCTTGGCACCTAGCTTTCCTTAGAGTTTGTAGCCATCAGAAAGAGACAAGGTATGGTAATAGAAAAAAAGTGGTACTTCATTAGAACCAAAAAAATTAACCATTATTTATACCACCTCCAGCTGATAACAGATTCTTGTTTAAAGCATTAAGAAATAGAACTACACAAAAGAGGAAAAACCTGTGGGCAGCCAGTGATAACATTCTTAAAACTGGCTACTACAGCAGTAATAGTTGACCAAAATCTTTGCATAAGTATGAAAAATTCAGTTAAAAAATAAAATAAAGGAGGAAAATGACAAAGAAGTAAAGAGACAAGATTGTAGTATCTGGCCTAAAAATATGACAGAGAGAACCACAATTTATGAGGATTTTACTGATGATCTGGTGAAACTGGTGAGGTAGTCATGTGCAAGGGTGTAAAATGGGAGGAGGAAAAGGTCAAAGGTGAAGAAAAAGTTGTGATTGGCATTTACTTTAAAGAAAAGGTAACCAATAGAGAATGTTATCATACCAAGTCAAACACTAAAATAACAAGAAGGTTATAAACTTAATACTAATAAATAGCATAAAATGCATTTTTCTTTAGTCAAACATTTCTATTTTTATATGATAAATGTATTTTCATCACACTTACTAAATTTTGCCACCAACAACTTATATGAAAATGTTTCTAATTAATTTCTAGATCCCACCAATATTTGAACATACATCTGCAATATCTGGAAACTGTTCCTAATGATAAGAAAGTTACAAGAAGTTTTGTCCATGAACTATTATTGTCTTGGACACTGTTTGGTTTGACTTTTATGAAATATCCTGACGCTCTCTTTTACACTGAGAATAAAGATGCTATTCCACTATTTTTCTACCTCACTTGAGAATTTGTAGGGCATTCCCTGAATTCTATTGCCAAATTTATCAAAAATAACAATCATGATAGAAACCATGTGAGTCTATTAAAGTATAAAGTCTCAGAGCAGGTGCTGAGAGCACTGCTTATTGCTAGAGTACTTGTCCACAATGCAGAAAGCTTGGATTCTGATCCTAAGCACTGTAAAATCAACTAAAACAAGAAAGGAAATGAAGAAGTACAAGTACTAAGTACCCAGTACTTAGTTCTATTGGAGTGTAAGTTATAATTTGTACCTATTTCATAAGAGAATAACTGTATTTTACTACTGTACATTTCCTACATTGTTTTCCAAACTCATGTTCCAAAGGAAGGGCTATGAATTGCAAATGTCAAGGAGCATCCACTTTTAATTTGTAAGACTGTCCATCATTGAGGACTCCTTTACAGCAAGCTTTGTATTATATTGAATATTAGCAAACATTTCACATGAATGGTAACTCTATTGTGGAGGCACAATTGGTACTGCCTGACAAACTCAGTTTTTCAGAGTCTTGGCTTTAAAATTGGCTTGGCAGTTAGAGACACCACCTGAGGTATGGCAGGGGTAGTTCAGCTCAAGCTATTTATAGCTATGGTTGAGAATTCTTATTATCTGCTATCTTCAAAAAGGAAGGTTTTGAATGGCAAATAAGATAAAGTAGCTTTTGTATTTTACTCACATTTATATATGATAGGAGATTCATATTATGAATCACCTCAAACTTTTCTATTCCCTATCTTGTTACTGAGTGTATCCAGTGTTTCTCATTCAAATGAATTTGATTCAAGACTTTTGTGTTGACCACTTCTCACTTTATGGCACATAAACAGGTGTACCTTGAGCTCTTTACCTCAGAACAAATTATAAGATATTTCCCCTATGGAAAAATAAAGAATATATTTGAAATATATTTGAAAGTAATAGTCAGCGCCATATAGAAATTAACACTGACAATGGGATGTCATGTACATTAAGAGCCATTATTCTTTCCACTCTCCACTTCATTCCTCCTTTACCTAAGCAAATGTGATTAACCTAAATCAATATATTTATGAGCACTGCGGTCTCTATACAAATCAGACAAAAAGGTCCCATCACAAATAGTAGAATGTCACCTCTGTGATGAGGTCTCTGAAAGCTTACTATTTTTACTTGGCTTTCTCTGTAAGTATCTTACATATTGTTTGATGGGAGTCTAATATGAAAAATGCATGTGTATGACAAGTAATGACTCTGAATTCTGGTCAGTTGATTATTCTAACAATGTTACTTTCCAAAATGCTGAATTTCCTTCAGAATTAATTTATTACTACACAAAATAACACAGACACATCCTTTGCTATCAAACATATAAAACAGTAGGTGCCCATGCTCCACCATCAAAATGACTTACTTTCCTTAGGAAATACTCAATACCCGATCTTCAGACTTATACAGATGCCTTGGCTGATAAACAATACTTGGCTAATAAAAATTAATAATGAGTCCCATAAAGCTGTTCTGAAAACATACCACAAAATTGTATTGAGCATTTAGTGTTTATACAGATAGTATATACATAAGAATAACAAACATATGCTTGACACAAGAACTTAGAGATAATTAAATGATGGTAATTTTTGAGGGAGCTAATGAAGAGAAAGTGATAGTAAGTAGACAACAGGTTAAAATTATGACAAAGCAAGGCCAGTCCAAGCAAGTATGGGAAAGTAGTTATATGGATACAGATGACAGACAGGTCAAAATGATATGGTGCCACTGTGATGGAGGCTAATAGGAATGGACAGGAAGAATGATCTGAAAATGTTGGAGCGTTAGTCCAGTTCTTCTGTCTGTGTTTATAGCCAGCATGACTGCACTACTCTATTTACACCGCTGCTTGAAGCTGATATTCCCTTGCTGCTCTCAGCAGCAACACCTGTCATACTCAAGCTGGATAACTATAATCTCCTGTCTCCTGGACTTCCTGGTGTGAGCAGATGCTGTGATATCTCAAATTGTTATTTGTTACAATAAAAAGTACACAGTTTATGAAATATGCTCTGATGAGTGAAAATAAAATCCAGGCCATTTTCTTAATCAACAGCAGCATGAATGGTTAACAATTATTGGTTACTTTTGCATGGTTATCGTCACATTACCTGATACAAACATTTTAAGAGAGATAAGATTTCTTTTAGCTCAGTTTTAGAGGATTCCTGTCTGTCACGGTAGAGAAGATATGATGGATAGCACTATTTATGTTTGAGAAAGTCTGAGTTCAAAGCAGTTCACATTGGGAACCATTGTAATGCCAAGAGCAAGGATGGATCCATAGGCTAAAATCCTAGCCCGGGAGTGAGCTGTTGCTTGGCCCAGGGCCAAGCCTGCTGTGGTCTGCACTGTTCAGGACCCCACTCATCTAGTGTTCTCCAGTTCTTGCAGTCTGTGGCTCCCAATCCAGTACCTGGTCTCTGTGCAGTAGATCAGATACAGTGCAAGATAGGCACCACCATCTTGGAACTCCATGAATTTGTTTATAAATACATACATTATACTTATTTATTTGATTGTATGTGTGCATTTATGTGTGTCCACTGGTAAATGTGATTGTGTGTGTGCGTGTGTGTGTGTGTGTGTGTGTGTGTGTGTGTGTGTGTGTGTGTATGTGTGTGTGTATACCCCACAGCCAGAGTATGGAAGCCAGAAGAAAATCTTGTGTCATTTTCTCTCTTTCTACCACATAACTCCTGAGTAGCATCTCAAGTCCTCAGACTTGGTGGTTGTGATGGCTTGAAGGAGAATGAACACTTCTCTCTCAGATGGTGGAGCTTTATGTGAAGGTAGCTTGGGGGGAAGGCATGTCAGGGGAGCAGGTGGTAAAGTTTTCAAAGGTTTACCTCATTTCCAATGTGCTGTCTCCCCTCTGCCTTGTGTCTTTCTGGATCATGATGGGCGCTCTTAGCTGTTTCTTCTCTTCTATCTGCTATCATAGACACTAATACTCTGAAGTTAAGCCAAATTAAATACATTACTTTAAAAATAACCTTGGTCATGGCATTTTTATTATCTCAATAGAAAAATAACTAAGATGATGGCGTGATCCTTTAACTCCTGAGCTAACCTGCTGGCTTTCATGTGATGTTAATTTTGTTGGTTTTTATTTTATTTTGTTTTGTTTTCAAGACAAGGTTTGTTGAGTAGTCTTGGCTGTCATAGAACTACCTCTGTAGACCATGCTGGCCTTGAACTCAGTGATCTGCCTGCTTCTACTTCCTAAGTGTTGGTATTAAAGCCAGCTAATGTGACTTATTTTTGAGACAGAGTTTCTCTGTGTAGCTTTGACTGTCCTGGACTCACTTTGTAGGCCAGGCTGGCCTTGAACTCATAGAGATCCACCTGCCTCTGCCTCTGCATTCCTGAGTGCTGGGATTAAAGGTGTTTGCCACTATGCCTGGCTTACTGTGACTTTCTTGTTGGAAATAATTTTATTAGTCTTGATATTTCTGTATGGAAAGGAAAACATCACACATGTTTGCTGAACAGGATTTTCTTGCATTTCCTCCTTGACACTATGCACATTATGCAGACTGTGCTTATGTTGTCTCTTATATAGTACATCTGTCACATATTCAGATGTAAGCTTTAGTTACCAGAAGTCTTCTCTGTTACATTCACTGTTCCAACTTCTGCCTAGCATTTCCTTCTCAGACCCATTTTGAGCACTTGCTCAACATCTCATGGTGGAATCTTGAGAAAGAGTAACACCATTAATCAACGCCATGAATCAAATGGCTCTGACAGATATATATAGAACTTTTCGCCAAACACAAAGGATTATACCTTCTTCTCAGCACCCCAGGGAACCTTCTCCAAACACATAGTAGGTCACAAAGCAAGCCTCAACAGATACAAGAAGATTGAAATAATACCCTGTATCCTATCAGATCACCATGTTCTAAGGCTGAACTTCAACAACAAGGGAAATAACAAAAGGCCTACGTATACATGGAAACTAAACAACTCTCTACTTAATGACACCTGGGTCAGGGAAGAAACAAAGAAAGAAATTAAGGACTTCCTGAAATTCAGTGAAAATGAAGGAACAACATACTCAAATTTGTGGAAGACATAGAAAGTGGTACTAAGAGGAAAATTTATATCACTAAGTGCCTTTATAAAGTAACTGGAAACATCCCATATAAGCAACCTAATGACACATCTGGAAGCTCTAGGAAAAAAAGAAGCAGAAACACCCAAGATGAGTAGATGTCTGGAAATAGTCAAACTCAGGGCTGAAATCAACAAATTAGAAACAAAGAAAACAATTCAAACAAATAACCCAGGAGTTGGTTCTTTGAGAAAATCAACATGATAGACAAACTCTTAGCCAAACTAACAAAAAGACAGAGATACACTATCTAAATCAACAAAACAAGAAATGAAAAGGGAGACATAACAACAGACACTGAAGAAATACAGAGAATCATAAGGCCCCACGTCGAAAGCATATATGCCACAATATTTGAAAATCTAAAGGAAATAGATAATTTTCTTGATCGATTCTACTTGCCAAAATTGAGTGAAGATCAGATAAAAAAATTAAATAGCCCTATTTCTCCTATAGAAATAGAAGCAATCATTGATAGTCTCCCAACCAAAAAAAGCCCAGGGCAAGATGGTTTCACTGCAGATTTTTCTACTAGACCTTCAAAGAAGAGCTAATACTACTTCAAGCTACTCCAAAAGCTAGAAACAGATGAAGCATTACCAAGTTCATTCTATGAGGCCACAGTCATATTGATACCTAAACCTCACAAAGACCCAACAATAAAAAGAGAATTTCAGAACAATTTCTCTTATGAAAAATTGACACAAAAATACTCAAAAATTCTTGCAAAATGAATACAAAAACATATCAAAGATATCATTCACCATGACCAGGTAGGTTTCATTCCAGGCATGCAAGGATGGTTTAATATATGGAAATCCATCAACGTAATCCACCATATAAATAAATTGAAAGAAAAAACACATAATCATCTTCTTAGATGCAGAAAAAGCATTTGACAAAATCTGACACCCATTAATATTTAATATTTGAGAGATCGGGAATACAAGGCATGTACTTAATATAATAAATGCTCTATACAGCAAGCCAATAGGCAACATCAAATTAAATGGAGAGATACTAAAGAAAATTCCTCTAAAATCAGGGACCAGACAAGGCTGCCCACTTTCTCTAAATATCTTCAATATATTTCTTGAAGTTCTGCCACAGCAATAAGACATCAAAAGGAGATCAAGAGGACCCAAATGGGAAAGGAGGAAGTCAAATTACCCTATTTGTAGATGATATGATAGTGTACATAAGTAACCCCTAAAATTCTACCAAATAACTCCTACAGCTGATAAATTAGCTGGACACAAAATTAACCCAAAAATCAGTACCCTCCAATATACAAATGACAAACATGCAGAGGAAGAAATTAGGAAAACTATACCCTTCACAATAGCGATGAGCAAGATATAATATCTAGGAATAACTCTAACCAAGCTGTGAAGGACTTGTTTGAAAAAAACTTAAAGTCTCTGAAGAAAGAGATTGACGATGACATCAGAAGGTGGAGGCATCTCCCTTGTTCGTGGATTGGGAGAATTAACATAATAAAAATGGCCATCTTACCAAAAGCAATTTACAGATTCAATGCAATCCCTATCAAAATACCTACTAAATATTTTAAAGACATTGAAAGATCAAATCTGAACTTCATATGGAAAAACAAAAAACCCAGAATAGTAAAAACAATCATATACAATAAGAGATCCTCTGGTGTAATCTCCATACCCAATATCAAACTGTACTATAAAGCCACAGTAATTAAAACAGCATGGTACTGGCACAGCAATAGGTTGGTTGATAAATGGAATCTAATAGAAGACTCAGAAATGAATCCACACACGTATGGTCACTTGATTTTTGACAAAGAAGCCAAATCCATTCAATGGAAAAAAGATAGCATCTTCAACAAATGGTGCTGGTCTAACTGGATGTCTACATGTAGAAAAATGCAATTGGACTCATATTTATCACTATGCACAAAACTCAAGTCCAATTGGATTAAAGACCTCAACATAAAACCAGAGACACTAAATCAATTAGACGAAAAAGTAGGGAAGAGCCTGGAACACATTGGCACAGGAGAAAACTTCCTGAAAGGAAGACCAATAGCCTAGGCCTTAAGATCAATGATTAATGAATGGGACCTTCTGAGGCTGAGAAGTTTCTACAAGGCAGGAGACACTGTCGACAGAACAAAGTGACAGCCTACAGACTGGTTAAAGATCTTCACCAACCCTACATCTGTCAAAGGTCTAATATCCTAAATATATACAGAACTAAAGAAAGTAAACAACATGAAAACAAATAACCCAATTGAGAAATGAGGCTCAGAACTACACCAGAGAATTCTCCACAGAGGAATATCAAATGGCTGAGAAACACTTAAAGAAATGCTTCACCTCCTTAGTCATCAGGGAAATGCAAATAAAAACAACTCTGAGATTCCATCTTACACCCATCAGAATGGCTAAGATCAAAAATTCAAGTGACACCACATGCTGGTGAGGATGTAGAGAAGAGGAACATTCCTTGAATGTGGAAAGGCAAACTTGTACAACCACTTTGGAAATCTATTTGGCACTTTCACAGGAAACTGGGAATAGGGCTTCCTCAAGACCCAGCTATTCCACTCCTTGGAATATACCTAGAAATTGCTCCACCACACAACAAGAACATATGCTTAACCATGTTCATAGCAGCATTATTCATAATAGCCAGAACATTGAAATAGCCTAAGTGTCCCTCAGTTGAAGAATGGATAAAGAAACTGTGGTAAATTTACACTATGGAATACTACTCAGCTATTAAAAACAAGGAAATCCCAAAATATGTGGACAAATGGATTGAGCTAGAAATGATCATACTGAGCGAGTTAACCCAGAAGTAGAAAGGCACACATGGTATATACTCACTTATACTTGGGCACTAGCCCAAAAGGCATGTCCCACGAAAATCTTCACTTACCAGGAGATTGGGATAGATGTAAGGACATCCTACTGAGACTCTAGGTAAGAGAAATATAGGAGATGAGGAAATAGAAGAACCCAGAGGGTCCTAGAAACTTACATGAAGAACATCATGATGGATGGATCAGGGCCAAAGGAGATCTGCTCAAACAATTGCACTAACTAAGGACAATACAATAGTAAACATCGAACCCCTACTCTGATCTACACAATGGACAGTACATTCTCCACAATTATGTAGAGAGCAGGGACTGACTTTGACATGAACTCTGGTGGTCCATATTTGACCACCTCCCCTTGGTGGGGAGACCTAATGGCACTCAAAGAAAGACTAAGCAGGCTACCAAGATGAGACTTGATAGCCTATGACCATATAGTGGGGAGGAGGTCCCCTTCTGTCATAGACCTAGGGGAGGGGAATAGGATGTAAGTGGGAGGGAGGGAGGAATGGGGGGGATACAAGTGATGGGATAACAATTTAGTTGTGATCTGAATAATTAATAAGATTAAATAAACAAATTCACTATAATTCAAACACATTTGTATTTCTTTTTAAAATTCAAAGTGACACAAAGCTTCAACTTTAACAATAGAAGAACAAATTCCTGAGAAAAAAGCCTGAAGGAAAAAAATGCATTGAATCCATACAACTTTGAATTTCAGAGAAAACGTCTCAAAAATAAATAATAAAGTAGAAAACTCGGAATGTTATATAAATTTCTCATCAAATATTTCTTTTACTTCCAATATGTTTTGCAGCAACAGGTCTTCGAGCAATCTTTCATGTTATGTTATGAAACATCGAGAAATAATAGTAAATAGCAAAAGCAAGAAAAATGGATTTAAATTTCTTCTCATAGTGTTTTTATTCCGTTACAACTTTTCATTGGATTTTGCACATAATTTTAAGAAAGATAAACACATGTTATAGATCCAGTCTATTTTTCAAAATATACTTTCCTACCCCTTTCATTATCTATTTAAAGGCAACAAAACTGAAGAACATACAGTTCATGTAGATTACTTCAGCAGTTTTTAGTAGTCAGAGTGTTACTAATTGGAAGAAAGTCCAAATGCCAAACTTATCACTATATTAGCAGTTTGTCTTTGGAAATTTTCAATCTCCAGTATTTTTAAGGTGTTTTTTCAGATAGCAGTACATGGGCTGTATTTCTCATTTAGCAATATGACTTATTGTACTTTTCATCTAAATACAAACTACAATAATCAAAATACTTGTTGGAGACAATCCATTTTCTAATTCCTTCTGTTATAATATTCATATGTTGAGTTTTCTCCTCAGGCAGTGAGAAAAAAAACCTAACAACCTTGAAAAAGAAAATCAATTGAAAGACCATTTAAAGTGATTTAACTCTTCTTAATGTTCAGTTTAAATATGAACAGAGGAAAAACTCATTTCCTTTTACCAGTATCTTAATTAGGGCAAATTGAGAAATTTGGTTCTGCTATTAGAAGAGAATGTTCTGTATATTGGCAATAGTGTTTTTAAAAAACTATATTGTGTAAAAAACACATTCCAAAAATGAACACTGCTCCTGCATAATACCATAGAAAATAATCCAAATTTTCTTCCCTGCCCCTCCCTCGCTCCCTCCCTCCCTCCTTCTGTCCTTTTTCTTCTTCTTCTTCTTCTTCTTCTTCTTCTTCTTCTTCTTCTTCTTCTTCTTCTTCTTCTTCTTCTTCTTCTTCT
>OU015744.1:65352583-65367476 GCA_907169655.1 Acomys percivali
TGTGTGTGTGTGTGTGTGTGTGTGTGTGTGTGTGTGTGTGTGTGTGTGTGGTGTTGGCATACATATTATTATGAATGTGAGGAAGTCAGGAAACAGCTTAAGGCTGGTATCTCTCTTCATCTGCCATGTGGGTCCCAGGGATTGAACTCAGACATGCAGTCTTGGGAGCAGTGATTTTATTTCATTTATTTTTTTATTAATTTATTCTTGTTACGTCTCAATGGTTATCCCATCCCTTGTATCCTCCCATTCCTCCCTCCCTCCCATTTTCCCCTTATTCCCCTCCCCTATGACTGTTCCTGAGGGGGATTACCTCCCCCTGTATATGCTCATAGGGTATCAAGTCTCTTCTTGGTAACCTGCTGTCCTTCCTCTGAGTGCCACCAGGTCTCCCCCTCCAGGGGACATGGTCAAATGTGAGGCACCAGAGTACGTATGAAAGTCATATCCCACCCTCCACTCAAGTGTGGAGACTGTTCTGACCATTGGCTAGATCTGGGTAGGGTTTAAAGTTTACCGCCTGTATTGTCCTTGGCTGGTGCCAGGAGCAGTGGTTTTAACCACTTGTCCATCTCATCTGCTCCTACACATCCTCTTTTTGCCAAATTAGGTAAGCATTTTTTTACTGTGAAGAACAAAATAATTTGTTTAACTGATACAGGTAGATTCATATCAAAATAAGTACTTTAAGCTAAATTAATATTGTTTAAAATACATCTAGGTGGCACATGCCTATATATACTTTTGTATATATCCCAGAACTCACAAAGCTCACATACTCCACACCTAAGTAACATGTCTTTGTCCAAGTGGTTACTAATGGCTTAAAAATTCAGAAAGTATATGAGAAAAGGCCAAATAGTTCTTTCACATAGTCCTTAATTTGATAAGACTAAATGTAAAAATTTTCTCATTTATGTGAAAAAGCATTTTTCAAAACTATATATATCCCCAGGATAAGTTTATTATTTATGTATGCATATGCATACATGTATATAAGATTAATTGAATGTCTGGCAAGTACTTTTTCTTTACTTATTTTTTCTTGATTTTTATTTTATAAATGAAAAGGTTAAAAAATTACTAACAGGTAGATATATTGTTTTATTTCCTCAGGGGAGGGGATGAGCTGAGAGCCATTATGAAGCCTTTCTAGCTCTTTTTGAACTCTCTCTGGCTGATTCAACTCAACTGTTCTGCCTTAACCTCCTCTCCAAGTTGAGTGATTCAACATGGCTTCTCTTGGGCTTTTGACTGAATTGCTCTTTTTTGCCTCAAACTAATTCTGGAAGTATGTCTGGCTCCTTCTGATTCTCTGGGTCATTCTATCTTCACCTGTATCTAGCTTATTCTCTTTGCAATCTGTCTGTATAAAACCTTTCTGGTAAGAAACTCTCAATTAAGACATTTTTTGCTCCCCTTGCACTGATCTTTCCTACCCTGTCCTGTTCCCCTAAGAGTTGGGTGTATCCTGTCTTCAACTCATTCTGTCAAACCTTTTTGATTCCTCACTTTACCAGACTCTCAATAGGACCACACTTTCAAAAGAGTGTTTCCTTCTGTAAATTAACATTACCTTCATTGTTTTGGAATTAAAGGTGCATACTAAGGGTATGTCTGCATTCCAGCTGGATCGCATAAACCTAAAAGGTCTTTGAATGTGATTGCTTGCCAAAGCAGCCATGTTGCTGACTTAAAATTCCTCTACAAACAAGACATAAATAAATATCCAAGCGTCCAAGACACCAAGAAACAACATCTGCCAAGATCATGTTTTATACAAAAATACAATTTTCTAACCTGAAATTACCTTTCAAATTCCCCTGAGATAAAATGCAAATAAGATGCATCATAGCAGAATGTGTAGTCAGTAAAGATGAACTTTGAAATTCTCCTTTACTCATGTTCACCTCCCAAGTACATCTTTGAGATCATTGACAAAGTGTCTCTGTATAGCATGAAGTGAAGAGCATTGTTTCAAGTGACCTGACACATTTTATTCATAATATTAACTCAAATAATGAATATCTTGAGAAACAATATAATCTTTCTTTCAGAGATATTATATACAACCAAAAAGTGAGAATCGTTTACTTAATTTGACTTAATGCTGAGCCAGAACAGCTGAGTTGAACTAGCCAGCCCAGAACTCAGAAAGAACAAGGGTGAGCTCATTAAGCAGTAAGTCTCAGAGTCTGAAAACATTCTAGACCTAGGTTAGATTGTGTGGAGGCTAAAAGCTTCCAATGCTAGGCCAAGTAAGTAGAAATAGCCAGTAAGTCTCCCAGACAACAATTAAACTAGGAGAATAAAATTGTAAATTGACCTTCATTTTATGCATGTAGTAAGAGCAGAAAAAGCATCTTGAACAGTATTTTTCATCTTTTCTGCTTGAACAATTCATTACAGACTACTCTTTTTTGGCATATATTCTAGGCCCCATCCATTTCAACCTAAAAAATGTGTCAAGAATATGGTGCATTAGAAGCTAAGTATGAAAAATAATGCTAAAAGATACTGCTACAGAGGAGTTATAAGTACATTTTAATGCACAAATTATTGTACTTCTTGATGCCATTGGAAATTGAGAGAGTAGGAAACTAATAAAATTTAAAGATAAGGTCTATTACATGAACAGCCTAAAGGATCAGTGGATTTAACCCTCATGCCTAGGCTAAACTCCTGGGTTCTCAAAGAAATGCTGATGGCATGCATTCCAGGTCTATACATTTTTCTCTAGTCTGACACTTCTTATTGACCATGAATACAGAAAGTTTTCTTATAAAAACTGAATAATATGCTTCAGCTCTTAAGTTACAGAGGGTTTACAAAGTATGATTTCAGGAGCTCTGGTTCTGTCTGCAAGCCCATCATTTATTAATTTCCCACCAAAGTAAAATTTATCTGTCTTTCTTATTGCAGGGTGACCCAAGGCCAAACACTGTCTGCCAGCCTAATGAATAAATAGGCATTTCATCTGAGATGAGGGCACTGAATGAACACAGTATTTTAGTTTTTAGATCACTTAATAGGCATGGAAAACCCTAACTTTTCAGTAATATTGGGGGAGGGAAGGTCAAACACGCCTTAGGTGCAGGACATGGTTGATAAACGTTAGAAATGGAGACACAGCACTATTTGAAGATATGAATTTAGTTAAATTGGAGAACTTCATTTTTTCAAAATGTGCTTTAAGTTCTTTGTGTTAAAAGTATTAGCTAAAACAAAAATCAAGTAGATTGGTTATAATTACATCAAGTATTCTGATTGTACAAGCAAATTCTTTTTTTTCTTTTCTGATATTATAATATAATTATAAAATCTTGCCATATGTGTGTGTGCACAAAAGGGCATGAATGTGCTTATATGTGTGCATTTGTGCCTGTGTGTGTGTGTGTGTTCTGTTTGGTCTATATAATGTTTTCCAAGCTTTTTGGCACTAGACAACCAACTGGTGTGCTTTTTCCTGGGAAAGGTTACCTCTCCCACTTTCAGCTTTCCTTAGATGTCTACAGTTCTTTATGTTTTATAATGTGTCCTGGGTTTTTCCAGCTCACTTTAGCATGACCGTCCTTGGTGGCATCCTTTCTCAGCTCACATTTGGGCAGTCATGTAGTCAAACGTTTATGGGTGTAGCCTCTGATGTCACAGAAATCTCCCCAATCCTCTGCTTTTACAATCTTTCTGTCTTCTCCCATAATGTTGCTTGAGTCTTAGGCATGGAAATATTTTGTAGATGTATTCATTGGCACTGGGATCCACAACTCTGCATTTTGATTGGATGTGGTTTTTCATAGTTGCCTCTGTTACTTAGAGAACCTTCCTTTACAAAGGGTAGAGACTCTAATTACGTATGGAGATTTGGAACCTTGGAAAGAATATTTGCCAGCTATTCAGCTGACAGAGAAATAATATCCAGGATATGCAAAGAACTAAAAAAGCAAAGTCACAAAAACCAAATGACCTATTTGAAAAATTATCTTGGGACCCCACCAAGCAGTTTCAGAAGAAAAACAATGGCTAAAGAATACCTGAAAACAATGCTCAAAATACCCAGTAAGTAGGTAAATGCAAGTCAAAACTACTTTGGATTTCATGTTACTCCAGACAGAATGGGAAAAATTAACAAAACAACAGACAAAAGTGCTGAAGGCAGTGTGTGGAAACAATGGTCACTCATTGTTACAAACTGGGTCAGTCACTGTGAAGTCAGTGGGGGAAACTGTCAAAAAACTAAAACTAAATCTACTATGTCACCCAGAATAGCACACCGTATCAGAAGCCCAAAGAACTCATCATTCTATTCAAGAGGTACTTGCTTCGCCATGTTCATTGCTGCTCTGTTCACATTAGCTAGAAAATTGAAACAATTTATACTTCTTCCAACTTATAAATGGATATTGAAAATGTGGTTCATATTCATTATGGAATAATATTCAGCTGTAAAGAATGATGAAATCATGAACTCTTCAGGTAAAGTGACAGAACTAGAAAATGTTATATTGGGTGGGGTAACGCAGACCAGAAAGATGAATGCCAAGTATTCTCTCCTATTAGGGGAATCATCACTCAACTTTGAAATAATTACATTACCGTAAATAATACTGTTTTAGGAACAAGGATAATGATTGGAATATGGCTAATACTGATGAACCCAACAATACAGGGTAAAAGCCATCATGTTTGAAGGTTAGAAGGGTAAGAAAAAAGCCATTGTAATGATAACTAAGTGCCCCTGCATTTACTTTATGAACAACTCACAAATTCTATATAAAGTTTTGTTCTCATAACGTTATACACCTTGGCATTACACTTATCCCAGATATTAACTACGAGATTCATAAAATGTAAATATAAATCTAATGGAGATAACTCAGAGGTGTAGTGAGACAAGTGATGAAAATAGCTATTGCACCAAAGAGAAATGTGCTAATAGGATATGGGACACTGAGTGATGTGACGATGCCCCATCTTTTGTGCTTGCTAAAAGATATGGTAATGCAGCATACTAATATACCGTATAGTGCATTATTGACTACCTAGAGTGTCTATAATCTCCAACCAAGAGTGTCCTGATACCATCAGCAGAGAGTACACATCTCAAACATATTGAACACTAAAAAGAAACAACAACATGACCCAAGAGAAGACACTTACATTGCCATGATATGGCATCTTACAAGTCTGTCTTCCATTAAAGACTAGAGATATAAAAAAGAAGATGCTCCATTGTTTCTGAGAGTGACTGTCTCAGTGCACATGACATTGTGAAGAACTGGATCCATAAACCATGCTCCTTGAAGCTTATGGAGAGCAATGGGATATCTGTCATTTCTAAAGCATTATCACGGGACTGGGAGCTCTTGAGTTCATGTCACCATTGACTTGATAGGTAGTCTCAGTGGGTGTGCACAGTGCCATTCCAACTCCAGGAACATGTCTTCCCCCTTCAGGAGTGTACAAATCTGAACATCCACATAATCACAAGGGGACAACAGTGGTAGCTGTCATCTAACCTGAAAAATGGTGTATGTTTGAGAAACTATCACATAGATTCATTATTTGTCCAGTGACAGAGAGTGGTGATGAATGTGTCTGCAGTGACATTTTAGATGACAGTGGACGAAATCCCCAAGTCATACACTGTAGTGCTCAGTGTCTTCACAGTGGCATTGTTGTCAGTTAACCTGGATATGTGCAAACACTGGCAACATGAATGACCCATGAAGCAATTTATTATCATCAGCTATGAAACTCACTTATAGCAAAGTCAATAGAGAATTTTAGCATCAGAAAAAGATAAAGTATCAGAAGAAATTTCATTTACTTTAACATTTTAAAGTCCAATGAGAAAAGTTGTATTCTAGAGCATCCTATAAAGTTCTACTATGGAAAATATGATAAAATAATATTTTAAAGTAATTTAGGATATGTTCAGTGTCCCAGGGCACAATATAGGAAGCAGAAGCCTTGATAGGGAAATAAAGATTTATTTCTATGATAAAGAAAGAAAACAACCCAACACATTTAAAAACCTACTGTTTCACAGTGGTAAAGTTCTGCAAATCTGCATATACATAAAACAAAAATTGTATTGTTTTCTTATATTCTGAAATTTATTAAATGATAGATGGACAATAAAGCCTATGAAACTTATTTTATGGGTTACATTGATTTCTGGCAGAAGCCTACCATTATTAATTTTAGCTGATAATAAGTATAGCTAAAAAAAGGTAAGATTTATTTAGCTGAACATTGCTGTGGGATTTATATGTCCATGTATAGATAAATTTTACAATAAGAAACCAGGAAAAACTTTTATTGCCCTCTTTTTACAGCTAGGATAAAGCAGAGGCACACGCTTCTATATGTTGACAAACACCATGGAAACCTCATAGTGCCTGGGGAGAAGCTGTTTTTCTTCTACAGTCAACTATGAGACTTCTGTTTCTGAGCTCATACATTTTCGTGACATGGCCTATAAAATGCTGAATTATTCTTCCAATGCCGTTTGAAATCACTACTTAAGTGCTGCTATAGCCTCAATCATACTATATGTTAGTTTTGTGGTTGCCTTAGAATTGTTCCAATAGTAGTAAAATGAAAAACGTGCTTGAAAAAGCCAAGTATTTGTGTCTAGGACATGCATTATATTTGATTTAGCTATTTCTAAAAATCTTTCTACTAATCTTTAACCTAGCCTTGATATGCCATGTTTCTAAATGGAATCTTATTGGAAATTATCTAAAATATAGAAAATGCTAGCTTGCTTTATTTTTAACAAGCTTGAGGAAAACATATGCACAAAATAAATATAAACTCCTAGAGAGCTGATTTGGCAATGCTACACACCATTGCTCAAATTTATCAAGTATTGATTTAATATAATTGCTTTGAAGACTATAATGTAATTTAAGTTTCTTACTAAATCAAAAGCAGTTTTCACAGTGGTTACCAAACAGATGACTTCAAATTATAAAACAAAATCTGTAGTTTTATTTTCAGAATGAATGAATGAATGAATGAGCATAAAATTTATACATGGTAAACAAATCATATTTCCTCTGCAGCATTAACACTAGCTTTAATATCCAGGCAGAATAATCTTTGCCATCTTGACAAGAATATTAATGGAAACAGCACAATGGTGAAACAGTCTCTTAAATGTATGTCCCTGTATTCAGAGGTCCAGCACTTTCCTTAACATGTTCCTTCCAAATTCCTTTGTACTTCAAGCATTAGATATAGTCTATTGTAAAATACACATAGAGACATACACAGCAAACACATGCAGAGAGATAGACAGAAAAAATAGATAAAGAGAGACAGAGACAGAGAGACATATATGTATATGTGTATGTATGTATGTATACATGCATATATGTATAAATGTATGTATGTAAGTATTTCTAACAATACATGAAGTAAAAGAAGCCCATTAAGCTGAAAACAAATCTCAAACTCCTGTTTCTTGGAACAGGTTAAAGGAAAGTGGAGTATAAAATACTAAAACCAAACATGTACTTAGAGAAGTTTGAAGAATAACAAGCAATCATGTGATTTTTTTCTAAATCGTTTTATACAAAATTTATCCACAGATGAATTTTATTTTATTTTCTTTAGCTATAGCTATGAAAATTATGTGTGCGTGTATGTGTTTAAAAATAAATTCATTAAGTTAACATTTCATTTTATATAGGCATAACATAGTCTTGGAATGCATAAAGAAAAGAATCTGTCTATATGAAAAAAATCAAAACTGGTATTGAAGGCCTAAATCGAATATATATAAACAGGAAGGAAATACATATAATGTTCAATTTAGAGCATATATTTTATCATGATATATTGTAAAATAATCAAATAAATACACATAATCACCTCCTCCACCATTAGCTGTTTGTTTGTACCTTCCACCTAGAAACGCTGGTCAAGAGGTTGGCAGCTCTTCCAGCCCTGTGCTAAGGCAGCATGAAGGCCGTTTCTGTGACTTCACTTTGGCATTTCTCCCTGCAGTGGCAGGCCAGTGCCAGCTGGGGAACATGTCTCCATTATTTGTCTCCTTCACATCTTCTCCCTATGATGGCTTTAAATCTCTACGGGGAGAATTTATTTTAGTTTGTTGCCCAGTGTGGCATCCTTTTATTTGCCTATATTCACAGGTTATCCTTAAAAAGTAAACTTAATACAGTGAAATATTAACAGTTCCAGCTTCTCCATTGCTGTGATCAATACAATGTTTACTGGTAGGAGTTGGCAGAGAATCAATGCAAGTTATGCAAGGAAAATGGCAGAAGGTATGATATATTAAAATATCCTTGAATTTACCTAAAATGTTAAATTCCTTCAACCAGATGAGTCATCATTCAAAATTTTGAGATAGGAACAAATGCCAGACAGCTACAAATAACACAAATCTTACATATCTAGCCATAAAAATTTATACCAAATTTTTCAACATATTTTAAATAAGATAATAAAATAATCTGTCAGTATGTGATTAAATGTGAATTTGAATATATTCCAAGTGAAAATAAATATAGTAGAATTATGAGCTGTCTAAAAGAATTGGATAACAAAAATCAAGCTATTATTCTTTTATGTATTCAATGTAGATATTTATTTGTTTCATCAAATGAAGAGTGACTGCATGTATACTGTGAAGTTGATACTGGGTGTGGAAGAGAAGAGGGTAGAAAACTTCCTTTTGTTTGCCTGTAGTTTACAGTGAAGTAAGGAAGACAATGAAAAGGTTATGGCAATCATGTGTGGGAAGTTTTTAATTCATTGCATGGAGGTTATGAAAACTTTTTGCTACAGAAATTTATATGATGCTATAGATTTTAAGAGGTTAGGGAGAAGAAATTAATTACAGATACCAATGACCGACAAATAGCTGTTTACATGCCTAGAAGCTGAAATTTTCATAATCAAGAAACTGAAAGCCCAGGCCGATGTGGTTGTTTATTCCTGACTCTAATTTTAGTAACTGGAGATGAAGACAGAATGAAGAGGAGATTAGAGCCATCCCTACCTACTAGAGATTTCACAGCCAGGTAACCTACTTGAAAGCACACAAATTTTTTAAAAAAGAACAAAGAAGGCCCAAACCAATAAATTTAAAGTTAAACACAGTGAGCGGATCAGAGTGGAAGCAAGTATTTTTAGTAAGAAAGAATATGCAGTAGAAAGAGGGAGAATTACTCACAGCAAAGTTAAAGAGTATTCCCTTTATCTAGGGATCATTAGGAAACTCCTTTAACCTGTTTTAACACAGGTCCAAAATTAGTAAGACAATAGCAAAATTTCATATGACTCAACTCTCTTTGCTCACTATTCATCTGAACACGGCTGAGAATGTCTGCTTTATCTTAACTGGCAGTGATTGATCTATCTGACATGAACTATGCTTTACTTATTATTTTATCATCTGGCAACCAGAATTTGGAGGATGGCATACAGGAAAAATGTGTGAGTTTTAAGTTTGAGATTAAGACTGTTAGAATCAACTGAGCACAAGGTTTCATAGTTCTCTCAGAGCATAGTAGAAGAACATAAAGCCAAGATACAGGAAGCACGTGCCATCTCTACATTTAGATGGGAAAGAAAACTTTTAAAAAATGAATGTGTGTTTAGAACTAACAGATTAATGGAGTCCAAAATAATACCACAGTGTCAATACTATGGTTACTAAAGTCCTAAAATGATTATTTTCAAACTGGTCGCAAGCTTATTAAATTCATGGATCATCTGTAAGAAAGAAGTGAAAATGAAAACAATTTAGTAAAATAACAATTCAAACAATAAAAATAAATATTGCATAAATGTTTTTGCAGAAATGAAAAGAAGAATTAGAAACCACAAAGGAATTATTTAAAGGTGGCAGAATACAAGGTGAGGAATCAAAAGAGTTGGTAAAAATTTTTTAAATAACTTTATAATTAAATATACAAGAAAAACAAAACTCAAAGGGTACCCAAAATGCAACACAGGAAAAAAAAAAAAAAAAAAGAAACTGAAGAACACTTAAGCCGTATATGCTAGAATGTGAAGTTTCAAAATGCCTAAGATCACAATTCCTATTCGGACACATAGAGAAGAAAGGGTGAAACAGTAAGGAAATTGCTTAAGATGAAAACTGCAGTAAATGTTTATTGATTCCTTACCTGGGATCATGATGTCACTGCATTTGAAGACTGAAGTTTTAAATCAAGTAACTTGGAAAATGCTATGGTAATTTTCTATTTTGAACCAACAAACAAAAAACACAAAAACAGAAAACAAAAATAAAGCTCTTCTTGTATTTAGTTGCTTTTAATGGTGAATGTTATGAACTGAAGTGTGTTTAATATATTCAGCTGCTTAAAATCTTAGTTGATTTTCTTATTGTGAAATAAAGATATGAGTTCCTATGTAAAAAACAAAACAACAACTACCACTACCACAACAACAACAACAACAAAACCCGAAAAAGAAAAATGTGGAAAACCAGGAAAACTGGAACGTTTTAGTTTTAACCGTGCAATTAAATATAAAATAGAGGGATTCCAAGAAGGCAGCTTCTATTACACACTGTATCTGATCTACCGCATGGAGACCAGGAACCTGACTGGGAGCCACAGACTGCAAGAACTGGAGAACACTAGGTGATTAGGGTCCTGCACAATGCAGACCACAGGCAGGCCTGGCCCTGGGTCAACCAATGGCCCATAGAGGAAAGGAGCCCAGTCCCAAGACTCTGGACCAAAATCCATCTGCAAACTGCAGATGGGCTCAATAACATGAAATCTGTATACAGACTGAACTCCAGGCAGTAAAGCACCAGAGCTCCTGGCCTGGTGAAATCTCAGGCAAATGGGTGGATCTGTCCTCTGATCCTACCTTACCTCCCCAACACCAGTCCACAGAAAGCCCCAGATGCCACATGGAAGCCCAGGCAGTTGTGAACATGTGAACACGTTACCTAGCCACAGCTGCGCGGTCTGAACAGAACCAGGCAGGAACCTAGCTACCAGCCACAGCAGACCATGCCTGCAAAATTGGGCAGATCTAACCCCTCTTGGCCAGGCTACACTGCCCAGCAGGGCCTCCCACACTCTTAGGAGAGGCTGGGCAGGCCTGAGGGGACAGGACAGAACACTAACCAGTGACGCCAACAAAGGGGCACTGAACTGCCAAATTTGCACAAACTGAGCAAGACCCGGCAGGAGCTACCACTGTTGACCCAGTGGGGAGCCTAAGGTGTGGAACAAAGTCTCCTGGAGCTGAAACCAGGTCAACTGCCTGTTCCCAGGAAGAATTTCCTGATACCCACAGTCAAGGGCCCTCGACCTATAATCACTTACCAACAATCTAGTCTCAAAGACCAGTGAAGGACACCAGAAGCTTCCTACCCATATCCGAGACAGCAAGATGACTAAACTCCAGCGTAAAAATGCACACGAGAAAAACAAAAGCAATATGGCATCTGGAGATGCCAGCTATCCCACAGAAAGCAACCCTGAGAACTCAAACACAATTGAAATACAAGAAAATGATCTAAAATACTTAATAATGAAGATGATAATGGAAGAAACAAATAAAATCCATAAACAAATGCAGGAAGATGCAGCCAAACAGGTTAAAGACATAAAAGAGGTCTATAGAGAGGCACTGGTAGAAATTCAGGAAAATACAATCATATGAAGGAAATCAATAAAACAGTTCAATGTCAAAGATGGAAATGGAAACAATGATAAAAGCACAGACAGAAGAAAAAATGGGAACGAGAGAACTTAGAGAAGAAAGGAAGCAACACAGAGGTGAGTTTCTCTAACAGAATCCAAGAGATTGAGGAATGAATCTCAAGACTAGAAGATACAGTTATAAAAACTGAAGCAACCATCAAGGAAAATGCTAAATCTGAAAAATTCCTGACACAAAACATCCAAGAAATCAAGGACACCATGAAAATATGAAACCAAAGGAGAATTGGCAGTGAGGAAAAAGAAGATGCCCAACTCCAAGGCCAAGAAAAAATCTTCAAAACAATCATAGAAAAAATTTCCTCAATTTAAAGAAGGAGATGCATATAAACATACAAGAGGCCTACAGAACACAAAATTGAATAGACCTGAAAAGAAAATCCTCCAGCTGTATAATAATCAAAATAAAAAAATATACAAAATAATGAAAAATATTAGAAGTGGCAAGGGAAAAGTGCCAAGTATCATATAATGGGAAACCTATCAAAATTACACCCAACTTCTCATATCATATAATGGGAAACCTATCAATATTACACCCAACTTCTCAGCAGAGACCATAAAAGCCAGAAGGGCCTAGAAAGAGTTCTTACAAACTCTTAAGAGACCACAGATGCCAGGCCAGACTACTATTACAAGCAAAACTATCAATAACCATTGATGGACAAAACAAGATATTCCATGACAAAACCAAATTCAAACAGTACTTATCCACAGATCTGGCCTTGCAGAAGTCAATAGAATGGAATCTCCAGCCCAAAGTAACAAGCTACAACCAAACTTACATGGGAAATAGAAAAGTACACCATCGCAAAAATATAACCATACAAACAGTCTACTGCAACCAACATAAAAATCGGGGACTTAAGAGTCACTGGTCATTAATATCCCTCAACATCAATTATCTCAATTCTCCTATAAAAAGACACAGACTAACAGAATGGATGTATAAACAAGACCCAACATTCTTCTTCATTCAAGAAACATATCAGCCATAAGCATAGATATTACCCTAGGGTAAAAGGATGGAAAAAGGTATCCCAAGCAAACAGACACAAGAAGCAAGCTGGTCTAGCCATTCTAATATCTAATAAAACAGACTTTAAACCAAAGCTAATCAAAAGAGATGAAGATGGTCATTTCATACTCATCAAACGTAAAGTCAACCAAGATGATATCATAATTCTAAACATCTACCTTTCCAATAAAAGGGCACCCATATTTGTAAAAGAACTATTACAAAAGCTTAAACCACACATCGATCCCCACACATTAATAGTGGAGACTTCAACAACCCACTTTCACCAAAGGAAAAGTCATTGAAACAGAAACCAAACTGAGAAATAATGACATTAACCAATGTCATGAATCAAATGGATCTAACAGATATCTACAGAACTTTTCACCCAAACACAAAGGATTATACCTTCTCAGCAGTTCATAGAACCTTCTCTGAGTTGATCATATAGTAGGTCACAAAGCAAGCCTCTATAGATTCAAGAAGATTGAAATAGTACATTGTAATCTATCAGATCACCATGATCTAAGGTTGGACTTCAACAACAGAAATAACAAAAAGACTAGACACACATGGAAACTAAACAACTCTCTACTTAATGACACCTGGGTCAGGGAAGAAATAAAGAAAGAAATTAAGAACTTCTTGAGTTTCAATGAAACTGAAAGGAAAACATACCAAAATTTGTGGGACACATTGAAACCACTGCTAAGAGGAAAATTCATAGCACTAAGTAGCTTTATAAAGAAATTGGAAACATCACACATAATCAACTTAATGACACATGTGGAAGCTGTAGGAAAAATAGAGGCAGAAACACCCAAGAAGGGTAGACATCTGGAAATAATCAAACTCAGGGCTGAAATCAATTAATCAGAAACAAAAAGAACAATTCATTGAATCAACAAAACCAGGAGCTGGTTCTTTGAGAAAATCAACATGATAGACAAACTATTAGCCAAACTAAGTAAAAGCAGAGAGACACAATGCAAATTAACAAAGTCAGAAAGCAAAAGAGAGACATAATAACAGACACTGAAGAAATACAAAGAATCATCAAATCCTACTTTAAAGGCATATATGCCACAAAATTTGAAAATCTAAAGGAAATTTTCTTGATCGATTCCACTTGCCAAAATTGAATGAAGATCAAATAAACAAATTAAATAGTTTAAAAATCTGCTAATGTAAAAAAGCTGATTTAAAGCAAATTGGAAGATCTGTGAATGGGCTTTCACTTCACAATTGGGTCCAGCATCCTGGAAGCATATGAGAAGCGTAAGAGCAAGAAAGGCTTTGCCTCCAATTCTCCCACAAGCAGATCACCCAAAAGGTATTTGCTGCTAAACTGTTTTGAGCTTCGGCAAGCAATAGGATCTATGGACTTAAGAGTCCCTTGACAAACTAGGAAGAAAGTGCCCTGACCTACTCTTAGATGTACAAAGCTGTTTGTAGTGTATCTTTAAATAATGCCTAGAGGCTAATGGCTTGGTAGAATTAGCAGGGTACTTTCAGTGATCTAGAGGTGCAGAACTTATTCTAATTGCCCAAAATTAGAGAATTTGGTGGTGGTTTACTTTTATGCTTAAGTTGGTTCTGCAAAAGCTTCAACTGGAAAGACTCTCAATGAAGTGCAGAAACAATGATGACTGCTGATCTACTTCACAGTAATGTGGAGCACGATGGGGAAATTCTTCAGGATGCATGGATTTTCTCAATTTGACCAATTGCGTGCTTTTTAAAAAAAGTATTCTTAATTTTAGTCTGAAGAGTTTTTGAAGCAAGCGTAAATCTTAAATAAGTTGGAAGAATATGAAAGGAAACATGGAATCAAACTAGTTTACACCTTTGTATAACAGTTAAAGATATGTAGCTGTGGTAAGGAAGGGAGCCACTACCAGTGTTTTGCTGGAGAGGAGATATGATCAAGAAAGAATATGAAAAGTGTCCTTAGTAAATACAAGCTGCCTCAAGGACACAGAGGCATCATCTAAATTGGTGATAAGAACCTCGTAGTGCTGGGAAGACTGCTGTGCTAGAGAGGGCTTGCCTAGCACATGTGAGGTCCTGGGATACATGTCCAATCTCTCTCTCTCTCTCTCTCTCTCTCTCTCTCTCTCTCTCTCTCTCT
>OU015744.1:65375217-65389913 GCA_907169655.1 Acomys percivali
GAGGAGGAGGAGGAGGAGGAGGAAGAAGAAGAAGAAAAGAAACAAAAAGGAAGAAATCCAGTGCTCGGTCCATGATACCAAACAGCTATAGCTTCTTTTTCTTCAATACCCCTCACCAATTATACATTTTTTTCCCTAGTTTATTGCTCAAACCCAACATTTCTCAAAGCAATATCTGTAGAAAATATGTCCTCAATGGTAGTGTAGGTATTATCTGAAAGGAAAAAGGATTGGCTAGGCTAAAAGATCTGAATGAAAAATGCACTTGGGAAATGCTAGTTTAAGCTACATAAAATTATTTTGTTGTAGGGCATTTCAAATATGTAATATAATAAGTTACAACTTAAATCATCAAACAAGGACAGAATATGCATTATCAATGTTTAAAACCATTTTCATTATTATTTTATAATTTCATAGGGTTATACTTAATGGAAATAGAGTGACATATTCATGTAAAGTCATAAAATTATTACTGAAATAAATATAATGAAGCAAAAAATGTTTCTTTGAGACTCTATATAATTCTTTCATCTCAGTCCTGCTATACCCATCCATATCTCTAGACAACAACTGTTCTCTTTTCTACTTTTAACTAATATGCATTTTCTAGAATATAGTACAAACAGAAATTTTTTAGATATAACCCTTTAGCTCTAACTATTACATTGACATAACTCATTAAAGGAGTTATTATATATATACACCAATTGTTTCTTCTCTTTTTGTTACTCTATAATATTTCATTGCATGCCTACACAAAACATTTTGCTCACACATTGGCAGTCATTTGCACATTTTAAATTTGTATATTACTTTAGAAAAAGCAATTTTTAAACTGTACATGGGTTTGAGCTGAAAACATATTTTTATTTTTCTTGAATGACTTGAAGTAGATAAATTTGAGTGTACAATTAGTATTTTAAGAAAATTTTAAGATCTTTTCAGTAGTAATTTTTAACATTTTAAGCCAACAGTATTTTCACTGTACCTCAATCTCTATTATTATCATACAGTTTAATTTCTAGTACTGATGTGTAGTAAAATCTCACAGTCGTGAAAAGATGCATTTATTTAGTGAAAAAGAATATTCCTTAACATTCTATAAACTAATTTGATATGTATATGTACTTTATTTTATTTAAATTACTGCTATATTGTATATATTTTCCAAGTACAACACACTTTCATATATATCACATGTTTTATGTACAGATTTTATATCGATGTATACACAAATATATAAATACATGCATTGTGGAATGGCTAATTGAAACCATGTTTCTTATTTTATGAAGTATATTTTCAAATCTATTCAGGCCTTTTACTTGTATTATTTTCTTATTTTATTTTAAGAATTCTTGTGTATCTGTATTAAGTTACCTTTCAAATATGCAAACTGAAAATCTTTCGTCCAAGCCTAGGATTTATCTTTTCACTATTTTAACATGTTTTTTCAGAGCAAACATTTCTACTATGAATAAAGGCCTTTTGGTAGATTTGCTGGGCCATAGAGGGGAGGGTGTTTACTTTGAGTATTCAAATTAATTTTTTTCTCTCTCAAAAAGTAGCTCTTACTTGGGTGAACATTACTACCGACTGAATGCTTGTCAGCGGCTGGAAACACAGTTGATTGTCACAACTTGCCAAGTATAGAGATACTATAGAGTCTGAGGACATCATTGTGTACTCTAAATACACCCAGTGTAAATACACACAGGCCTCACAAAGAGGAATTACAGCATCTTGAGATGAGTGTGGAGCTTTATATTTATTTTATTCTATTTTATTTGGGTTTTTTATTTATGGTGTGTGTCTGATTCATCATGTAAGTGCAGTTAAACATGGAGGCTAGAAGAATGCATGCACTCCTCTGCCATAGTAAAGAGCACTTCTCTGTCAGGGCCAGAAGGAGGGAGAAAAGGATGGATAAAATTATGTAAATTGAATTTTTTTAAATAATAAAAAATATTGGGAGAGGTTGTCTTCACTTTTGCAAGACATTTTATCTTGAAGAACAGATTCTGTGCTAAAAGCGTTTTATTCAGACCCTTCTGTTTTTTTATTTCCAGTGAGACCACCTTGTTATGTTTTTCTGAGCAGAGTGTTATTTTCCACTGGGCTATATTTTTTTTTATATATTTTGTTTCCTATCAATGCTTTTAAGCAATGAGATAATAACAAAATTCCTGTAAGTTTCTCCATATTTGTTCTGATGGCTTTACTGTGCTTTGGAATCTAAGCATATATGCTTTTAATCAATTATCTTTTCTATCAGCCAGTATGGAATTTTTATAAGAGCTATTTTTACGTAGTATTTTTCTACACCCACTTCTTTAGAGAATTTAAATTTCCTTTATCAGGCAAGTAAAAGTGTGCCTTGCGTGCATGCTGTCCAGTTGGGAGACATATGTCTGTCTATTTCCCCCTGGGTAGTTTCTGTTGCTGTTTCCATTGGGGATCCATCCTTAGTTCTGCAATATAAAAAATGTCATGAATTAAATACTCTACAGATTTCACCATAAAGGGGGTTTTCATCTCTTTTAAGGTCATCTTAGCATCCTTCTTGACTTCAGATAGATATTAAAACTTTCTCTTTGTTAAATTTGTAACATATAGTTTGCTTTAGAATCAAGTATTAATTATCCCATATAAATCAATTCTGAGTTTTTGATGTGATCGTTATATTTTTTTAATCTTAGTTGTAGTTGCTTTCTTGGTTTTTTGTTTTTATTGTTTTTGTTTTGTTTTGTTTTCTGCATACATGAAAATCATAAGACATTGTGGGTTTACTTTGTTGTATAAGAGAACTTTAATTCATTTGCACGCAGCTATATACAATGATTAGTTTGGGGACACAGTTCAGCCTGTTAGAATTTTATTTTCTCCAGCCTTTCTTAAACTTTGTGTCATTCAGAAATATAACAGCATACATATAATAAAGTTGGCCATCAGCATTGATGGAGTAAGGCTTTTGAACTCGTACTGGTGCCCTACGCCCTGGTCATGAGATGTGTTTAGTCATGTTGGGAATACTAAAACAGATTCATGAGTGAGCCTGATCTTATGGCAACTTTACATACTTGTGTCGTCAGGTTTTTTTTCTCCTCAGGCTTAGATAGTTGCAACATGTTTTCTTTCAATTCCGTACTGATCAGGCCATTTCATGCAGCACCTTATAGATCTTTGCATCCCTCTCTGAGGCCCTATATCTTTGTCTTTGCCAAACTCACACCTCTGCCCCCTCACTTCAGAAGGTGTAGGACACAGCATTGCTCCACATCAGACTTGTTAGCTTGTGTTTGCTAAACAAGCTAACAGAGTTGTGAAGCTAAACTGGTTTTCTGGTGTCATATATGGATCGACGTTGCCTGATATTTAGTCTTTTTAGAAACATTATTTCATATTTTGTTTTGTGATGTTAAGCTGTTTCTGGCAGGAAGTGGGTTCATCTCACTCCACCTCAATGAACAATGGAAGTTTTTCTTATCAAATCATAATATCTCATAAGAAATCAAACATTTAAGTTTTATTTGAAGGTCCATTATCATACAATGCAGCAAGGCAGAGACCGGAAGGGCATTACATTTTAATTGATTATCAAAGATGTGTATGAGGAGCATTTTGCATTTTGTAACTCTGTGTGTTTACTTAGTAAAAAAACATATTACCCAACAATGAATAAATAACTTTTTCTGTATTGTTTGTATAAAAAGATCCTTTACCACTGAGCCATCTTTTCAGCCCCCATTTAGAACTTTGAACTAGTAATGAGATAGAAATCAAAGCAGATTAATACAAATTTATTTTATAGATATGATGCATCTCAAATGTACTGTAGGATAGAGCTGGGAAATATGGAGGTTGACATATGTCAGGTAGGCTGTAAGAGAGGAGAAATCAACTCTGTCTTTGTGCTGCCTAACCCACATGAGAAGAACTGTTTCTTAAATAACTTCATATTTTTCCAGAACTATTACCTATTTCTCTCTTCCAAACACCAAATATGCCTGAGAACATTTAACAATTAACATGTGAGAGAAATGTCATATGTAGCTATTGCTTAAACATTCATCTGGAGAAAAGAAGTTGACGGATAACAATAATAAAAACCAGCTCAGTCATGCCTGGTTTTGCAATAGATCTCTATAAGTATAGGAGCAGAAACGCAAAAGTAATAATGGAATTTGAAGAGAATATACTATTTCAAAAGGGACAAGCAAATGACACTCTGTTAGGTCACAACAATGAAAAAAATTATGAGGAGGGATCAGAGAGTATGTTTCATAGCTAGATAAAGAGTTGGCTTTTATCAAATGAAGTAATAATAAATGAGAAAGTAACTGGAAATGTGACCTAAAATTGTAATTATTTTCTTTTTCCAAAGGAATCATAGAGATTATATAAGTCAGAAAAGCAAATTAATAAACTGCATAAAATAGAATCATAGAATCACAAGCAATTCTCCAAACTCGCAAAATAATATGAGCAAATAAAGGGGGAGGAAGTCCCCCTCAGGAACAGTCATAGGGGAGGGGAGTAAGGAGAAAATGGGAGGGAGGGAAGAATGGGAGGATACAAGGGATGGGATAACCATTGAGATGTAACAAGGATAAATTAATAAAAAAAATATTTTGGAAAAAAAATAAAAATAAAACAAGGCATACAGGACAGAAAAAATTTATAAGTATAATGTATGGTTCACTAATTTTGGGATCTGTGTGTATGGGATATATATATATATATATATATATATATATATATATATATGTGTGTGTGTGTGTGTGTGTGTGTGTGTGTGTGTGTGTGTGTGTATGTGTGTGTGTATGTGTGTATTTGTATATAAATATATGATGAAGAATTAATTTTAAAATATATTTTAATCTTTTCTAAGATAATTACTAATGTAATATCTTATTAAATGAATCATCGCCTTAAAAGATTTCTAAATTTTAAGTGGAAAAAATGACAAATATCAATCATATGTAAAATTAGGTTACTCATAAAGAGAAATCACTGTGGATTAATTACTTCTAAAATTAAATTTTAGGAAAATGGGATATTTTCAGATATAAGTTGATCTAAAATATGACAGTCATCTTTGCATTATTACAAAGAATTAAAGGGAAATGGTGATGTTTGTTCATGTTTTAGAATGCATTCTAACCTAGAAAAAATCTTAGAGAAATGTACAATAGCAATGCCTTTGCTTATGTTGTTTTATTTGTTTGTTTGTTTTCTGAGACAGGATCTCACTTGAGCAAAGTAGATCTCAAAGTCAGCATGCAGCTAGGGATGACTTTGACCACCTAACTCTCCTGTTTCAGCCTCCCAAAGACTAAGATCATGAATATGCACCACAGTGACAGGATAGAATTTCTCTTTAATATTTGTGTGTGTGTGTGTGTGTGTGTGTGTGTGTGTGTGTGTGTGTGTGTATGTGTGTGTGTGTGTTTTCTTCAGTGAAAAAATCTACTTGTTTGTTGAGGTTTTGAAACTACTTGTTACACTGCCCTTTTTGTAACGGCTACTTTTATTTGCTCAGAGGAGAGGGTGAGATGAGAACAGCTTCCAAGCAGTTCCAAGCTGGCTGGTTCAACTCTCCACACAGACTCATTTAAACTGTCTTCTTTGGCTTCTGACTGGATTGTTCTGTCTTGCCTCAAACTAATTCTGGCTTGTTCTTTCTGCAACCTGTTAAACTGCCCAAGACAAAACCTTTCCACTCTCTCCCAGCAATATTCTTTTTTTTTTTAATTTTATTGTACTAATTTATTCATGTGACATCTCAGTGGTTATCCCATCCCTTGTATCCTCCCATTCCTCCCTCCCTCCCTCCCATTTTCCCCTTACTCCCCTCCCCTATGACTGTGACTAAGGGGGACTTCCTCCCCCGTATATGCTCATAGGGTATCAAGTCTCTTCTTGGTAACCTGCTGTCCTTCCTCTGAGTGCCACCAGGTCTCCCCCTCCAGGGGACATGGTCAAATATGAGGCACCAGAGTACGTATGAAAGTCATATCCCACTCTCCACTCAACTGTGGAGAATGTTCTGCCCATTGGCTAGATCTCGGTTTGCAATACTCTTAAGAAGCTTCTCTTTCCTGAACTGTTCTCCTGAGAGTTGGACATAACCTGTCTCTCACTTATTCTGTCAAATCTTTCTCTGATTTGTCATTTTGTCTGCCTCTCAATCAGACATCAATTTCAAACATGGCTACCTCCTTCTATAAACTAATCTTACTTCCATTGTTTGGAGATAAAGGTATGTACTAAGGATGTATTTGTATTCAGCTGGATCATATTGTAATCCAGAGAGTGTCTGCATTCCAGAAGTATCACATAGATAAGAAAGTCGTTGGATAGGATCCCTTGCCAAAGCACCATTAAATTCATCTACACTTTTTTAAAAGGATTTTTAATTTTTCACATTTTTGTCATCACATTTTATTATTATTTTAATTTGCAATTTCCTAATAATACAAATTGAGCCTCTTCAAATGTCTCTTTTCCACCTGTCTAGGTAGGTTCCTTTTTTTGTTTGTTTGTTTGTTTGAAATTATTTTTGTAACTCTACCATTACAAAATTTCTCCCTTCCCTTTCCTTTCCCTAAGCCCTTCCACATAGCCATCCTTCGCACTTTGAAATCCATTGCTCTTGGGTATACTCTGCTCAGTCTATACCCTGTGTCTTTTTTTAATATCTTCTTTTTATTTAAATAATTTATTCAGATTCCATCCCAATTGTTATCCCCTCACTTGTGTCTTCCCATTCCCCACTCCCTCCCTCTTTCACCCTATTCCTGTATCCTAGACCTGGGACAGAAGGGGACCTCTTACCCTACCATAGGATCTCAGACTATCAGGTCTCATCTGGATAGTCTGCTTCCCTTTTATATCCTGTGAGTTTAAGTACGCTTCCAAAGCTGACTATTTGACATTGCACATCCAATGTGTATGCTCCTCCCTGGGGAAGACTATCACTGTTGCTCTCAGCCTTCTTTGTTTCTGTGTGTGGTTGAGTCTTCTTGGGCTTTTCATCCTACACCTTGGCATGCCCATTAGTGCTATCTTGTTTCATCCCGTGTTTAGGTAGTCATGTGGGTGGTTTTCTCTGGGTCTAGCTTCTGGACTTCTGGCTCTTACCATCCCATTTCTAAAATGCTCTTAAAGCATTTTAATTAAAATAGAATTATATTACTTTTACTATTTTTTGTTTGTTTTCTTTTTTGAGACAGGGTTTCTCTGTGTAGCCTTGGCTGTCCTGGACTTGCTTTGTAGACCAGGTTGGCCTCGAACTTACAGAGATCCGCCTGCCTCTGCCTCCCAAGTGCTGGGATTAAAAGCGTGTGCCCCCAACTCCCAGCTTTACTTTTACTATTTATTTACCATTTTCTCCTTAATATTATGCAGATATTTCTTTCATTTCACAATATGTATTTTTCTATTATGTAAATAAATATTTATTCCCAATTTTTAAAACATTTCTAGCCAATGTTTTAATGTTCACTCTGCTTATCTATATATCTTAAATACATTTGTGTATGTGAGTGTGTGAAACTGACATTTTGGTACATTATAGAGAAAAGTTTCCTGCATTTTCTTCTTAACATTACTATAGAAACTCTTGTTTTATTTTTAAAATATAGTTCAAAAAATCAAAACTCAGTATAATTAATTTAAATACATGTTCATATCATAAGGTTTTAAGTAATAGTACATTGAGTAATCTCATTTTATAAGTAAATTTTAAATAATTTTATTTTAATTATTGAACATTCCAAGCTCTGAATCTGGTGTATCTCCCATTTATTTGACTTTTTAATACATTTTCTGACTTATTAATTTATTAAGGTGAAGGCGATAAACCTTTTTCAGTAAATTCTAGTAGAGTGAGTTTTTGTCATTTTATGATTAGTTACTGTTTGTGTGTGCATGTGTGTATGTGTGTGTGCATGTGTGTGCATGCACTCAAACCCCGTGTGACTTGGGAACAGGCACATACACATATATTTGCACCTCCTAGCACTTGTAGGATGTGTGGAGGTCAGAGAACAACTTGTGAAAGACAAGTCCTTATCCAATGCTACCAGGCTGCCACCAAGCGTCTTTACCCACTGAGCTACCTCACTGACCCTAGTTCATTATTTTTTAATATCTATAAATGAGTACACAATCTATTTGATACTTGACTATTGTGTCCAAGAGTCTGACTTACTAAATTATGCTCGAATTCTAAACTTTTCACGTATATTACATTGAGCTGTCTTCATTCATAACATGCTGTGCACATAATAGGTGGTTTGGTTGTTTGGGGATTTTTTTTGCTGATGTTGATTTTTATTTTTCCTATTTTCTTTTGGTATGTTCCTTTACTTCTGCATTAAACACTCCAAAATGAAAAGCATTGTCATACCACTTGCCTAATATCTGTTCTTCTCATGAATTAAAATAACTGTCATTGTCACTACAGAATGCTGTTTATTATAGTTTTATGTAGATAACCTCATCAGATTAAAGAATAAAACAGTAAAGCATTCAAAACATGAAAATGAGCAAGAAATAATGAACAACTGTGATTTTTGTCAGAGATGAGTAGATAAAAACTGTATACTTAAATACTTAATGTAGATTTTTTAATCTGTTCTCTCTTAATTGGTTTTCTGGGATAAAGTTGACATATCTCTAAAGAACACATCTGTCATATACAGGCTGAAGGAGCTTGGCTATGTTTTTGAAAACAGATTCATCAAAGCACCGCTGATTTATTTATGTTAAAAATTAGATCATTTACTCTTTGGCATTTCAAGTCTTCACCACTAGACAGGCAAGTCCTCTGATTAAAAAAAAAAAAGTTTCAGTGTTATTAATAGCCCATCAACTTTGTAATTTAGAGTATGGAAAGTCCCAATCCTTCTTTAGGCATTACAAGTTATTAAGTATTGTCCACAATCTGTTACTAAGGGTAACAATATAAGCTAATAAAGTTACTTTAAGGAAGCTAAGGTTGAAAGTTCACAAGTCTGAGGCTAAGTTTGTTGAGACCTGTGAGACCCTTGGCTTGCCTACTCCATAGAACACAAAAAGAAAAGCAAGGGTTTTGTGCCTTGAATGAGAATGGACCTCCTATGCGCAATATTTGAAGAACTGGTCTGCAGTTTTTGGAACCGTGATTGAAAAGATTAGGACATGTGTCCCTGGGGTGGGATTTCATGTTTCAAAGCCCATGCCAGGCATTCTCTCTCTCTCTCTCTCTCTCTCTCTCTCTCTCTCTCTCTCTCTCTCTCTTTGTCTCTGTCTCTGTCTGTCTGTCTCTGTCTCTCTCTCTCTCCTCTCTCTCGTCTCTCTCTCTCTCTGTCTCTCTCTGTCTCTCTCTGTCTCTCTCTGTCTCTCTCTCTCTGTCTGTCTCTCTCTCTGTCTCTTTCTCTGTCTCTCTCTCTGTCTCTCTCTCTCTGTCTCTCTCTCTCTGTCTCTCTGTCTCTCTCTCTCTCTGTCTCTCTCTCTCTCTCTCTCTCTCTCTCTCTCTCTCTCTCTCTCCCCACCCTCTTCCCCTCTTCCTTTGTAACTTATGGATGAGATGTGAACTCTATGTTTCTGAATACCAGTACAGCACGTATATTTTCCCATTGTTTGTAGGATATAAAAGTCATAGGAAAGAAATTTGCCCAAGTATCTGTCTTGAGAAAAAAAAAATGTGGTGCCTACAGAAAGAGTGTAGTGCTACTCAGTCAGTCCTCCCCACCAACTCTGCTTAGGCAGAGTTGGGAAAAACATGCCTGTTTCCTAGCTAGGTAGCTTGGGACTAATATCAGTATTTCTAATGTTTTCCCTTCTATGTAGAGCCTATCCACTGGTCTCCATTGTCCCAATTTTCCAATTAGAAATTGAGCCTCTTTGATTCATCTTCCAGTTAATTTACATGGAAAAGTATATGTTTCCTATTTTTGTATACATTCTCACAAATGTTTATACATATTCAAAACATTCTGGGTTTAAAGTTCAATCCTACTGATTTCTTGCCTTTCTCCTTTTCCACCTCTGTGTAAAACACTTTTGAGTGTCAAGTTTCTTTTCAGATATATACTCTGTGAAGAAATGTTTTGATCTGTGTTCATTTTGTGAATTCTTATATTTCATAGGTCATGATTTCCTATCTGAAATATATGAATTCAACTAAAATATTAAAACCACAAAACTTCTATGTCAGTAGAACCTCTCTTTACTGACCCTAAGGTTTGATGTGGCTCTCACTGAAACAAACAGCACATGCAAATGCAACAGTAATAGAAAACATAACCGGGAATTAAGAAATTGAGTCAAGCTGATGAGCTTCCTTTTGAAATAACCAACTAAAAACAACCTTCAGTATGTAAATAAGAGGATTATTATAGTGACTTGAATAAGTCCATTGGAAACTAAGTTAATTTAATTAATTTCTGCCAAAAGAAACATTTCTCTTTGTGGCTGCCTGATTCTGAAAGTTGGTCCACAATTTATACTGAAGATATTCTATGGAAGAGCAATTATACAATTGTATTCTAATACGATGAAGAGGAAGAGGAAGAATAAAAAGGAAAAGGAAGAGGAGGTGGAAACGGAGGAAGAGAAGGAAGAAGAAGAGGAGGAAGAAGAAGAGGAAAAGGAGGAGGAGGAAAGAACAATAACAAGAAAGATACTGTCATTTTCACTTTTTATAGAAGTTAAGCATATAGGGAATATTTGGCAAGTGATTCATAACTGTACAGAATATTCATGTTTTAGAATACAACAGAAGACTGTTAATTGAACATGGCCACCATCAATGTGCCAGTCAGAGTAGTTTAACAATATAAATGAAGGGCCGTTAAAGCCAAAGTGTATCACAGGCAATTTTTAGTGATGGAGCCAAGTAACAATGAAATAAATATCTCTTGTAGAAATAATTATGATGGGAGAAAATGTGGAAATGTCTTACCAAGCTTGCTGACTCATGAGCTAGTTATATGGGATGCTATGTAAAATGTGATTATAAGTCCACAGAGAAGGAATACACAGCTGTGAGATCATTCACCTGGGTCCAGAATCAGAACCCCTTTAAAGCAATGAACAAACATATGGGTAATAATATAGCCAGGGAAGAAGTCAATCAACTGTAAGAGAGAGGAGTGACATCGTACATCTCTGAATGCAGCTACATTGCTTCCTAAAAGGCTGATCATGAACCATTGCTGATGGAAAGGAAGCAATAGGTCTGTTCTCTCATTAATTGGGCTCCGAATACATACTGTTTCACACTGGGAACATCATTGTATTTATTTAAAGAATAGAGATAGTATGACTTAAAAGACAAAAGATGAAAAACAGACAGAGAAGATAAAGAAGAATGGAAAAGGAAAACAACTGATAAGAAATGGAAAATAGAGAAAAAAAAAGACAAGGGAGGTGAGGAACAAATGTAAAGGCAAAGGAAGAGGAAAGTGAGGACAAAAGAGAACAGGAAGAAAAAGATGAGGGTTTCTCCAAGGACCAGGAAAATTTTGAGATGTTGAATGATGATTAGGAATATTTTCTGCTTAAGATTTGTTGTTTTTCAAATTTTGTGAAATTTATTATTATTATGTTCATACTAAAATAAAATTAGTAAATTATTTAATATAAATTACTCACTAGTATATAAATGCAACACACATAGTGGATGGCAAAGTTGCTATCTCTATCTCATTTCTAATTTTTTAAAAAAATTTCTTTGTGAACTTTAATCAAAACACTTGAAAATAGCCATTCTTTACATTCATATGTTAATTACATATCTGTTCCTAAGTCAGAGTTTTGACCACAATTAGATAAATAACTAATATCCATAGTATAGAAATAACTACACTTAGCATTCAGAAGGAAACTGTGTTCAATCACTTACATATTTTTTATTTCCATGCTTGTCTGAGTGTTTCCAGTTCAAACTTAAACGTTGGTAGTTAGAGAAAGTGCTCATACAAACAATAACCTGAGCTCAGATCTCAGCACCATGTGAAACACTGGGTGTGACATTAAGATGCATGTTTTTATTCCAAGGCCAGGAATACAGAGACAAACAAAAAGATCATTCGGGCTTTCTAGCTAGCCAGCTTAGTTGAATCAGTGAGCTCTGGCGTCAGTGAGGTACCATGCCTTATAACATAGAATGGAGCAGTGCTTACATCAACCTGATGTTGGTCTCTGTCCTGTCCACACACACTGAAAACAGGACAGTGCATACAATGTGAATTCACATTTCAAACTGCAAGCAGGAGGTAGAGTGCAATGATAATGGCAGTAGTCATTGGAGATATCAAAATCCACTTCTGGTGATGTACTTCCTTCAGAAGGCTACACATCCTAATCCTTCCCAGATAGTTGCACAACTGGAAACCAGTCATCCAAACACATCAGGCCATGAAACGCATTCCTATTCAAATCATGACACCCAAATTTCAGCGATTCCAATCACCTAGTTTTTTCACAGATCCTATGCTTGCTACTCCAAACCACCTTTGTGGTCACTCCAGAAAAAAAAAAATCTGTATGCTTCTAAAATAAGTTTAAGGCAAAACAAAATTCCAATTAATGCAACAAACACATACACACACAAATACACACACACATATACACACACTCATATGTTGTATGAGTATTATATTTCTACTATTATTTCATATGAGTATTATATATGTACTATTATATGAATACTACATATGCACTATTATATTCATAGTTTACTTATAGATATATTTTCTATTCATTTCATGAAAAAAATACAACTCAGAAGCAATTTTGTAATGCTTTTCAATTGTCTTTGAAGTAACATCCAAGATTTAATAACAGTAATAAGCACATGTGGAGTTTGGGAGATGGCTTGCTGTTCATTGAATCCGTGGTGGCAGCCTCTTTCCATTTCTTCCCCTCTCATCTGCTTCCCCACATCCTCTTCTAGGATGTTCCCTTCCAAGATACTCTTTTTCCCAAAAGCTTAGTCATGCCTCTCCCATTTGCCCTGCCAAGGTGTGTTGGCTTTTAATTGGTCAAAAAGAAATAAGTTTTTAAGCACAGTTACACAGCAATATTTAGGGTACACTAAAAGACAGCAGGCAGTCATTAGCATCAAGATATGCAAGATCAACGGCCAACAAAGAACTAACCACATTGTGTTTAGAATTAACAAATGCAAGATCAGAAAGATTTTTTTTTCTTCAAGGTTGCCAAATATAAATAGCCAAAACACTAAAAATATAATACTTATATAATTCCTTATTGTTTCAGGATTCTTCGTGCTGTATGTAGTTCATTCTATACATACATATACATATATGTGTGTGTAATATTATAAATGTATATGTAAATAAAGAAAAATAATAAAAAAGAAATAGCAAATGCTACCTGACTGTCATTTTTATAAATAATAGGATTGATTAGATGTGTGATTTCACCAAAATCATAATGTTAACACAGTTTCCCCAAGGGTAAATTATTATAAAATATAATCCTAAACTTAGTGAAGTTTAGTTCCTCATGTATATGTTAGATATACAAGAAATGTGCAAATATCAGATTCTCCTCTGCAAGTGTTTTGTAGCTAATGATAACAGCTTTGCTAAATTTCTCAGCAATGTACTGTCAGCAGAGAAAAAGCCTTCTGAATATCTTACATAGATTTAGCTGTCTGTTACATAGATAGTCATTTTGGTCCATGAATTTAGGGTGAGTTATTTAAGAAATAAATAATTGATGTGTATTTAAGCAATAAACTCGGCAGCAAAAGAAAGAAATGGAAAGGGGGCATGGTAGAACACTAAAATCATTGTGTCTCAAGGAGGCAATGGAAGTGATTTATTGCCAGGGTCAGCCAATCTGGAGACCTCTCCAGATGGAGTTGAAACCCATCTGTCTTCCAGGCACATCTAATGTGGAATGTCTCAGAATAAGTCAACCAGGAGAAGCTGGGCTTGCACTGAGCTAGAACATCCTGGTTGAATATGCTCATTTATTTGATGATTTGTACATTTATGTACACAAACATGAACATAGAGAAACACAACAAGAAACACAGTTCTTTGAACAAGAAATCAATATGTATGTAACAATTTTAAGCAGTAAAATTAAGTGGAAAAGTACCATATCTATTTGGAACACATGAAAGTTTAGCTCATTAAAAGTATGTGGAACACTAAGACCTGTCAAATTGTGATAGGAAATAACTGATGACAATAATATCACTTTTTTCAAAGAAATAACAGCAAGGAAAAGAAGAAAAACAATGAATAATGGATTTATATACATATGGCATTTGGTGAAAGCAGATACTGTATAGTTGGGAAAATCTAAAATGTTGATTAACAGAAAATTACTCGCTCTTTTATTTAGTCAAACAGCTGCCTTTTATCAGTATTGAATGAAATATGGGAAAATATCTTATGTTCTGTACAGAAAATGTTCTTTGATAAACCCGTGAATAAAACAATTATCACACATAGTTATCAACAAAATCTCTCCCCAAAGAGAAAAGGCAGCTGGACAAAGAACCAGAGTTTTATAACAAAATGGAAAGAGGTACATTATAGGAAAAAAGAGAGACAAATCTGAGACAGCTTCAGTGCTAAGGAAGGAGGAAGAGAAGCCAGGAACTAAGGCTCACGGTGGTTTGCATGGTGTCAGCAACTGATAGCAACAGTGAAGGATGGAGC
>OU015744.1:65389923-65452890 GCA_907169655.1 Acomys percivali
TGGTTTGCATGGTGTCAGCAACTGATAGCAACAGTGAAGGATGGAGCTGGAGAGATGACTTGGTGGTTAGGACATTGGGTTCTCCTGCAAAGCATCCAGATTGGATTCCTATAAATCACAAGATCACTACCATTCTTAACTAGAGTTCCAGAGGAACAATTGTCCTCTTCTATGCTCCTTGAGCACCAGGCATACACATGGTGCAAAACTATACATACAGGCTAGCACTCATTCACATAAAATGCCAAAATAAGGCTGATTTTTAAGGAGCACAACATGTGGAAAGAAGTTAAGCCTGAAAATTAAATTCCAAATGGAACTGAAGAAATTCTACAAATAATAGTAAAACATGATAAGGATAATCTGCACACTTGAAAAGGAACTGTTATCTTTAAAAGTTGGGTGTTCACCCTCTTTAATAATTATTTAACAAAGGATTCTAATCATTACCATTACGTCTGAACACTTATGCCTAAAACAATTTCATAAGGAAGGAAGTAAAATGAAGACAAGGAAATGAATTTTACTCCCAATTAAGACAAGGAGACTGTGTCCTCAGATGGAGTCTGAAGGGAGAAATAATGAAAAATTAAATAAAATAATAATTTTAAAATCATGGTATGGACCATCCCCCCCTTGATTCTGTTCACAAAAGAACACTAGGTGTTCTCCTGATCCTATCTGCCAGGGGTGGTGGGTGGCAAGCTAGTTTGGGGAAAGATGAAAGGACTTGTGTAATGAGAAAACATAATCAATCAATCAAGGCTACCAGGCACTAGGAGGATACAAGCAAGTACTCCTACAATCCCTATGAGCTCAAGGTAGTCCCCAGTAGCTTGGTCCAGCCGGATGCCTTCTAACTAGACATTCACACACACATAATCATGTGGGTGTTCCAATGCCCAGCTTTATATATCAAAGTTCTTTATGAGTTCAAAAGGCTATTATTCCGCTATTACAACACACACACATACACACACACATATACACATGTACACACACACACACACACACACACACACACACACACATTTGAAATCTCTAAGTTTTCTGAAATGATGGTAGTTCATAGCTGTGGGGAGCTCAGCCAAGACAGAAAAGTCCTTCATGCTAAACTGTCAGTAACACATGCTCTCTGTTAGGCTTTTAAAATCCTAATACCTTCTTTGAAGAGGATGCTATCCAAACATAGCAACTGTGGAAGCTGAAGGTGCTGGAACTCTTTCTGGAATTCTGAGGACACCATTCCTATTTCATGATGTTTCTTGTCTATTTTGTTGCCTTTCTGGCACTTTATTGTATTGATCATTTATTAGAGAATGCGAAGGCTTACCTTCCCTGGCAACATCTGGCAAGCAGTGTACACAGCAGTCCATATTCCAGACTTATCCCCCAACTGTAAACTTGGTAGTATATTCCTTCTAGATTTTCTTCAGAGTTAACTCCTGGAATCACTAGCCACCGCACAAAGTAGATATCCAAATATTATTTTTTTTAATTTTTAAATTTTATTGTATTAATTTATTCTTGTTACATCTCAATGGTTATCCCATCCCTTGTATCCTCCCATTCTTCCCTCCCTCCCAGTTTCCCCTTACTCCCCTCCCCTATGACTGTGACTGAGGGGGACTTCCTCCTCCTTTATATGCTCACAGGGTATCATGTCTCTTCTTGGTAACCTGCTATCCTTCCTCTGAGTGCCACCAGGTCTCCCCATCCAGGGGACATGGTCAAATATGAGGCACCACAGTACATGTGAAAGTCAGACCCCACTCTCCACTAAACTGTGGGGAATGTCCTATCCATTGGCTAGATCTGGGTAGGGGTTTGAAGTTTACGGCCTATATTGTCTTTGGCTGGAGCCATAGTTTGAGAGGGACCCTGGGGCCAAATCTGCCTATCATAATGTTCTTCTTGTAGGTTTCTAGGACCCTCTGGGTCCTTCTACTTTGCTATTCTCCCATGCTTCTCTCATAATATTATTATTGGGTTTTGTTACTTTATTTCTCACTTGTGTTGCTAGACGAGTATAACTTCTTGGTAGTTTAAAATTGGAGGTGAGGGCACCAGGATGGCCTGGAGCAGGTTGAAGCAGACCGCTTTTGCCAGGATCCAGACGCAGTTTGCCACTGCCTGGTCTTTGGGTATGAATTAGTTGACAGAGATGAAGTTTGGAGAGCTGGGCAATGCCATAATGCATGCTTCACTTGTCACTCCATACATTATGAAACCATAACAGATATTTATATACTCATTTAGGGATCACACCCAAGTATCAAAATGAGAGCAAAATGTTACAAAATTGTGATGAGAGCTCTTGAAGAGTTATAATAATTATGTGATATATGTATTCATGCATATTTTTGGAATTCTGAGAATTATCTAAATGGTGTAAAAATAACTATGAATTACACTTCTCAAATAAAATGTAAGTTATTTGTATGAATATAGAATTAAGTAGAAGAGCACATTTTTGAACAGTAACAGTGCTATGGTGATTTAATTTTTGAAATATTATATCTGAAAGACTTTAAGTGCTATTTTTTTCTGAATGACTCTTAAAAGGCATGACATTTCAGTGGTGTTCAAAGGCTTAATATTTAATTATATATACTTAATTATATGAAAAAGTAATCTCTTAAAAAACTAGCAACAATTCTAAGTTCAAATAGCAGGTAAAACTGCTTGAGTTTAAATTGTGATTTTTCTTCATTTCAAAGTATATATCCTTTCTGGCATTTGAAATGCTTTTATTTGGTAATCATTTTAGTCACTAGTATTTTTCTTTTTATGATAAGTTAAATCATATTAACTATCAGCTTATATAGCAGCAATCATATATGTATATAAAATATATATAGTGTACATACAGGATGTGTATATACTATATATACATAGACATGTATAAGTGTGTGTGTATGTATGTATGTATATATACATATATATATATATATATATATAGAGAGAGAGAGAGAGAGAGAGAGAGAGAGATGTCAATAAACACATTAGATTTAACATGATGGCCTATCATATATAATAACTATTTAAGTTTTATAAAGTGTATGCTTTTTCTGAAAATAATAACATAGAAATAATTACTCTGGGGAATTTGGAAACAGTGTTAGTAATCATATTGCATAGTCACTACTGAGGGCTGGAGGGATCAATTTTACTAGTGATTAAAAAAAAAACCAACACAAGTCAATAAGGCATGCCGTACTTGTGTATGAGTAAAGCACAAACATTGAGACAAATTGATTTTTTCTAGTTATATTGCCAGTTTGGAATGTTAGGAACAGTTATGCCTCTATGATTAGCTTTATGTTTAGAATTCACATTTTGAGACAGTTGAGAATAAATTATTTTCTGTTTCTGGCAATTAATTACCTCGATATTTGCCCCAGTTATAGCACTGTTCCTGCCTTCACTGATTAAATGAAAAAGCAGTGTTTGTCATTACTAACCAACTGTACTTGGGAGGCTTCAGGGAACACTCTCTCCCTCCTCCCCACCATCCTCTGCCTTTGTCTTTCTTTACTTTTTTATATTTTTTCATTACTCCTCTACCAAACTAAGATCATACTTAGTAAACACATACTTCCTTCGCCTAAAACATGTTTAAAATAATTTTCATTTCAATTAAAATATAATTACATAATTTTCCCTTCCCTCCAACCTCTCTCATCAGTCCCCATCTCTCTCTCTCTCTCTCTCTCTCTCTCTCTCTCTCTCTCTCTCTCTCTCTCTCTCAAATTAATGGCTCCTTTTTCTTTAGTTTTTATTGTTTTAAACATGTGTTTAAACACACACACACACACACATCTAAATGTACAAATACAAGCAGCTGTGTCCATTTCCTCTTGCTTGTCTTGTTCATAACATTAGGGTGATCATTGGTATTGACTAAACAACTAAAATGTCATCTTGGTTAAGACTAAATGTATAGTTTTGTGCAAACCTCAGTCACCTGCCTTTTTTATTAGAGGTTGGGTCCAGTGAGAGTTCCCCACCCACAACAGCATATATATTAATATTGTCATTATTCAAGACTTGTAAAGGTATGTATATTGTTGAGGTATTATATTACAAGTGAAAAAATTCCTTTTCATATTAACAGAATTCCAACATTAAAATAGTATGAAAGTGTTTACAATTATAAGTAGAAGAAATATGTAATAATATGAAAATGGTTTCTCAAATAAAACAGGATAATCATTCATTGCACTTTTGAGTGACTGAGCATTGAACTTGTGGCTTTCTGTGTATTCATTTAATTAGGAAATGTGTAATATTGCTCTTAACCTCAAATAAGTTAGTGTTCAGATAGTATACCACGACTTTAATTGGGAAGACCAAAATAAATCTTGCATTGTGATCATTTTTCTCCTCTTCTGCTAATGATCTCAAGAGCTTAGAAACTACTTACAGCAGCTTCCTAGACACACTGATTGACTAGTCAGATGTCTACATATACACAGTGTAAAAGCGAGTGTCCCTGAAGCCTTGGAGCAAGTATTTTCTGGAGAATAATTTAAGCTTACTCTCTGTCTTACATATCTAGTGCCCTGACACAAAGCTTACCCCAAGCTATACACTTCCTTCAAAAGCCACACCTTTTAATCCTTTCCAAACAGTTCCAACTACTCCCCTTGCAGATAAGTATTCAAACATATTAGCCTAATGGGGGTGTTTCTCATTAAGACCATCTCACTCCCAGGTACTAAAACATATATAAATGCTTTGCATTTTCTACATTTTATCCCTCCAGAATTTTAGGCCAGATTTTATCAGTGTGCAACTGTATAGCATCACATCTTTCTTTAGTCATCAAAAATTAAACAAAAAAGGAGTAAATAGGTTTGTTTAAAAACAAAGAAAAATCCACTTCTGATATCTATTGGCTGGTAGAGGTTCCTGATTAGACAAGGAACTCCCAACTTTGAGTTGGCTTCTGAGAAAACATGTTAGAAGGACGGGGGAATCTCTCTCTTCACTGTGTCTGATGTGATGCTTAATCTTGGATATCAATGTGATTGGATGGAGAAGCTTTGAATTTTGCGAACTTGAATCCATGCCACACTGATGAGTTCATCTCCCTTGTTTCTGAACTAATTACCCTGCCTCAGTCTCTAATGTTGCCAGCACTGCTATATTCCTTCAACGATATGAGAACCCAGAATCTTCCAGCTGCCAAATGATGATTAGTCCAGGAACCTTTCAGGTCTTCAGTCACACAAGCTAACTAACAAAGCAACCAGTCATGTAGAGTGAGCAGCTCCCAGATTTTCAGCCTCTCAATATAATGGCTGCCATAGTTGATCTAATTAGTCTCCTTTTAATATATATCAATTCTACTTGTTGGCTCTTCTAGGGAATCCGGACTATTCTGTGGGCTCTTTCTAGTCTCTTGAACTGGGGAGCCAAATGAGGTTTGAATTTTATATCTTTGTTAATGAAATACAACTAATAAAAATTAAATCCTCGTTCTGTCTTCTAAATAAATGAATATATCAGAGTAATAGCTTTCTGGTATAGTGACCATAATAGTTACAAACAAAAAATGTTATAGAGAGGTTTACTTTAGTTATTTTATAAAATTTCTGTTTGACATATTTATTTTTTATTCCAAACTATTTTTAATTAATTTGCTTTAACATTTTATACTATTATTATTTTAGTTACAAAATAGTACAGCCCTGCAGTTGTTATGTATGAAGATAGTTTTCCTATTATATACACATTTGAATTTGAATATAAGTGTCATGTGACATTTAATGCATCGAAAAATACATCATTAGGTGAACCTAATAGCATACAACCTTAAACATGCTCATTGTCTCCAGGCTGTAAATTAGTATCACATGTTATTACACTGAATACTGTATAAAACTGCAATATAATGGGTTATGTATATCTAAGTATATTTAAATATGGAGAAACACATTAGAAATGTTATGGAATAAAAATTCTTCAGTTCCATTATAATGTTACAGGGTCTTTGTGGTATATGTTAGTATAACATTAAGTGAAAAGATGTTTTCAATAACATTGGTATTCAATGCACAACTATAAATGCCCTAGAGCTAATGCTTATTAATAATAACAACAACAACAACAACAATAATAATAATAATAATAGTAATAATAATAATAATAATAAAAGGTTTAGCTCAGTGGAGCAGCATGCTTAGCCTACATGGGGCACTGAATCTGATCCACACAACAACAAATGAATGAAGAAGAAATAAATAAATGCAAAATTGAATACATTATATATAAGACTGAATCTCAAAGAATTCCTGAACACACACACAAAAAAATAAAAGGTTAAAGAAATGCCCTCTCAAACTATAGGATGGCTAGTATGTTTTAGATACATACCTATGTATAAAATATGAAAGTGCTTCTTATGCTTTGTAAAAATTGATTCATAAGCCATTTAGTGAAAGGAAATATAAATTTCTTACTTATTGATTGATTATAGGGTAAAGGTAGTCTTTCATATTCAACAATGGTTTCCTGACAGGGCTTCCTGGCAAGATGAATGGCGAGAAGTTGTCTCCATGGGATGCAGTGAAGGAGGGAATCAGAATAAAACCAAAGAAATAAACTAGACACTTTATTGGAAATATATGATATATGACACACCTGAGAAATAATCCAAGCACAGCTTGCTGCAAGTGGCATGGGAAGCAGAAGGTATGTGAAAATGTAATCCTATTCTTAGGAAATTGTCCACAAAGCATCAGATTCAGTTGTGGTTTGGTGATGCAATACAGGATGTTGTATGAGTCAATGGTAGAAGGGAATATCATCTTCGACTATGTATCACTCAGGGAGCAGCGGAGTGATATTGGGTGAGAAAGAATCTATTGTTAAAAGCTGATCTGCCTCAAGAGCTAATGACAAAGAAAAATAAATCAGGGCTCTTCAATTTGGCCTGCCACAGGCCAAGGGCAAGGAAGAGTGGAAGGACTTTTACAAGCCCATTCATAAAGGTGACACGAAGCCTATCTATGTTAGGAAAGTACAAGTGAGGAAAAGTTCCATTCTCAATAACTAGAATATTTCAACTGATAGTATCATTGGGAAATAGTAGTTCTGAGCCAAAGGACAACAAGCGGATCAACATGTGGAACCAACTATCTGCCCTCCGTGAGTGGCTTGATAGAAAATCTGCATTTCCCCAGCAGGAAAGTCTTGAAAACATGAAGATAAGTCCTCTGCCTCCATAGATCTCAGTTATCCATATGTTCAATGCACTTGAGAGACTGTCTCCCTCCTACTTCCATCCACTAGAACATTACCCTCTGGAGATTTTAGGGGTATGAGAAAACCAACCCAACCTATAGTTTACACAAATAGCATGACTAGCAGAAAACCTAATGTGCAAAGGAAGGAAGCAACCAAAAGGGAGATAGTTTAATCTATTGGATGTCTGACACATGTCTGTTAGACCTAACAACCAAGGGGATGACAGTGTCCACTAAAATAGAAGAATTTTAATCCAACAACATGTCTTTGCTGGCAGAGATCACACCCAAAGGCCTAGGTCTATGTGATCTTGCTGTATATAAGCAAGAGCCATCTTTAATTCCTCTTACTGGAATACAACATGTCTTAGTACACACCTCTAATCTCAAACAATGATGTCTAGTTGAGAGGCCAGCAAAGTGATGAATCAAAGAAAGATTTGACAGAATGAGTCAGAGATAGGATATTCCCAACCCTCACAAGAACAGACAGAACAGAGATACTACTTCATAGTCAGAAGGAGAGAGTTGAGTTGAGATGAGTTTGGTACAGTTCATTTGAGTAAAGTTGAGTTCAGGAGAGTCCATGCAGTTAATGCAGTCAATATAGTAAGTGCAGTGCAGTGTGTAGAATTCAGAGGCAGTTTTTCCAAGCAAAGTAATTCAGTGAGAATCAAGAGAAGCCAGTTTTAATCAGTCAGCTTCAAGAGAGACGTTTTGACCCTGAACAGCTGAATTGACCAGACAGAGTTCAGAAAGAACTAGAGTGCATGAGCTTAATCTGAAATAAATCTCAGAGTCTGAAAACATTCTAGACCTACGTTAGCAGACAGAGACTGGAAGCTGAAGCCTTCATAGTCCATGCTTACAGAAGAATATATTGTATGAAAGCTTACCGACAAGAGCATAACATAGTTGTCCTCTGAGAGGGCATAATGAACAGTGGATCCAAACAGATGTGGAGACTCAAAGCCAAACACTGATTGAAGGATAGGAAGTCTTGTGGAAAAGTGGGGGAATGGATAGAAGGACCTGGGGATGACAGGAGCGCTACAAGAGTACACCAGAGCCAACTAACCAGTGCCCAGAGAGGCTTGTTGAAACTGAAGCATCAACCAAGGGCAATGCATACACTGGATCTGGGCCCCCTACACAGACGTAGCAGATAGGCACCTCAGGCTTCAGGTAGGTCCCCTAGTAAGACAAATGGGGATGTCTCTTGAGTGCTTTTTTTTATCACTTCCCTCCTAGTGAGGCTGCCTCCCCAGTTGACAGGGGAAGAGGTTGAGGTCATGCTCAGTCCTGATGCAACTTGATAAGATGGAGTTGGGTGTGGGAGGAGCTCCCCTTTTGTGAGGGATAAGGGATGGGAAGGGGGAAGAAAGAAGGAGAGTGGAAGCAGGAGAAGAGTGGGGAGGGGCTATGGTTGAGGTGTAAAGTGAATAGGTAAATTAATTAAAAACATTGTATAAAGTCTAGAACCTTCCAGGCTTAGACATAGGAATAGTTAGATAGGAAAACTCTGGGCTCAGCCCTAGCCATGTATTCATAAAGCTTGGGTACAGTTCTCATCTCATCACTTCATCTGAGGAAAGAAAACAACATATACACATTAACTTTAATCAGTATTTTTGTCCTCTACTGAACCAAAAAAGAAGCTGTTAAATACTTTATTCCAAGAAGGGTTTGGTTTCTTTTTTCTTTTCCTTTGTCTGTAATTGCCTCTTAAAGTTCCCTATTTTGTTTGTTATAATTTAAATTATTATTCATTTTAAATTTATATTTAAATTGGTATTTTTTAATGCATTCAGCAACTTTTATTTCTGCATCTTTTTCATGATTAGACAGTATTTTTCCTTTTCCTTTTTTTATTCTTTTTTTTCTTGTTTTTGTCCCCCATTTTTCTCCCAATCTATTGTACTTTTAGTAGTAGTAATAATAATAATAATAAAAATCTTCATTATTGATAAGAGTTATTTTTAAAATAATCTTATATTTTCATTTGTAATCACATTAATATTTTATTTTATTATTTATACATTTATTTTTTATTAACCTCTTTTAATTATTGGAAAGTGCCATGGATTTTTTTTTTCAGTTCTCCATCTCCTTCCTACCAGAAGCTGAAGAGATGTACAAATTGCCTGCTTTTGTTTTTTTCTCAAATACAAATTAAATTATTATCTATCATCCTTCTGAACAATTACCGAATTTGTTTATTAGTGACCTAAGGACTCAAAACTGGAATACCAATTTTCCCTGTACCTATAACTTCACAAAGGCATCTATTTATGATAAATAACAGTGTTAAAGCAATGTTTGGATGTAAGGAGTGATTTGGGTTCCTAACTTTATTATATACTGGGCCTTTTGCTTGATGTTATAAAGAGGTACAAAGCCCAATATTACTAACTCATTTGTACTATTATTCTAAAGGAAATCATGACCTTTCACCTACAATCCTCTAGAGAGCATGGTTGCTTTTATACCATAAACAAAGGATGGCTTCTTCATTGGGAGATCACAAGAGAAAATGAAAGTCTTGCAAAGGTCAATGTTTAATAATAGTCAAAGAGAAAGACATTAGCTAAAGGAATCACTATTCTTTAAAAGTTTTACAACTTTAGAAAGTTTCTTTTAAAAATCTTTTAACCAATAGCTAAATCTGGAACACCTTTTTAAAAGCCTAAGAATTTCCAATTGCTGTAAATTCGGAAAGGTTAGGAAAGTCATTGTGGGTCTTTAACACTAGGAGATAAAAAAAACCCAACTGTCTTCTTGAAAAGTGTTTTTAAAGTACTTTTAAGATTAAGATTTATCAAGGAAAGGAAAGGAACTTATTAGAGTTTTGTCAATGGCCTTTTTTATTTATGTAAATAGAAAATAGTTTTAAATGTACATTAACCTCTTCTGACCATCAGTGCAGATTACAAGGATATGCCTGCTCCATGAGACCTAATGGTCATGTGTGTATATTCTAAAGCAAGCTAGAACTCTACACATTTGAACAATGTGCATTCAACCACACAGCTGATGGTTTTCCAGGGTAAAATTTCTAATTGGGAGTTGAAATCAGAGGAATGTTGGTACATGTTTAATAGCCAGGCTATCAGGGGGAAAAAGTGTTCCTTCTTAGGATATATTCCATTGTGCAGAATTATAGTTTATATTTAAATTGGTTTTTTCCTTCAGATACTTTCATCTGTGCCTGCTATATGGCATGGGACATTTTACATGTGAAAAGTCTGTGTCTTATTACATAAAAAGTTGCATTTCTCCAGATGGAGGGTCTTGAAATCACAAAGATATGTCTACTGTTGGCACAGATCTCAGATCCTTGCTTGATAACCAAAGGCTCAATGCACTTGGCAGCCCACTTCCCACCACCACCAGCAAGGACATTACCCCACCATGGGGTTAATAAATCATGAGGATCAACTTCAAGTCATAAATATGGAGTCACCAAGAAGAGACTCGATACCCTAGGGGCATATACAGGGGGAGGAGGTCCCCCTCAGTCACAGACATAGGGGAAGGGAGTAGGAGGGGAAGCGGGAGGGAGGAAAGAAAGGGAAGATACAAGGGATGGGCTAACAATTTAGATGTAATATGAATAAATTAATAAAAAAGAAAGAAATATGGAGTTAATACTCTTATGAGAAGATTTAAGTTACCAATTGATTTATGAAAATATGATCATTATTTTTAGTTGTCAGTATGACTGAATCTATATTGACCTAGGGAATCAGATTTTGAACGTGCTTGTGGGCATCATTTTGATTTTATGAGGTGAAGTGATAAGAACCACCCATTGGTACCTTTTACCCTAGTTGGAATCCTTGGCTGTATAAATCCGGATAGACTGCTACCTTTTGCTTATTAACTGAAGCTATGACGTAACCAAACAGTTCAAGCTCCTTGACTTCTCTTTCATAATGAACTTCAATTTGACCCAAAGTAAACCCTCCCTTGAGTGGCTTTTCTGAGGGTGGTTTTTTCCAATAATTTATTCAGATTACATCTCAATTGTTATCCCTTTGCTTGTCTCCTCCTATTCCCCACTCCCTCCCTCTTTGACCCTATTCTCTTCCAGTTGGTCTGTAACAGAAGGGGACCTCCTCCCCCACCAAATGGCTACAGCCTACTCTCCAAGGGTGTTTTATATCAAAAATGAGAAACTATCTAGTATATTGGACATGCATTTAGAAAGCAATACACTCTAGACAAACTACTAGGTGCCAGTTTGAATATATTAATTTGTTACAGGATTGCTTGATCTGCAATAAGCTATTAATAATCATTTAAATCCATTTTGGTACAAAACTGAACTTTCATATTTCTTTTTACATATACATTTGAATTATTATACATAAATAAAATAAACTACACACAACAGGAAGAACCATGAAACAATCAGGAATTATATAAATGTCGCATTCTTAGTATTTTGGTTATTTGTATTTGGCAACCTTGAAGAAAGCATCCTTCCTATATTGGTGAGTCTAAAATTCTGAACGAAAATACCTCATGTCTATCAACTTAAAACATCTATCTTGACCGAAAAACATCTTAACTCCTAGACAACTAAGCTTAATTGTAAGACTAAACTACATGGTCTTCAACCCTATCAGAGACTTGAAAAGGTCTTACAGTTTTCTGAAATAGCACCAGATAGATTTCCAAAGTGGTTGTACTAGTTTGCATTCCCAACAGCAATGAAGGAGTGTTCCTCTCTCCCCACATCCTCACCAGCATGTGGTGTTGCTTGAATTTTTGATCTTAGCCATTCTGATGGGTGTAAAATGGAATCTCAGAGTTGTTTTGATTTGCATTTCCCTGATGACTAAGGAGGTTGAGCATTTCTTTAAGTGTTTCTCAGCCATTTGATATTCCTCTGTTGAGAATTCTGTTTAGTTCCAAGCCCCATCTCTCAATTGGGTTATTTGGTTTGGTGGTGTTTAATTTCTTGAGTTCTTTATGTATTTTGGATATTAGACCTTTGTCATATGTAGCGTTGGTGAAGATCTTTTCCCAGTCTGTAGGCTGTCGCTTTGTTTTCTTGAGAGTGTCTCCTGCCTTAAAGAAGCTTCTCAGCCTCATGAGGTCCCTTTATTGTTGACATGAAGGCCTGAGATGTTGGTGTTCTGTTCAGGAAGTTGTCTCCTCTGCCAATAGGGCTTCCTCAAGACCCAGCTATTCCACTCCTTGGAATATACCCAGAAGATGCTCCAGCACACAACAAGAAAATTTGCTCATCCCTCTTCATAGCAGCCTTATTCATAATAGCCAGAACATGGAAACAGCCTAAGTGTCCCTCAGTAGAAAAATGGATAAAGAAACTAAGGTACATTTACACTATAGAATACTACTCAGCTATTAAAAACAAAGAATTCCTGAAATTTGTGGACAAATGGATTGAGCTAGAAGTGATCATAATGAGTGAGTTAACCCAGCAGCAGAAAGAGTCAAATGGTATATACTCACTTATATCTGCATACTAGCCCAAGGGGCATGTCCCATGAAAGTCTTCACTTATCAAGAAACTGGGACAGAGGGGAGGACATCCTATTGGGACTCTAGATGAGAGAATCATGGGAGAATAGCAAAGTAGAAGGATCCAGAGGGTCCTAGAAACCTACAAGTAGAACATTATGATAGGCATATTTGGGCCCAGGGCTCCTGCTCAAACTATGACACCAGCCAAGGACAATACAGTCAGTAAACTTTATACCCCTACCTCGATCTAGCCAATGGACAGAACATTCTCCACAGTTGAGTGGAGAGTGGGGTATGACTTTCACACGTACTCTGGTGTCTCATATTTGACCATGTCCCCTGGAGGGGGAGACTTGGTGGCACTCAGAGGAAGGATAGCAGGTTACCAAGAAGAGACTTGATACCCTATGAACATATAAAGGGGGAGGAAGTCCCCCTCAGGCACAGTCATAAGGGAAGGGAGTAAGGAGAAAATGGGAGGGAGGGAAGAATGGGAGGATACAAGGGATGGGATAACCATTGAGATGTAACAAGAATAAATTAATAAAAAAATAAAATTAAAAAGAAAAGAAAAAGGTCTTACAAAATCTCTTCTGGTCTCAGAGGTGTTTCATATCCTGTGGTAAAATGCAGGGGAAAAAAAAGTTTAAAACATACCCAGAGAATGATATGAAAAGAAAGAACAGAAGGTATGGGTAGTTGTATTATCACATGCTATAGAACCCAGAATTAAGTTTCACAATGCTGTAGGCAACACTTAAGCTTTCCTGTGGACGGTGGTGTAGATTAGTTCTCCAGCTTTGTGCAATTAAGACTCCGTGAAACTTAACAGATGGCTCTTGCTGGGAGATTTTTTTTTAACACCATGGGAATGATTTTCAGATAGTATTTAAGAGTTTGGTAATGCCCTAGTTCTTCATGTCTGTACCACAACATGACCATTTTTTATTTGACAAAACATTTATTATATACGATCTTCTTACATACTCCAAAGCAACCAAAACCTCTGTGATCAAAAGCAGCTAATTATCTCAAATACTCATTATAGTAATTAATAATATACCAATTTTTGGCTTAGAGGAATTTTTGTCAGTGTGCAAGTAGCTTGCATTGTGTAAAATATGTTCCAAAGATTTTAAGGATATTGTTAGAACGAGGTTGACAAGTTAATTCAACATAAAGAAATGGTGATTTTGTAGATCTTCTTGTAATATCTGCTGACTTATTCTTTACTAGAGTTGAGGGTAATAGCAGGAGAAATCAAACAACAACCTATTGTATGATATGATATTATGTTTTCAATGTTGTTAAATCAGAAAAGATGAATTTGGAATTAATTTGCTATGGTATACTAAGTGTAGCAATATTGATATCTGTAAGTGAGATTTTTTTTAAATTTTTTTTATTTTTAATTAATTTATTCTTGTTACATCTCTATGGTTATCCCATCCCTTGTATCCTCCCATTCTCCCCTACCTCTCATTTTCCCCTTATTCCCCTTCCCTATGACTGTTCCTCAGAGGGATTACCTCCCTCTGTATATGCTCATAGGGTATCAAGTCTCTTCTCAGTGACCTGCTGTCCTTCCTCTGAGTGCCACTATTTTAAGATTTGAAATGTTCTAATCTTTCTGTATAATCAAGACATGTTTTAGGACTATTGAGGTGCCTGGCATACTAAAGATGTTTCTGCAAATGCCAACACCCTGAAGCTTCTCCATAAACCTATATGGTTAAAGGAGATAAACAGTTCACTATCATTGTCCTCTAACCTCCGCAAATAGTGTTGTGAATGTACATGAGAGCACACACGTGAACACTTAAATAAATAAATGAAAAAATTCCTGGTATTTTGTATGTTTGGTGAAGACCTCAGGAGTAGCCAGTTTTATTTTCATAATGAGGAAAGAATGAAAGAAAATCAGCAAAATTGCCTTTACAACACCTGAGAAGAAAGACAATCAAACACTGAAATGTGTATTTATTGCATCAGGAGCCACAAGACCAAATTCTCCTTTGTAGGAGACAGAGTTTGGATGGGAACACTGAACCACAGTTGATGAATTGCAGGAGGCTCAGTGTGGACACATGTGAAAACAAGAAATTCCAGGCGAACACACATTAAGACAGCACCTCCATTGCTAGGAGCTGCAACGTAAAGGGAAGACAAAGCAGTAGAAGACAAAAAGGGGGAGATTTTAGACATGGCAGGAAAGGAATGAAAGAAAAGACAAATAAATATGTAAAACTAAGCCTACTCCCGGTTATGAAAAGAGTTCTCAAATATTGCCTCAGAGATGTGGGAAATTATAGTAATAAGAGCCTGGTCTTCAGGTGACCACATTCAAGCAACAGACCATGATGGCTTTACGTGTTGCATAAAATAACTAGGAACACAGTAGCATTTTGTGTAACACCCCTTTGTATTAGTTACTTTAGCCATCACTGTGATAAAATAGGAAGCTGACACACACTGGGCAAGGAAGGCTTTATTCTGATTCATGGTTTCAGAGACTTCCATCCACAGCTTTGTCTCCACTGAATCTGGGTCCGCAGTGAGGCAGAGCATCACAGGATGACAATGTGTGGATGGAGACACTGCTATCTCATGGCAGATGGAAGCAGAGGGTCCAGGGCTTCAGATATACTTCCATGGGATCGATTACCAGCAGCTGGACACTAAATCACAGTCTCCCCAATCAAGATACCATCACCAGTTGTAAACCACCATGTTTAACACCAAAGACAACTGGAGCTATTTCACACTCACAGTCTCACACTGTAATCCCCTTCGATGTGCTTAAAGGAATCCTGAGAAAGAAGAGCAACATTCACAGATTTCTATTGTAACTATCCTTTTTGTATTTCGTTTGATAGTAAAACAGCCTGTTTAGTTTGTTTATTTGGTTGTTTGATTGTATTAGCATATTTCATTCACAGAAACAGCTTTAAATTTTAAGAGAAATAAAGTCATCTTGGGGAAGAGAAACAATACAAAGGAGAAATGGGAGCACCTGGACAGACTACATATAATCAGAGGACTTTGAAAAGCTATGTAATCAGAAAAGCATCTAGGACCTTGATTAAAGCCTTTGCTGACTGCTGAGTGCTGATAGTGTTATGTTGGTGAGTATGGGTTCACTGTCAGAATAATGCTGCCTTTGGGGAAATATTCAGATTTGTTCAGTTATTCCCTAACGCAGTTTAAATTTGTGGACTTCAGAATTATTCTGGTGAATAATTCTGTGTGTGTGTGTGTGTGTGTGTGTGTGTAAGCACAAAGACAAGAAAGTATAAAATATTTCTTTGAGCTTCAAACTAGTGAGCAGAGCAAATGGCCTTGCCCTCAAGGAATTGTTGTAACAGATATTTAAAAGGATGAACACATTCAAAAACAACATTTTTAATATTACTGTGTTTTAGTTTTATGTTTGCCCCTTTTACATTATTATTCATTTGATTTTAAACATGCACAAAAATATTACAATTAATTTTGTGTTTCTCACCCATATGCATAGTTAACAGTTCTTTATCTTAAAATATGTTTATGCCCCCAGGAAAACAAATGCACAAACATATAAGCACTCGGTTTACACTGCAAAACTCTGCCCTCTTGTTAATTAGATAGAATTTTAAACAACGGAATTAGAAGAGAGAAACATGAGCTTCATTAATGTGTATATATGCAACTACATCCAAGTATATCATTACACTAATTAGTTTAAGTCACCAGATGGAATAGGGTAAAGAAATAAATTATAGGCCAAACTCTAAAAGGTGAGAAAAAGTAGGGGAGTAGTATCTATTAAAACACAAATATCACAAAGTGAAATAATGCTGCAGATTGTAGGCATGAGGTTGCATATACATAGTCAAAAGTTCAAATCCAATTTCCCTAAAGGCTAAGAAGTAGTTTAAGCACAATTTTCTTAAAATCGTGTGTATGGAAAGGTTTTAGCACATATTAATTAAATATAAAGTTTTCAAAATCTATACTAAGTAGATAATAGGCAGAATTTGAAAAGTAAAAGGCTTTGCCTAACTTACTAAAAAAACTATTGCCCCAGACAAAGCTATATGTATTGCATTGTATAAATGTAGCACCAATCACTGCCAAAGGAAACAGAGGAAAAAAGAAAATAAAGACATTGTCCAAGTTAGACAGGATCTGGGAAGTCCACCATGTCCGTATTTCCTCACCCAAATCGAGCTTTACTCTTAGATACAAAAGAGTAAATATTAAAAACCTATATAAAATCCATGAGGAAAGAGAGATGGTTCTGCAGTGAGGAGGGCTTGCAGAAAAATTGTGAGGATCTGAGTTCAGGTCCCAGTACCTCATACAAGCCTGACATCCTACTCTTGCCTTGGCACACACACAAGAGCAAATATACATTTTTTTAAAAAAAGAAGTTGTGGTACACAGAAGACAGGAAAGCAGTCTCCTAATAACAAATACAACCTGGTTTTGGACAACTCACATCTAAGAAAACTCCTTTAAAATCACTGCAAATTCAATGATTTCTTTTCTTTGTGAAATCCAGGGTCATTATAGAGGAACATAGATGTCTTGTCCATATCAACAGGTGCTGGATAAATATAACTTCATGGAACTACCTATTGCACTTTATATAAGACAACCACTGTGTCTCCTAGATGAGAGCAGGCATCAGCCAAGGAAGTGTAAGAGGAGGGTGTGGGGTTGATGGACTCTCACAGCATGCATATTTTTCGTAGAGATAGGTGATGAGTCCTCACAAGCAAATCATGTCAGGTGTTTGCTAAAAGTGTGAATCCCTGAGTTTCAATCATACTTTTAGAATGAGGAGCTACAGGGCTTCTCTGAGAAAGCTGACATTCCATTTCACATTTGGGATGGTTTTTGTGTTTACTGAAACTGTGTGAACTAACTTAATGGATGTATCCAGGAACGAAGGCACCAGGTGAGCTGTCAGTAGAAAAGGGTAATTGGTGTCACTTAAGCAATGCTAATAAAACCATGACAAAGTCAAAAGGAGACAAGGATTAGGTAAGTCTAGGGAAGAAATCTGTACCTTCAAGTTCCCTGTATGTTTCAAGATATTAGATGCTGTCATGACCTCAGTACTATATGGTCATTTTCTAAGTTTTGAGGCAGAAACTTGAGCCAACTGAAATATGAGCGGCAGACTTAGACAATTGCAGGTATATCATCTCACATGCAATTTTAATAGCTTTCCTAATACATCTTCAATGAAGCTAGCATCATTTGTTTATTAATAATATCTCTCCTATTCTGCTGCTTCTAAAAGCAAAAGCCTCTTTAGCTCCTGGATGTATTCTGCTGTTCCATTAGGTAATTTACACTAGTTGGAAAAATATCTCTTAAATTTCAATTTATCTTGTTCTGGGAATATAAAAGGAATAATATAAATAACTCTGCAATTCCATGAGTTTGTCCTATTCTGTCATACTGGCCTGGCTTATGTAGCATAGAAAAGCTTCTAGGTGTAAACAGAATTGGTCCTCAATGCACAACCATGAACTGACATTGCATTATGCCAGAAGAGAGTCTAGGAATAGAGAAAGAGTCATGTAAACAGATTGGTGAGAAAACTCCAAGAAAACAAGAGCCTTGTGACTTTTGTTTTTTTTCAAAAACACAGAATTTTTCTTGGAATACACTTTTGAGGCTCTCCCAGGTATAAGGGATAGGAGTAGATTTACTTCAGATTAGTCATTGCAGCTGGCTGCTGTTATTTGTTTATATGCCTCTGTGGGAAAATGTGTGTCTCCCATGTGCAGCTGTCCTCCATTGCAGCACCCCCTTGTGGTTGTATGCTGTATTCATGTGACTCCTCCTAGCCCTTGGGCTGTAAGTTGTCTGGTCTCCTGAAGAAAATTGGCTCCTGAAAGAGCTTTTAGTCATGTCATTTATTGTCTCCTCTTTTCCAGGTCCCACTCCCATAAGAACAGTAAAGAGCATTATACAAGAGTCTCCTATGAGTTGTTTGCATTAGCTGTACCATATTAGTCATTAAATATCTAGTTAATAATCATCTTGCCAGATTATCTGTCCAAAACACGAAGTACATTTGGTGATCAAAGGCACTTGCTTCTAGTGAAAATGTACACCAATCGCATTGTTTTCACAAGTTCTTCACACTCCAAGTAACAAATACCTCTTCTGTTATTTAATGAGTTGGTAATGGCTTCCAGATAGGAACTTGGAGCAAGAAAATATACAAATTAACAATGTGAATCTAATTGCAGAGGTTCTTCAAATAAGCACAATTAATAGAATGACCTTGGCAACAAAGAGCCATCAACCATACTTCCTTCCTACTATTATATTACCAATATATTTATTTATAATATACAATAAATATATTTATATAACAATAAATATACTAATATATTTAATATTATTTTACTACATTTTAAGATTAATTCTAATCTTGATTGGTGTTGCCATGTTAGGATATACAGTTTTTGAGATATAAGAAGAAGCTTGTATTGATTTGATTACAATCTGCTTTAGGCATGGGAAAATAATGTATGTGTCTCTTAAACATCGTGAAGGATATATGTTTTACCTGTTCAGTTCAAAGTGCTGTTCTTGTCTATCCTGATGGACTTCAATATTTAGAGTCAATATTTAAATTTATTCATCCATTGATTTTTTTTTCTAGCAAACATTCGTTCATCCAGTAAACATATCTAAGTGTTTACCAGAATGCCAGATCCTTAAATTTGAATCAAGTGACTGGTAAGAACTCTATTCTGCTAACATTCAGTGAATGAATAACACTGACCTTTCAAAACAAAAGCTAGCTTTTCACCAAATGGTGCTAAAAGCAAAGGAAACTTTAGCTTCACCCAAAGTGCTGAAGACTAAGTAAATAAGAAAAATTGAAAACCGAAAGAGGCAGTGCTAAAAGACATCCTTCATCCTAAATCCCTACCAGGAAAAAAAGAGATCTGCATGTTAGCGAACATCGGTTTGACCACTATCTTTTGAACAGAATCTCCAAGAATAGGCTTGACTGGGTTGCAATCATAAAATTGCAGCAGCCACTAAGGCTGAGATGAACTTTAAGCACAGCACTGTGGTTCACTGGGTAGCTGGGCTAAATCAAAGTAGTGGGACACTGATGTGGACCAGGTCAACACCACAATTATGCCTGATGGAGAGTAGGCACATGTTATGTTGGTTGCTAGCTGTGAAGCTGTGGGTGTATCCAAGAAAATAGGCACTGTTTAATGTTACTTGCATGTATACATTTTCAGGACTGACCTCTTGGTAGTTAATAACAAGATAGGGTTTTTTTTCCCTAAGGAGGACTCTATCTTCCACTCTCAGAATACCTTACGTACCTTTCTCTCTGGGTGAGACACATGAGATTGTCTCCTTCCATGTTAGTGTGTCTATTGGTGTTGTATGACTTCAGGTCTTGTTTAAGCATCCATGATCTGAGGTATTACATGTGAAACTTAAGAAAAGATGCCATGATTTGGAAATGGAGAAAGAGTGAGGTAATGTGGGAGGGATAGAAGAAAGGAGAAGGAAAGAAAAATAATATAATTATATATGAAACGTTAAATAGAGTATTAAAAAGATGGGAGTCACCTGAATGAAGACCGGGAACCTATTTTTAAATAGACATTTCTACTCTAAATGTAATAAATAAGATATAAGAGTTGTTTGTTTTGTTAATTTGTTTACCATGCATCATTTACTAAAATCTTGTAAACTTACTAGTGTACTTAGAAATGTTGCATAGGTTATAAACAAATACTTAGAAATTTCTACTTCCCTTTTTAAAATCAAGAAATGATGGATTTTGATGGAATCTCTTGAACATGTCAGTTCTTTCCCAAGATACAGTATTATATAAAGTTCTTTCCTAGCAAATTGCTGCTACAAAGTTACTGGTCACTATCAGTGTCAGACAAAGGACTGAGAGTGCAGCTTCCCAGGCATCCCTCAGAAGCTCCCCGTGGGCTCTGTAGCAGAGACTGGGATTTAAGTAAAATCAAACACTTGTCTGATTCCTGTTTCACAGGCTGGGTGTGCTCACTTCTCCAGGGGAACTGCCTTAACAAATCACTTGTAGCTAAATCCTGGCCTCAGGGCCTGCTGAGGAGCTGGCTCACCTAAACCCGCCTGTGCTTAGGAGACTGAAGGAATCAGAACTTCCAACTAGAGACCATAGGGGCCTCGGCCTTAGGTGCTGCAGTGAGTTTAACTTACAGAGGACGTGACTCAGGCATATTCCTTCCCCATCACACCCTAGTTCCGTTTTCACCTGCCGGATCAGAAACTAAGCGGTTGCCTTCTCTCTCGGAAAAGGGCCATTTGTTTTTGGATGCTTTCTCTTTTTTTAATGGGAAGAAAAGGAGACTATTCAAAAGTTCTTTTAAACTTTCTTGTTTTTGAAAGATTGGGATTTTACATAATAAGTTAGTGTTTAGACTGATCATATGGCATATCAGAAAGGGGAGATTTGAGGCTTGATTAACCACCAAGGTTCTTTGGGTGGGTATGGCTTGTTATAGTGTATTAGCTGTACTTTGACAACTGTAACCCTTTGCCAAATAATCAGAGCTGACAAAACTTGATGGGCTCTTAAGCTAATCCTCTTAGAGATCCACAGGCAGCAATTACACATATGAGAAGTTGCTTCTTTCGCAAATGAATAAAGGTAAAATTGAGTATTTCTCCACCCGAACTTTAAAAATGTTCTTTTTAGCATGTGGTCCCCCATCCCTTCCCCCTCCGTTCTTTATCCACACTAATATAATTTTCTTATTTCATTCATTAATTTAAAGTTTCTTTTTCAATGCATTGACCTACAACTACTTATTATTAATCCATTTAAAGAAAAATATAGTTTTCTTTTCGACCTCCTTTTCATCCAGCATGTTGAGTATACTGCTCTTTACCATAAAGATTTTCAATACTATTATGTCATGACCTAGTAAATACTGTAATCCCAGCATCCACCATTGTGAGAATCAAAACTTGCATTGCTAACAAAGACACACACACACACACACACACACACGCACACACGCACACACGCACGCACGCACACATACATACAAACACACATGCATGCATATATATGTACACAGAGACCAATGGAATTTATCATATATAAAAATATTTAACAGTCTGATAATGTTCACCAATTTTGCAAGATAGTCTCATGTTTTGGAAATGATGTAGAGATAGTAGTGGCTTATCTTGGTACCTACCTAAAGGTTAATACCCTTATACTTGTGATGCGAGGCATTTAATAACATTATCTGTAATACCAACTGCTGTTTCATCAGTGCCAGTGCATTTTGATGATAGTGGTCAATGGCCCTACTCTAGAAATCTGCTGCTAGGCTCTAACAGCCTCTCCTGCTGTTCCTGGATATAGCATCTCCAAGACTGCCAAAGAGCACATGTCTCAGTGATGGACGGAATGAACTAGGCAACCATGCCATCTGCTTGCTGGCTTCCCTAATTTCTCTGTTTCTCCCTCTGTGTTGCTGAGTGGCTCCAGCATGGTTGCTATTTAGGAGGAAGACCAGGGAAGGAGGCAAACCTCTGTACTATCTCAGGCTGCAACTGGTAGAGATCTTCGTGTGGTGATGCCTGCTAGGAACTCTCACTGCTCGAAAGATGTGTTAAATATGTTTATCCAGGCTGCAAATCAGATAATGGCTTTTTTTTGGAGGACAGAAATCAGTGAGTCACTCAGGTGCATTTCTTCTGATTAAAAAAGTCGGCCTGCCTTAAAGACCAAATTCAAGCCATCAGTGACTGGAGGAAACAGAAAAATAACTCCTTTTATTTTCTGCTTCAATTTATTCTGTAGACTAAACTACACATGCACACACACAAAGACTAGAAAATCCATTTGCTTTGTTATATTGACTTTCTGAGAGTGGGCAATATGATTCTGGGGATTGAATTTAATACATCTCATCATTTTCTCTTGTGAGGTGAAATAACTTAGCTGATTGATTATCTTTCCCCCTCTCTTTTTAAACATTTTTCTAGCCTACTGGCCTAGCCTTTGACTTTTTTTTTTTCCACAGTCCTCATGCTGTTCCAGGTAGTAAGTATTCATCCGATGGAATTCAGTAACTTTACACTGTGATTATGTATTGATTTAGAGATTAAAGTAGAATTACCATTTCTGGTTGATTTGCTTTTCTATGTTGTCAGAAATGAAGTTTATGAGCTTAAGAAAAGCACAGTAGTTGTCTGTACTATTTAAGTATTCAAGAATATTTCTGGAGTGTTAGTTTATTCAAAGAAGAATTACACAGGTGTCTTTATTGCACAGACACATGACTATTTCTGTACCTTAGGTAATGGTATCTTTGATGATATCAAGTAAAAAATATCAATTCTCTTAATTTAAAGTACAAAGTGAGAAATTCTAATTATTATCTGATTTGGGAAAATAAAATATGGAGCAAATGTATTCATTTTTGTGACAAAAAAATGAGTACTTACTCTGGTCTATAAAATTATGGTTAAATTTTAAAACATAAGTTGGACGCATGTGACTCCTGAGCTAGTTCCTATATATAACCAACAAACAGATAAAAATGGCATACCATCAAACTTAAGGCAGGAAAAGGCGGGAAATGAAGGATGATTTCCTAATTTCTGTTTTATATTTAGGGTAAGCATCTTATATGATCTGTACCAGGCAATAACCAGATTCTGCTTATTGGACCATTGTGCCCCAACCCTCTGTTACACAGATGCATAATCAACTTTTTGGGGGGAAAATGAAGTTATGAAATTGTAATTTAATAAATTATATGGTCCTATCTGAGGTACATGCTAAGCATTTCATATTTCAAATTCACCTCAGGTATTCGAGGTGGCATGTCAGAGAACAAAAGGAATTTATTTTCCTATGGAGAACTGTTGGAATAGAATAATTTCCTTTACTAATTCAAGCATAATCTTGTTCAGTTTTATACCTCAAACTCATCATTGCAATACTATTATATTTGTATTTTATATTCTCTCTCTCCCTCTGTCTCTCTCTCTGTCTCTCTCTCTGTCTCTCTCTCTGTCTGTCTGTCTCTCTCTCTCCTCTCCAAGTCCTTCCTTTTCTTTGTGTGTGTGTGTGTGTGTGTGTGTGTGTGTGTGTGTGTGTGTGTGTACTTCCAGGTGTCAGGTCTCTCCTTTCATCCCTGATCTTAAGACCCAGAATGTCCAGGTCCTCAAGTTATCTGAACAAGTATCTTTAAATGCTGAACTATCTTACCTGTAAATGTTGTTTTTATCTCCTCAGATGAGGGGACGAGATCAGAGCCATTCCTAAGCCTTTCTAGATCTTTCTGAACTCTCATTGGCTATTTCAACTTATCTGGTCTAGCCAAAACTCCCCTCCAAGCTAACTAATTAAAACTCACTTCTTTTGGATTATTTTGGCTTCTCATTGATTTACTCTGCCTGGCTTCAAACTAATTCTGGCAATATGTTTTAATCTTCTGGCTCCTTCTCATTCTCTTGCTCATTCTGTATTCACCTTTGTCCTGGTTAAAAAAAAAAAAAAAACCACCAAAAAACTCCTAGTAACATATATATAGGGAGCCTAGAGCCAGTCCATGCATGTTTTTTGGTTGATGCTTCTGTCCATGGGCCTAAGTTAGTGGACTCTGTTGTTATTTTCGTGTTCATGTCCCCTCTAAGTCTTTCTACCCTCTTCGCCCCTTCCACAGGACTCCCAGAGCTCCACTTAATGCATGACTGAGAATCAGATTCTGAGTGGGGCCTCTCAGAGGACATGTCTGACTGGCTACACTCTGTAAACATAGCAGAGTAACCTATGAGAACCTTGATCTTCATGTGGATCCCCTAGTAAGATGAGCAGATGTTGTCTATGACGTAGACTCTGTCGCCTACTTTTCAATCACTTCCCTGTAATGGACCATCTTGCCTGGCCTCAGCAGATGAAGATGAGCTCAGTCGGGATGCTACTTGATGCGCTAGGGTGGTTTGGTGGTGGTGGTGGTGGTGGTGGTGAATTCAATTTCTGGAGAGAAGGTGAGCAGAATGGGGGAAGAAGGTGATCATCACACCAGAATGAGAGGAGGCTGCTATGATCGGTATGTAAAGTGAATATATAAATTAAAAAGAAATTTAAAAAGAAATAATAAAAGAAAGAAACTCTTGGTAAAAACTTTTCTCTTCCCGTGATGCTCCTAAGTAGCCTCATCATATCTCTCACTCATTCTGACAAATCTTTCTCTTCTTCATCACTCTACTTGCCAGTCAATGAAAAGCCACTTTCAAACGTGTCTACTTCCTTCTATAAACTAACCCTACCCTCATTGTTTGGGATTAAAGGTGTGTACTAAGAGAGTGTCTGTACTGTAGCCAGATCACACTGTAATCCAGAGTGTGTCTGCATGCCATCAGGGTCAAACAGACCTAAAAATTCTTTGGATATGATCCCTTGCCAAAGCAGCCATGTTTCTTGATTAAAATTCCTCTACACTCACCAACGATACTATCGTATTTTAAAATACAGATTAGTAAAAAATGCTTACTACTTGACAGTTTTCACTAAATTTCTTACCTGCTGAGCCATGTCATCAGCCACATTATTATATTTTAAAATATAGCCAAAAAAGTTTTACTACTGACAGTTTTCACTAAATGTCTCTTTAGAAGTGTACTACCTATTTTTGATAGCTAAATTAAATAAGAACTAAAAAACTTGATTAAGTCACTTAATACAAAATCAAATAAACAAACACCAAAAGAGTCTTTTTATAGTGGCTTAAATATCTATACCCTGAGAATATTTCCAAAAAAATGTATTAATCTCATTGAGGCTGAAAAAAAACTCTGCCAAAGCTCTAAACACACATTGTGAAGCATTTTTATGGGCTAAATGGCATAAAGACATATTAAAATTCTGTATTAAAATATCATCATTTCTGCTGTTGAAATCCTCGGACTCACCTGAATCAAATATAAATAAAGGTGATAGGTCTAAAGCTTTCTCATGGTTGAAGAAAATGCAAAGCTATTATCGGGTACACTAAGTCTAAGACTTTGACCCCCTCTTTGTATTTTTATTATAATTAGGTTTTAGAAGATTGTTTATTGTATCTATTTGGAGGAATTGGTTCATGCTGTGTCCTTCATTAAAAAGATTAAGTACTTGATCAATCCTTAACCTCTTAGTGTGTCTCATTAGTTTGGTAATTTATTCATCAAAAATTCACGCAGAAATGTGTTGGGATTGAAAAGCTGGTGTTGTTCCAAGAAAGCATGCTGTGTGGAGACATGAACCTCATCAGTTAGAATAATGTGCCTGTTTGGGGAAGAGTAGAAGTCTTTATAACAGAAGAGGTATAGAAACATTTACTGACTCCAATACAAATAAAGCCTTTGAGGGTGGCCCACCTGTAAATCTCTTACAAGTAAAAGTGCTGTAAGCTGTAATGCATGAAAAGTGGTATTTATGGAAGCCGAGGATTCCAAGAACTGCAGGAAATTGGCATTTATTTTTTAAATGGGCTGCTTTAATAGACAAAAGGAAGATTTAAATCTGAAACTGACTGAAAAGTTGAGTGCATTGATTGCCCTCAGTTTGATAACGGTGAAGGTTATACATTTTACCTGAACTATTGTGCCTACAGTGGAGGAGAGAAACAGGGGATGACCTATTTCAGAGACAATAGGAATACAATCTGCACTCAGTCCATGCACAGTTGGTAGTCACAGCCACTTTTTATGTAGGCTGACTGCTTTGGATCTCTGTTATATGGGGTAGTTTATTCTCAGGAACCTCCTGATAAATGGGTCTCAGAATCAGCCTTATCCTCCCTGAGTCGTCTGTGCTCCTCAAGATGCTGCTCGGTTCACAAGCACCATTTGAGTACAGCACTAATCTCTTCTCTTCTTACTGTCCTAGTCACCTACCCATCTGCTGCTCATCAATCTCACCTGTTGAGCAAGGCACAGGGTCTCATTGCACGCGGTCCTCACCTTGAGTTAGACCTGACAAATTTCTGAACCCAATAAGAATTAAAGACAAGGAAGAGGAAAAGAAGGAGAAAAATGGGAAAGAAGACGTAACAACGTAAACACGAAATAGGAAAGGAACTTGTCATAAGGAGCTCTGAAACAGTGTCTCCAACGGAAAAAGATCAGCAAGCTAAGTTGAGAGATTTGGGCTGTGGTTTGTTTGTTTTTCCAATCAGGGGACTCTGCTAAAATGAAAGTATTTATCTTCTGTCTGCCTCATTTCATACAGAGTGAGCAAGGCATTGGCAGTGGGGCATTCATCTGAATTTGATGCCAAGTTCAGGTAAAAGGGAAAAGTTCTGTATTTGGTCTTTGTCAGTTTTGTGCTTGGTCTTCTCACAGGTAAATAATACTGAAACCAGGATTTTGGATAACGATGGTTGGCTGAAATTTCTTAATCATCATTACTTTCTATGGAAATAGGCGGAGAGAGAATTTATCATCAAAAGAAAGGACAGAGATAAGAATGCAAAAATACTCCTTAAGCTGTCTGACAGGAGAAGGCTCCATGGTCACCTAAGGGATTTTAGGGCTCCAAACAAGCTTTGTTAAAATAGACAATACCTAGAAAAAGTAGGCTATTACTAGTGATTCCACAAGACAACAGCCCTTGGACAAAACCTACTTCACAAATAAAAATATCTAACTTCCAAAGAAGCACACTGTGGTGGTTATGTCAAAGAGATAGGATCTAGAATCATCTGGAGACCAACATCTAGGCATGTCTAAGAGGACGTTTGTGGACTGGGTTAACTGACGGAGGAACTCTGCTGACTAGAACTGTGGGCAGCATCATTCTGTGGACCGGAATCTTAGGCTGAATCATAAGAAGGTCACAAACACTCATTACTGCCTGCTGACTAATTGAGGATGCAGTGTGATAGCTGCCTCCCTTTCCTGATCAGGACTCCCTTAGCACGATGCACTCACAACTCTTACACTGTAACCAGGATAAGCCTTTTACCCCTCCCCACCACACACACATACAAGATGCCTTTTTCAGGGTATTTTGGGACAGAAACAGAAAATGTAACTAATATACCCACTGTCCTCTTGGTTGCCACAAGAAATATAGCTCTCACCTCAAGGTGATTAAAAGTCCTTTATTCTGGAGTCAAATTTAAGTGGATTTAACCTGGGAGCACAAACTAAATTTACATAAATTCTATGTTGCAACATGCATAAAGTTTTTATAGTAACAGAACAAAGAATGTCATAAACAAAATGTTTTTAAATGCATTTGTGGCAATATCATGTAGACATGTTAAAGCAAAGTGAAGAGAGCTTTGTTACAGGCCTCAGCTCTTATTTGATGACATTCTCAGATTTTGGGTTTGTGGAAGCTGCATGTCTTTCCAAAAGATTAACATATCACTCATACTATTTTAGGTTACACCCAGAGGCAGCAGTAAATGGCTACTAAGTAGGATAACAACTGCCCAGGATAACTCACCCGTGCACTTAAAACCTTTTAACCTGATCACATCATTAAAACTCTGATCTCAGTCAGCTTTTATAGTTGGTTTGGAATTACTGTACAACATGTGTTCTGGAAACAGTTGTTAACGATCATAGTGCAAAATTAAAACTGCAAGTAAATGAAGTAGAAAGCTTTCGGTGGATGTAAAAGCTGGTGTGATGATCACTTTTCAAAATCTTGAAATTCACAATGGACACTTCAAAAAGTTCATACCCAGTTTCTAGGAATTGTAAAGGTATCTCAGCTAAAACAAAGTGTGTGATTGTTTAAATGTATGGGACTTGAAGGTCAAATAGGAAATTTAAGGCCTTATGTGGCTGATATGTACATAACTTTTTCAGGAAGGATCCTTTACTCTGGGGCACTCAGATTAATAGTCCTCCAATCCCAGAGACTGTCCATAATGAAATAAGAGAGGTGAAATGGTAGGTGCTTCTGGGGAAGGTATTCATATAAGTCATCAACAACAACCCCAGGCTGTGCCAATTGTCCAAAACACAGGACATAACAAGGATTGAGCTTCCAATCTTCTTTCTAGAACTTCCATTCACAAGCAGTTTTACTCTCTTTCAACCAGGGGGCAGATTTTGCCTCGAGTTCTTGGAATCCTTGTTGGACAGGAACACAGTGAAGCTTTTCTTTGTAGAAGAAAAATGAAACAACAACAACAACAACAACAAATGTTACCATAAGACTAACTGACTTCCATGTGCATGAGGCAGTTGCCTTTTAGAAATTAAACATTTTCTGCAATGGTCCTCTTAAACATTAAAACATATTTACATACTATATAATCTATTACATTATAAAATATAGAAATTACATATAAGCTTCAATGTTAATATGACAACAGATTTTTCTCTAATATATTTTATACAAGACCATTTCATATCTTCCAACTGGTAGTTCATAGATAAATTGATGTGTTTACTTAAAATAGTTATTGCATTTTATTGTTTTGATTTCATGTGTGATAGGGTGGGGTTTTACCTGTACCATAACATACATATGGAGGCCAGAAGATACACTGTAGGAGTCACTTCTCTCCTTCCGCCATGTTGGTCCTGGCAATTAAACTCAGGAGTCCGGCTTGATGGTAGGCAACTTTACCTGCTATGCCATCTCACTGGCTCTATGTTTACCTATCAACCAACCCCATCCACAGGCAATAACTTAATCTAAAGAATTTGTTATTGAAAAACTTCAAAGATACAAAGATGAAACTTCATAGATAGTTTATATCAACCAAATAACCTAATACTTTCATTTTCTCTAACAATGTGTAAGTTCCCAGGGCACTTTCAGAAGTAGGATTGTCAGTGGTGATGGGACAGAGCTGCTATTGTTCTAGATGGCTAGAGGAATTCCTTTAAACTTTTAGAGACCCCACTTCAATGCAAACTGGGAATTGTAGATAGTAGGACTCACTAGTATGACACAGAAGAGTTGCAGGGTTTTATCCCTTAACCATTTGAATTTATTTGAAAATTCCAAAGATTGATATAATGGATAGTGATCCTATCCATCCACAAGTACTTGCCTGTAGCACCCCACCTCTCAGTGCTCCTATGCCACATCTCCCAGATTCACTTTTTATCTTTACATATTTATTAATATATACAGGAATACAATCAATGTCTCTCACATATGCCTGGAGCTTAAGACACCTACCAGCAGTCAAATCACCATGGAACGTGACCCTCAGTTCCTCAGCAACATTCACATGCCAATCTCAGGAGTCCTTCTCCTATCCATAGCAGAATTTGGACTGTTGGTCTTGTGTAGGTCATGTGCAAGTAACTACAGCTTCTGTGAGTTGATGCTTAAAATACCCAGGCCATAGCCATAGCCAGCATTTCAGAGCTCTTCCCATTCATCAGGCTCCTACATTCTCACCATCCCTGCTTCTACTAAGTTCTTTGAGCCTCGGTTGGTGGGAAGTTGATGGAGATGACTTGTGCACAGCTGAGCACTCTGGCCCCTTGGCCAGTTATGAGTCAGAGCTGGAGAATTTTGGTGAAGATAGTTTGACCTGGGGTTAAGAAGAGAGGTTTGTTGGAAAGAGTGAACACCTAAGAACAGGGATGTATACTTTCCTGAGAGAACTGAGGATAATAAGGCATACCCAAGTATAGGTACAGGCTCCTCCAGGTTGTGCGGTATTTAATTGTCTTAGCATTAGCCATATATAGCAGGGTTTTGGTTTTTTAGGTTTTTGTTTTTGTTTTTTGTGGCTGTCAAATTACAATTCATAGGGTTGCTAAGAAACCATTGTTTTTTAACGTCTCTTTTCTCTCTTTTGATTAGTGAGATTATAAGGTCTCTCTACAAACATCTTGGACAGAGTTATAATAATAGTTATTATAATTATAATAATTATAATATTATAAAATATATATAATATAAAATTATAATAATAATTAATGTACCCATTAATGTGGTACAAAGGTCTAATATGAGCCCTTCCCTGTCAGTTGGTTGAAATTCCTAACAGTAAAGCTTTATAGTTGGTAAAAGATAAGGAGACACAGCAATTTTTAATTTTGTTGGGATTCTTGCTTCTCTGCTGAAAGAAGAGTCACATGGATCCTGGGGTGAGGGCCTTATTGCTTAATAATTTCCTCATGATGTCTTTCTATGTTGCTCTGGAATTAGAATACAGATCACAAGCTTCCTATTGCAATTTGAATTCTGTTTCAATGTGCTTCTAGTGAGAGTTTGCCAATACTCTTTAATATTTTCCCAAAAATTCACAAAACCCCCTTACTGGTTCTAATTCTTATAGATAAAATGGACTCTGAAGGAAAATCTTTTTTTTTAATTAATTTTTTTTATTAATTATTCTTGTTACATTTCTATGGTTATCCCATCCCTTGTATCCTCCCATTCTCCCCTCCCTCCCTTTTCCCCTTATTCCCCTCCCCTATGACTGTTCCTGAGAGGGATTACCTCCCTCTGTATATGCTCATAGGGTATCAAGTCTCTTCTCAGTGACCTGCTGTCCTTCATCTGAGTGCCACTAGGTCTCCCCAGCCAGGGGACATAGTCAAATGTGAGGCACCAGAGTACATGAGAAAGTCAAATCCCTCTCTCCACTCAAGTGTGGAGACTGTCCTGTCCATGGGCTAGATCAGGGTAGGGGTTTAAATTTTACCACCTATATTGTCCTTGACTGGTGCCTTAGTTAGAGCAGGACCCCTTGGCTCAAATCTGCCTATCATAATGTTCTACTTGTAGGTTTCTAGGACCCACTGGATCCTTCTACATTGCTATTCTCACATGGTTCTCACATCTAGAGTCCAAATAGGATGTCCTCCCCTCTGTCCCAGTTTCCTGGTAAGTGAAGGCTTTCATGGGACATGCCCATTGGGCTAGTATGCAGATATAAGTGAGTATATACCATTTGAGTCTTTCTGCTTCTGGGTTAACTCACTCATTATGATCATCTCTAGCTCAATCCATTTGTCCACAAATTTCGGGAATTCCTTGTTTTTAATAGCTGAGTAGTATTCCATAGTGTATATGTACCACAGTTTCTTTATCCATTCTTCTACTGAGGGACATTTAGGCTGTATCCATGATCTGGCTATTATGAATAAGGCTGCTATGAACATGGCTGAGCAAATTTTCTTGTTGTGTGCTGGAGCATCTTCTGGATATATTCCAAGGAGTGGAATAGCTGGGTCTTGAGGAAGCCCTATTCCCAGTTTTCTGAGATAGCACCAGATAGATATCCAGGGTGGCTATACTAGTTTGCATTCCCACCAGCAATGAAGGAGTGTTCCTCTCTCCCCAAATCCTCTCCAGCATGTGGTGTCACTTGAGGTTTTGATCTTAGCCATTCTGATGGGTGTAAGATGGAATCTCAGAGTTGTTTTGATTTGCATTTCCCTGATGACTAAGGAGGTTGAGCATTTCTTTAAGTGTTTCTCAGCCATTTGATATTCTTCTGTTGAGAATTCTCTCTTTAGTTCCAAGCCCCATTTCTTAATTGGGTTATTTGGTTTGGTGGTGTTTAATTTCTTGAGTTCTTTATATATTTAGGATATTAGACCTTTGTCAGATGTAGCGTTGATGAAAATCTTTTCCCAGTCTGTAGGCTGTCGCTTTGTTCTCTTGACAGTGTCTCTAGCCTTACAGAAGCTTCTCAGCCTCATGAGGTCCCATTTATTAATTGTTGACATTAAGGCCTGGGCTGTTGGTGTTCTGTTCAGGAATTTGTCTCCTGTGCCAATATGTTCCAGTCTCTTCCCCACTTTTTCTTCTAAGTGACTTAGTGTCTCTGGTTTTATGTTGAGGTCTTTAATCCACTTGGATTTGAGTTTTGTGCAAGGTGACAAATATGGGTCCAGTTGCATATTTTTACACATAGACATCCAGTTAGACCAGCACCATTTGTTGAAAATGCTATCCTTTTTCTATTGAATGGATTTGGCTTCTTTGTCAAAAATCAAGTGACCATATGTGTGTGGATTCATATCTGGGTCTTCAATTCGATTCCACGGATCAACCAGCCTGTTGCTGTGCCAGTACCATGCTGTTTTAATTACTATTGCTTTATAGTACAATTTGAGATCAGGTATGGAGATTCCTCTGCAGCACCTTTTATTGTACAAGATCGTTTTTGCTATTCTGGGTTTTTTGTTTTTCCATATGAAGTTCAGAATTGAACTTTCAATGTCTTTAAAAAATTGTGTAGGTATTTTGATAGGGATTGCATTGAATCTGTAGATTGCTTTTGGTAGGATGGTCATTTTTACTATGTTAATTCTCCCTATCCATGAGCAAGGAAGATTCTTCCATCTTCTCATATCATCTTCAAGCTCCTTCTTCAGAGTTTCAAAGACAATCTTCTTGGAGTTTAAACCAAATTGGGCTGGAGGGAAGCAGTGTAGGTAAGCCAAAGCCCTCAGCAGCTGCCCAAAGTATATGGAAGCAGAAAAGGGGAAGTTATGCTTTTAGGGTCAAAGGCCAAGAAAGTCTGGAAGGAGCTGTGCCAGGACACTGATCTAGAGCAAGAACGAACAGGAAGTGTCAGGAGAGCCAAGGCTAAGCTTTTAGCTCAGGTCTGAATGAAAAATTATAAGAAGCAAAAGAGGAAAAGCTATGCTTTCTGAGTGAGGAGCAGCTTAGCTGTGATGGTTGGCTAGCAACTACCCCAAGTCCCTGAAGAGTAATGTTTTTGGATTATGTAAGTATATTTCCCACTAAGGTAATAGCTGTTCCTCCCATCTCATCCTGTCTTTGATTAGATGATCTTTCATCCTGCCATATGTCTTTTAGCTGTACTTTAAATCTCTAACCCTGCAAGGGAGAGGGAAACCTGAAATACAATCAGCCACTGCGCAGGCCATTTGGAAAGTCAGCTACTAACTGTTAACCATGGTATATGTGTCATCAAACTGGTGTTTGTTTATCTTAAAGGGGTTTCCAGCCATCAACATCAGAGGCATCTGAAATCTACATAAGAAACAATATTAAGGACAATGAATGAAACATCATATTGACCAGAGGGAGATGATATTTGTAAACACTATGTTCCAAATATTGCCTGGGAAGCAGCTGTCTGAAAAATCTTCTTCCAGTTCTCTTTTCCTCTGCCTAGCACTTCCTATTAATCATTAGAATAGATTATAAATAGATGAGGAAGCCCTTAAATATCTGTTCAAAGTATCTTTATTCAACACCAGCTTGGTCAATATAGCAGGACTTCTTTTTTAAATAAATAGTCTTTTTTTTTTAATTTTTAAATTTTTTATTTTTTATTTATTTTTATTTTTTATTAATTTATTCTTGTTACATCTCAATGGTTATCCCATCCCTTGTATCCTCCCATTCCTTCCCTCCTTCCCATTTTCCCCTTATTCCTCTCCCCTATGAGTGTTCCTAGGGAGATAGATCATAGATAGATAGATAGATAGATAGATAGATAGATAGATAGAAAGATAGATGATAGATAGGTAGATAGGTGATAGATAGATAGATAGATAGATAGATAGATGATAGATAGATAAACAAATTTTAAAAATAATTTAAAAAACATACAGTATAACCTAACATGCAAAACAGTGTAGAAATATGCAATAAAGAAAAGTTAAAAAACCCAGCAGTTTGTACTCAATATGAACAAGAAAGAGAATATAACATGTTTTAGGCAGGTAGAGTGCTTGCTGCCAAGTTTAAAGAACTAGGTACAATACCTGGACCTACAATGTGGGAAAAGTTTCAAGTTGTCCTTTGAACCTAGTACACATAAGGTCAAGGAATTAGTGCAGTATGCTTAGAGTTTCTAAAATTTTCCAAGCCTTTGACCTCCTTTTCAGAAATACATAAGACTACTAAACTCTCAGAATGCTAGATTCATGGTCTTCTGTTCATTTCTTAGGTAGGTATGACTGTCATGTGTGTGGTAAGCTCTGTTGACCTGATGTATCCTAATCAGGTATCTTACAGATTATCTTTCTTTACATGAACATAGTATTTCCTACTAAAAAAGGCATTATGTAACACTATGTCAGTGCAAAGACATTCAAATTTTGAACTGGCTAATATACATACATATATATGTGTTATATATTAATATTATATAGCATAATATTAATATTTAATATATGTATATACATTTTATAAGCATATTTCTTGGTTGTTTTATTTGGGTTTTTGTATATACCATCCTTTGCCACCCCAATCTCTTTAAACAACCCAATACCAGGTAGGAGACACAGAAGGTTACTGTGGAGAAAGTGCATTGAGATCTTTTTAGACTACTTTCTACTGATTAGGCACATTGAGTTCCTTGGAGTAAGTCCTATCTTCTTGTCAGGATCTTAGCAATTTCCTCATTGTCTCTTTTCTCGTGACCACTTGACACACCAGCAGAAGGATCAGAAGGCAGCAGGAAGAAAAACTGCATCTTTTCTCTTGGGGTTCCGGTCATCTTATACCTCGTCTAGGATCCCCAGAATTAAACTATCTTCAACTGGCAGAATCACACCCCTGCCAGAGCAAGTACAAAGCAAACAGTCAGCTGCCCAGTACAGTCTGAGGCAGCCCCATATCCCACACCAGGGATTAAAACAAAAACATGTTTACACAACATAACTAGATGTGTGTGTGTGTGTGTGTGTGTGTGTGTGTGTGTATGAATGTACACAAAATTTGATATATTTTGTTTTGATTTGCTTTAAGATATATAGTCCTGTGTGTCTTAAGTTGGCTCATGCTTTCAGTGCAAATGTAAATGATCTTGAAAACTTGACCTTCCCCCACCTAACACTGAGACAAGAGGTGTTTATTACCATGCTCAGTTCATTATTTGCAGAATTTCATAGAGACTCTAAACATACTCTGTCACTCCATAAAGAGTCTTTACACATATACCTAAGAGTTATAGTTTTGAAAATGAGACAGCTTCCCTTTTTTAAAAACAGTTTTAAGATAAAAATATTTGACAAGGTGATGGTGACATACATTTTTAAATCTGGCACTTGGGAGGAAGAGACAGGCAAATTTCTGAGGTTGAAGCCAGCATGTTCTACAGAGAGAGACCCAGAACAGCTAGACCCACACAGAGAAACCATGACTTGGGAAAAGTACTTGAGATGTGTGTTTATGTCATTTGATGTTTTAGTATATACTTTAACTTACTTTTAATAAATATCAGTATTGATTATAAGATATAGGTCAAAGTTTTGTGCCTGTCTACCATCTTTGAAGACCTAAATTGCAGAAAAGGTCCAATTTCCAACACCAAAAGGCAAAGATCTTATTAATAGATTGGCACATAAAATCATGCAGATGATATGGTTTCTAATTTGTATTCTAAAATTGTCTGAAGTTAAGTAATACAAAAAGTTAGTAAAATAGAAAATGTATATGAAAAATTAATACATATTAATTATAATTAATAGTAAAGTTATTACTTTTGAGAATAGGTTTAGGTATATAAATGATAATTTTAACTGCTAATAGTTACATCAAACAATTGAAAATTTCACTTATTGGGAAAGCTTATTTGTCTAATAATCAGCATTGAATCATTTATTACATGGCCTAACAATTTTTATTGAAGGCACGAATATTCAACTTGAATTTATGAACCCTGAAATGATGTTTCATACCAATGTCTTAATACTATCCATACAAGTAATTAAAGAATATTCACTTTCACCAGGCGTAATTAATATTAACCAAGGATCTGTCTGTTCAGAAATCATTAATGTAACATTTGGAAGGTCTCTTCAAGTCAAAACAAAGCAAAACAAAACAAAACGAAACAAAACAAAACAAAACAAAAAAAACGTTGCGGATTATGAAAATAATTCAGGTAGCAATATTTGCCTTTGAACTGTTTTAATGTAACTATGATTGAAATGCAGTTTGGGAAAGGCATCACAAGCAGCCTAGATTCCTACAGATCCTGTATTCATTTCAGCAGAATACGTGTTCTAGATCATATGTCAAAATTCAAGGAGTTAGTGATAAAGGGGTAGGGTGAGTCCTCCATCTTCACTTCTCCAATTAAACTATCTGTTCACAATATCCTAAATAATTGTCTCACAAATATATTTTCATTTATTCTCAAGGATCATTATTTCACTCAAAAGTATAATGCTAAGAAGAAAATGAGTCTCAAATTCAAACAAAGGAAATTATGAAATGAACTGAGCTTGAGTATCCATTAGTGATTTGTCATTGAAACCAAATGACATTGTAGGCTTTAGTAAATAATCACTGTTTCTAATTATGCTTTAACTTTTCATATTAACTTTTTTCTTTGGGTTATAGAGCTTTTTAAAGTATAAGTTTAGCAAATATGAGAATTAGAGAAGCAAATTTTATTCTTATTTTCACATCGAAAACTAATAATCTCAACAATGTGTTTTCATAAAAAATGCTTGATCAGTAATATCCCAATGGGCTGACATGTAAAGGGTAAAGCTGTCAGGATCTCACAGTAGCCAAAGAACTACAGGCAACTAGAGAAGACAGAGAAATAGTCTTCCCCATGCGAGGACCACTCTATTCAATACCAGCTGGTCAGTCCTGAAGCCTTGGGGTCACATAATACAGGTGTTTATATATTTAAGGATAGCTGTGTGTGTTTATGTGTGTGTGTGTGTATGTATGTATGTATGTATGTATGTATGTATGTATGTATGTATAAAAACAAATAAAATGCTACTTTGAATTTGAAAGTAAATAAAATGCATAGGAGGGGTTGGAGGAAAAAAAGGCAAATGTAGAAATGATATATTATAGTTTCAAAAAGTAAATGATTAGTTAATTTATTTATTCAGTTTACATCCCAATCATAGCCCCCTTCCTCCTCTATCCAAGTCCCACCCTCCCTCTTTTTTCTCTATATTCCTCCTACCATACTCCTAAGAAAAGAGGAGCCCCCGTACCCCAACCTCCCCTTCCCAGTACAACAAGTCATATCAGGACTGAGTGCAGGTGGCCTGGCAAAGCAGCCCCACCAGAGGGCAGTGATCAAAAAGCATGTAAATAATTATTTGTCAGAGACAACCCATGCTCCCATTACTTGGGGACCCACATGAAGACCAAGTTGCCCATCTGGTAGATTTATGTAGGGGGCCTAGGTCCAGTCCATACATGGTATTTCAATTTCCAGAAGCCCACCCTGGGCCCAGGTTAGTTGTCTTTGTTGGTCTTCTGGTGGATCTCCAATTCCTTCTTGATCCTTCTATCCTTCCTCCAACTCTTCCACAAGACTCTCTATGCTCTGCCAAATGTTTGGCTGTGAGTTTCAGCATCTGTTTTGATCCCTTGAGGGTGGAGCCTCTCAAAGGACAGATGTGCCTTGCTTCCTTCTACAAGCATAGCAGAGTATAATTAATAGTGTCAGGGGTTGCCTCTCCTGCATGGGGAGGCAAGAATTAATTGGGCAGTCCCTCAATTTCTGCTCTATGTTTATCACTGCACATCTTTAGGAAGGGTAAACTTTTGGTCAAAATTTTTGTAGATGGGTTGGTATTCCCTTCTCTCCACTAGGAGTCCTGTCTGGGTAGAGATCAGCCTCTTCAGTCTCCATATCTGTCACTAGTGAAGTCTCAGCTAGAGTCCCCCAGCAGCATACCCTGTCATATGTCTCTAGCCTGTCTCAGAGATGCCCGATGCCATGGTTTCTCTTCTCTCTGCATGCCCTGTCTTCTGGCCTCCTCCCCATATCAGAGTCCCACACCCATTCCCCTCAGCACTCACATCAGATCCTCACCCTCATTTTCCTTCCTGCCCCCTCTCCTGTCTTGTTCCCTCTCTTCAAGCATGCCCACTGTCTCTTCTATTTCCCTTTCTCAGTGAGGTTTAAGCATCCTCCCTTTGGTACTACATGTGAACTCTAACACGGTTTCCCTGTACTATACGGCTAATATCTGCTTATAAGTGAGTACATAGCATGTCTGTCTTTCTGGGTCTGGGTTACCTCATTCAGGATGATCATTTCTAGTTCCATCCATTTGTCGACAAATTTCATGGTTTCCTTGCTTTTAATAGCGGAGAAGTAGTCCACTGTGTAAATGTAGCATAGCTTCTTTATTCATTCTTCAGTTGAGGGACATGCAGGTTGTTTCCAGATTCTGGCTATTACAAATAAAACTGCTATGAATGTAGTTGAGTCAATTTCCTTGTATAATGGGGAATATTATGAGGTATATACCTAGGAGTGTATAGCTGGGTCTTGAGATAGAGAAATTCTCAGTTTTCTCAAAAACCTCCAGATTGATTTCCAAAGTGGTTGTACAAGTTTGCACTCCCACAAGCAATGAAGGACTGTTCCCCTTTCTTCACATCCTTGCCAGCATGTGCTGTCACTTGAGCTATTGATCTTAGCCATTCTGATGGGTATAAGGTGGTATCTCAGAGTAAATTTGATTGAAAAAGTAAATTACCATATAAATAAAGGCTAATATTACTTATGTAACTACAGCCTTTGGTGGGTAGTTTAAAGTTGTCCATACGCAAGTAGTGTATAAAAGGGCTGTTCCCACAGGGATTCTTCAAGGGCTATAACTGTCAAGAAGGCAAAAAGGATCAGACACCAAAAAGCCTGCCCATAATTTAAGGGAAATATCTAGTTATTAATTTTATGAGGTGCTGTGGAAAATTCTATTTATCTACATACTTAGTCACTTTATAATTATAAAATGTACGTTGTTTTCTATTTACAAAGGTCCAGAGAGACTCAAATGGTATATACTCACTTATATCTGCATACTAGCCCAAGGAGCATGTCCCACGAAAGCCTTCACTTACCAGGAAACTGGGACAGAGGGGAGGACACCCTATTGGGACTCTAGATGAGAGAACCATGTGAGAATAGTAATGTAGAAGGATCCAGAGGGTCCTAGAAACCTACAAGTAAACATTATGATAGGCAGATTTGGGCCAAGGGGTCTCTCTCAAACTAAGGCACCAGCCAAGGACAATACAGGCAGTAAACTTTAAACCCCTACCCAGATCTAGCCAATGGTCAGAACAGTCTCCACAGTTGAGTGGAGAGTGGGATATGACTTTCTCATGTACTCTGGTGCCTCACATTTGACCATGTCCCCTGGAGGGGGAGACCTGGTGGCACTCAGAGGAAGGACAGCAGGTTACCGAGAAGATACTTGATACCCTATGAGCATATACAGAGGGAGGAAGTCCCCCTCAGGAACAGTCATAGGGGAGGGGAATAAGGGGAAAATGGGAGGGAGGGAGGAATGGGAGGATACAAGGGATGGGATAACCATAGAGATGTAACAAGAATAAATTAATTTAAAAAAAAAAAAAAGAAAAAAAAAAGGTCAAATTCATTATAGCCATCTAAGTGAATCTTGTTAGAATCAATAGACCCTATTATCATCTTCACTCATTTCAAAGAAATTAAGCTTTATAAACTTTAAATTACAATAGAAGTATAGGAAATAATATAGCTCATTGGTTAAGCACTTGTCTAACATGTCCAAGGTTCTGGGGAAATTCCTCAGTCCTACAAAGGAATAATGATCACAATAGAATTGTAACTGGAAATACTTAGTGAAATAATTGAAATTTATTTTACTAATAAAATATTAAAGTTTACCACCTGTATTGTCCTTGGCTGGTGCCTTAATTTGAGTGGGACCCCTTGGCCAAAATCTGCCTATCAATGGTCAGAACAGTCTCCACACTTGAGAGGAGAGTGGGATATGACTTTCTCACCTGCTCTGGTGCCTCACATTTGACCATGTCCCCTGGAGGGGGAGACCTGGTGGCACTCAGAGGAAGGACAGCAGGTCACCGAGAAGAGACTTGATACCTTATGAGCATATACAGGGGGAGGTAATCCCCCTCAGGAACAGTCATAGGGGAGGGGATTAAGAGGAAAATGGGAGGGAGAGAAGAATGGGAGGATACAAGGGATGGGATAACCACTGAGATGTAACAAGAATAAATTAATTAAAGAAATAAAGAAAAAATAAAAAAATAAAATAAAAAAATAAAAAATAAAAAATAAAATATAATATTAAAACTTTATGTATAACTCAGGTACACAGGAAGTGCCAGGAAACCTCCTGCACTATCGAATCATGTTTCATGTGGCATTTGGCAATGACTTAAACTTCATTATTGGGAAAACACTGGTATATTTACCAAAGGATTTTATATTTTGTGTGATATGTCTTCATCAAATTCTTAAGCTTGTTAATTCTGTCTCTGCAGTGCTTGCTTCCAATATCATCCAGATTTCTTTTGATTTGAGTTTAGTTTGAACTTTTCAGAAAGTCTTACATCAGCTACCTGGGTCTAAACATATTAATATCCATCATCTACTGGACTCCAACCCCTTACATTGGTGTTTGTTATAGCACTTACTACTTCCTGAGCTATGTTTTTAAATGATTTTTCTCTCTCAGTTAGAACAGAACTCTCAAAATTATCTGACTTCTGCATGTGTTTCTCAAAACCACCAACTGTGCTATGTATGTAGAGACAATAAAGAAATGTAAACAACTGACTGTAATTTCTATAATTTATTCACCAATTTAGAAATTTCTCAGCTGAAAAGTGGTGTTGTGCTTACTGTAATAAATAAACTTTGATTCTAAAATCTGGTGGTCTTAATATAAAATAAAGAATCACTATTGATTATAACTAAATGATTTCCCTGAAACTGCTGGAGCTTTTTGTGTTTTTGTTTTTGATTTTGTTTTTTGTTTTGTTTTGATTTTTAGCAAAATCAAGGATTTTGTATAGCACAGATGCTTGAGGCTGTAATGTAAAATTTTATAAATTCAGATATATATTCCAAGTATACTTGACTAATTTGGATCCATGCAAAGCTATATAAATAGTGAGAGTAAAATTATACCAATATTTTATCAGAAAATATTTGACTACAGGTAACTAAAGTATAGCACAAAATTCATGTGCCTTAAGGTTACATGTCATCAGCTCATGTTCACTGATTCTTAAATATATAAAATAGGATTTTATATCTGGAAAAGCAAATAAAGAAACTATATAGGCACTTTGATGGAAGGCCTTCTGGATTGTAGGTCTTATACCTTTGTTTATAGTGACAGAAAACAAACAAAATAATTTGTATCCAAATAATAGTTCTCAGCCAAGAATGATCTCAAAGGACACTTTTCTCTTCCTAAAATTAGGTTATGATGGACAAAGAGTCTAAAATGTAATCTGCTTTTCTCAAAGTAGGACTATTATTATTTCCTTATTTAGGCTCCAGTTAGCTTCTTATAGAAAACTTAGCTAGTTTCCCATTGGACCATATTAGTGCAACATTTTTATCTTTTTACCACATCCTGTCTTCCTTAGTCCGTTGCTTAAGAACAGCCTCTAGCATTTAAACCACTGGAATAAAAACTTCTCAGAACCTTTGACACACTATACCCAGTCTCAATAGCTTATGCTGTTTTTTCTATATATATTTTATTAAATCTTCCAATGATAAGTATTGAATCCAAACATACAGTAGATTTGAGTCTATAGGTTAAAAGCAGATGGAAATGAATCATGTTTGAGCATATGACCTTGTTGTGTTGTGGAGCATTTTCTGGGTATATTTCAAGGAGTAGAATATCTGGGTCTTAAGGAAGCTCTATTCCCAGTTTTCTGAGATAGCGCCAGATAGATTGCCAAAGTGGCTGTACAAGTTTGCATTCCTACCAGCAATGATGAAGTGTTCCTCTTTCTCCACATCCTTGCCAGCATGTGGTGTACTTGAATTTTTGATCTTAGCCATTCTAAGACTTGAAAGCCTATGACCATATAGTGGGGGAGGAGGCCCCCTCGGTCATAGACCTAGGGGAGGGGAATAGGGTGAAAGTGGGAGGGAGGGAGGGAGGAATGGGAGGATACAAGTGATGGGAAAACAATTGAGTTGTAATCTGAATAAATTAATAAATTTAAAATAAAGAAAACAAAAAAGAGAGAATTAATCAGCTGTTATTAAATCAAGGACAATTTGTGTATCACAGATAGACAGAGTTGTCCTAAGTAATGCTGAAATTACAATATCTGGTTTTCTAGTATATTTTTACAATATTCAATATCTAGGTCAATGTCAAAGTATACTGATATTGACAAATAAGGATACACTGATATTTTAATTGAGTGTTCCTCAGAAAACACTTCAATCTATAAACTGCCTTTGTGAGTTTACCAATACGAGTTTTCCAACTTCTTGGAATGTGGAGGTTTGGTGTTACAGACTCTGAACAGTGCTGAGTGATAATGTGAACATTCACTTTGTGTATACAATTTAAGTCTTGCAGTCATGTGGATTCTCAAACAATGATATAGCTGTGACACATTCTTGAACATGTTTCTTGGCTTAATTCTAGTAGTTGGTTACTGAAGAATAATACATAAATAAATTATTTTAGAATATCTTCTGAATTTTCCAATAAAATGATTAGCTTCATCATTGCATTCACATTATGTCATTATAACATAAACACCTAAAATAATGAACTTAAAAGAAACATGCTTATTTTTTCCACCGGGTCTTCAAAATGCCAGCCTATGGTAGCTCAGGATTATTGCTAAAGAACCATGGGTGGTTATACATCATGGTGGGTGCTTCCTGCAGAAGTGGCTTGCTCATATCCAGAAAGCAAAATGAAAAGAGGCTACATCACTATATCTCCTTCAAAGATACTTCCCTGTGACCTAGTCACTCCACAAAGGACCCACCTCTTTAATGGCCCACTACCTGCACACAAAGGCTTTAACATACAAGACGCAGTGAGACACCTATTGTCCAACCTGCACCAACCACCAATGTTTTAATCCACACTTTAAAAATGTCCACAGGGTTTTCTAATTGTATATGCATGATTAAGTATCACTTCTTCATAGGATGGTCTCATCAAGGAGTACATTTGCTGATTTTCTATTGAATACTGAAGTTAGTCTTTCTTAGACAGCTAGAATACTGTCCTCTTTGTACAATCTGGCAGTAGATAATTAACTACATTGCTAAGAAGATCTTGTTTGGGTTAGGCATGTTGTTCAGTGGCAGAGTGCCTACCTCCAAGGCAAAAGGCCCTGGGTACAATTCCTATTGTTACATAAACTGCCGATGGTGCCACATGTTTGTAGTGTCAACACTTGGGAGTAGAGGCAGGGCAATCTTGCTTGCCCTCTGCCTCACAGCAAGTAAAAGGGCACCTGGGCTGCATGATATTCTGCCTTGTAAATATATATACGCACAATAGTGGTTTTACTCAGTATGCTAAATTGCAATCATTTGACACTTAAAGTCTGAATGTATTTGTTATGTGTTAATCTGAATGTATTAGTTGGGTTTTTTAATGTAAATGTTGCAAGGTTATACTAGCATAGATGTAGAAAATACAACCTACAACATATCTAATCAATACTGTATCATTATTTATTGCTCTAGGGTGTAAAGCTTTATAGCTTTTACTGTACTGAAGATTGAGGCAACTACAGCACAATGTATCCATATATTTAAATATGTCTAAACAGAAATGTTCAATAAAGTCTAGAGGACAGCTTGTGTTCAGAGTAACACAGTATCTCAAAAAAATGTAGTAACATTACCATTTCAAGGAAAGTTTCCAAACCTTTCATAATCTTATAGGACCACTACATTCAACAGTTATGGAAGATATTTTTGATTGCTATAGCTCTAAGGGTACTAGTGACTGGAACCTAGATATTGAGGTAACTATGCTACAGCACACATATTGGTACACATGCAAATTGCAAATTTTGTCTTCCCCAAAACATGCAGAGTGTCAAGGTTGAGAAATTCTGGTTTACAAAATTTATTTATTTCAGGTGTTTGTCTTTAGGTTTCTATAAAACGGTAACAATAAGACTAGTCAATATCTCACTGATATGAACTAAAATTCACCCAAATATTGATAAAAATAGTAGGTAATAAGCTACAAAGTGATTACTTATAAATTCAATTCAGCTCACAAAATTCCAGAGTCACTGCCATGAATGATGTACAGGAGAGGTATACTTTTGAGTCACTGGTCTGACCATTGGGGATAAAAAAAAACAATATTTGGGATCCTTAAGATCTGTGGAGTATACTTCTATTTAGGGTTATCTCGTTGATTTGATTCAAGTTGGAAAGAGTAAAAGCCACTTAAAATGAGTCCAGGGTGGAAAGTTACCAACATAAGGCTCTTCAGTGTGCCCTTAAGTAATCTTGAGAGCAGAGAAAGCATTCAAGTCTCAGCAGCAAATCAATCCATTCGTTACTGTGGCAGTGGCTTTAGTCTCTGCTGCAGGCCAACTCTCCTCTTGACCCTTTTAAATTGTCCAACTGTGAAATGCACACCTAATCTATGACTCCTTAACCCTTTCCCTGGCATATCTCCTCAGGGAAAGTAGTAAACTTTAACTAAGGATCGTTTTGTGCTTTATCATCCCAACCTCCAACACAGGAGGAGTATCTCTGCTTCAAAGATAGACCACTGTCTCTCCTGCATACATCCTGGGTGACGATGATGAGAAAAGAGATCAAACCATCTGCAGATTCTCTAGGAATTCAGGTCTCAAACTGACATACTGACTCTTGTCCCAGTTCACTGTGTGTGTGTGTGTTTGTTCGCGCGCGTGCGCGCCTGCGAGCGTGTCCGCATGTGCAGTGGTATTGGAGGTCAGAGAATACATTTACGTAAAATCAGTTTTCTCCTTTCATCTCTACACAGGCCCAGGAATCAAACTCAGGTTGTCAGGCTTATTTGGCACTGTTCATCACTATGTCATCTTGCCAGGCCTCTGCTTTTTGACTTAGTGGTACATTATTCTGATTAATGTCAATTTCCAATTTTAAAAAAGCCTAATTTCATGTTTATATAAGACAGATTTGTATATTTTGATCTTGTTGCAGTTTATTTGTTTCATTAATTTAAGCCAGCCTATGAAGAAAAATGTTTTATTATGATATTCTCGCAGTTATGTGCCATTATCCAGTGTTCTAATTAGTTAGCCCTTTTCTGTCCTCTACCATTAACCATGATCTGGCTCTACCCAGTTCCCTTCTTTATCTCACCTTCTGCCTGGTGTCAAATGTATTCCATGGCCATCTCCTGGATACCATTGAGATAGATTGATGGATCTTCCATCTCTCTGATGATCTTTCATCAAATTTTCTGACTGGCTCAACACTGCTTTGGGGAGAGATGGACTGCTCATGTAGTTTCTATGTCACTCACCAGCACTGTGACATTATATAAGTTACTAATTTTCTGCAATCTTCCATTTTCTCATATCTAAAGTGAAAATGATAATAGCATTATGCCATAGTACTTCTATGACACAAAAAAACAACCTAAAACACTTCACAAAGTCCTGCACATAATTTATTATATTATTACTAAACAGCAATGTTAAATTCCCTCACATTTTGAAAATAACCTTGTAACTAACTTATTAAATGTTTTATTAACTCTCTTAGAGTTCCTAAGCAGAAACCATATTGTCTGCGATGAAAGCTAGTTTAATCCCATTTTTATACTGTTGATCCTTATATTTTTGTATAAATTTATTCTTCATGCATATGTTTTGGTGATAGATCTCTTGACAGTTCATTTATATTTGAAATTCAAGTTTTCTTTAAACTTAAATTTTATATTGTGGTTCTATTTTTCATTGTTTAAAGCTTTTCCATATTTCTTTTATTTTATTATATTATGTAGGAGGAAGGGATATGTGCATCTAAGTGCTGATGCCACCTCAGATTACAAGAGTGATCCTACCCAGGTCTTCTGTAAGAGCAGAATTTGCTCTTACTCACTGAGCTACCTCTTCAGCCCCTTTTTTATATACCTTGATCTATGGTCTTACATTAGAAAATGATATTAAATTCATAGTTGTTTCTCATACTCTCTCTTGGGAGGACGTTAATGTCAATTTAATTATTTTCAGTTTTATAATATTAGCATCCACTGTGCCCATACACTACTGCGATGTATTTCACCTGGGTCCCACAGCAATAGAGAAAGGAGACCATAGACTAAGACCTCTGAAAGCAGGGGCTGAAGGGAATCTTTCCTTTCTAAAGTTGCTTTTTGTGGAATTTTTGTCACAGTCATATATAACCAAATATACCCAATATAACCAAATATGGTCATATATAACCATATATACACACATATATAACCAAAAATGAGACTGCCATTTTAAATGCTGGTCTACTTTTTACTAATTTAAAGTAAACTTGCATACTCTTTCCAATAGTTTTGTACCAGTTCCCAGCTCTCTCCTAAAGGCCTGTGAAGAAAAGTGCAAAGGGCACAGGTCTAATGGTGATGACTCCTTCATTCCTTGCCAGCCTGAGTGTGCCTGTTTCCCCCTTCATGTTTGAAGGACCACTTTGCTTGAAATAGTATTCTTGGATAGTAAGGGCTTTTCTTTGTTTGCTATATTTAATTTTCCTAACTGTTTTGCCTGCCATTGGGACCCTTTTCCTTCTCCTGGTTCCCTGGTCCAGCATCAATGTGAGGGTTTACATGTAGTCTTATTGCATCTTGTGTCTTGCTAGGTCGATGCCACTGGTAGGCCTGCTCTTTTCCAAAGGGAAATAGTAGGTCTAGGGGACATGGTAGGTGTAGGAGAAATTGGGAGGAGTGGCTGTAGGGGAGGTTACAGTCAGGATGTATTGTATGAAAGAAAAGTAAATTTAAATAGAGAGAAGGGAAGGTCTAGGGGAGTGACTCAGTGGGTAAAAGTGTTTGCTATGCAAGCATAAAGATCTGAATTCAAATTTCTAACGTCCATATGAATAGCCATGGAAACCCTTATATCTACTGCAACCCCAGTGCTGTGGGGAATCCAGAGGGGTCAGGAAGAACATTGGGATTTTCTGGCCACTAGCCATGCTCCAGGTCCAGTGAGAGACTAAGTCCCAGTAAAACAAGATGTGTGCACACATGCACATACACACACACACACACACACACACACACACACACACACACACACACAAGAAAGAAAATAAAGAAGGCTAATCTGAGTATTATATTAGAAAGAATGAATATTGCTTTTGCATAGTTTCTTATTAATTGGTTATAGTGAATATTTACTTGCAGCTAACAAAACCCACAAATAAGACAGATGCATAACTCATAGCTTTCTTATTGTTTACAAATCTCTAATAAAAGATTATCTAATGCAAAGAGAGGACTGTTACTCCAAGGACTAATTAATTAATGTACATACACACCAACACTCAGGCATATATAGACAGAAAGTGTTAATAAATAATAAAGGCAAAAATGCATTTATAAAGAATTTCATTCTCCAAAAACCTTTCTTACACAAAACAGTATGGCATCAAAAACAAGTGGTGAGGAATTCAAAGTGAGAGCTTGGCACACATATATCTCTCATGTGTTTAAGAAAACCAATGCCTAATTTATTTTTATTTCAAAGCAGTTTTCACAAATAGGAAAAATGGCCATTTTTACAAAGAGCATTTCTCTAAACGAATATTATAGATCTTTTCACAAGGCAAGATAAATGAAAATTGGTTTGGCAACAACCAAAATTTATGTTGAGAAAATGGACAGTTTACCTTAGCAAAAATAAAAAACAAACAAACAAACAAAAACAAAACAAAACAAAAAACAGTTCAGTAGGTTTGTAAACAATTCATATTTCCAGTGGACTGTTAGATACATGAAGCCCTCATCATGACTTAGTTATGTACCTTCTGTTATATGGTACTAAACATACTGCTCCAGACACAGTAGGCAACATCTACCATTCTGCTGTATATTAGTCTAGTGGTTATTTTGGCTAATCAGGGCATTGAACAAAATACATCGAGTATACAGAATAGTGTTGGTATGTTTACCCAGCATACAGGAGGCCAGGGGTTTGATGTCCAGTATCAAACATCAAAGCAAATAAAAGACAGACTAGAGTAAGTATTTTACAAACACTTAAGCAATATACATTTTCCTGTAAGTGATTAAGTCCTTTGAAAGGAGTGGCTTATTAATGATACCCAGCTAATATTTCTTCAGTTTCTCAATCTTGTGATCTTTACTCTAAGCTGAAACCATGAAATGTTGTCTTAATTCATTCTATTGAATTATATAATAAAAATTTCAGAGACTGATAAAATGCCATGTCATGTTTCTAAATTCTATCTTCTATACTAGTGAAAATAATGCTGCAAATGGTTTACAACCACAGGAGTTCCTAGTTTTATGACAGTTCTATCATGATAAACTCACTGCAAACTGAAAATGCTTTCTGAATTTTTATTATCATTTATTCAGATTACATCCTGAATGTTATGCCTTTTCTTGTATCTTCCCATTCCTACCTTCCCTCCCTCTTCTGCCCTACTCCCCTCCCTTAGACCTCTGAAAGAAGGGGATCTCTTGCCCCATCATATGAACACAACCTATCAGGTCTAATTCAGATAGCTTGCTTCTTCCTCTGTATGCCACCAGCATTTCCCACCAAGGGGAAATGATCAAATCGGGTGCACCAGAGTTCATGTTAAAGGCAGTTCCTGCTCTCCCCACAATCATGGAGAATGAGTTGTCCATTAGCTAGATCTGAACAGGGGTCTAGGTTTACTGCATGTATTGTCATTGGTTGGTATAACAGTTTGTGCAGCCCTCCCCCAAGTCCAGATCCACTCACCTTGATGGTCTCTTTCTGGGGCTCCTGAACCCTCTGTGTCCTTCCATCCCCAACTCTGTGAACACCTTAGCTTAGCAGAGCTGTGTGATCGACTGGTATCTGCAGCTATCTCTGCTTTGAATAACAGGATACTTTGCACTGCATATCACTGGTTCTGAAATCCATAGACAAATCTCAATCTGTGGTTTTTCCTAAAAGAACACTTCCCCTGAACCATCTTAAAGTATAAATCACATAAGGCGAGCCATCCTAAGCTATGGGCCATTTATTGGTATTTGATTTATTTTTCTATTTTCAAATAATACTCCTTTCATATATTTTTGAATTTTAAATTTTAGATAGCAACAGCTAACATTTAATTTTTAAGTATTCCACCTATATTTAAAATTTTTGATTATATTTTGCTGAGCAGTCTCGGTGTACATGTACAGATATCTGACATTTTTGTTCTATGAAATAATTTTTAAAGTATGAATACACAAAGAGTTTAACAGTCAATCAGAAAAATAACCTTTTCTTGGTTATCTATATGCATAGTTGAATTAAAATATTTTATATTTTCAGAAATTATCATATTGAAAAGGTTTCCCTTGTGTTGAATTCCCTTAATATAAATAAGTTCTGTGCTTCTAGTTCTCCCTGTCTTGCATTTGGAGAATGGCTATTGTTTCTGAATTCTCTTGGATCATCTTTGCTTTGTTTTTTATTAATACTTTTGTTAATTACTTAATTATGTGTGTACTTGTGTACATGGGTACAATGTGGTGCCATCAGAACTTCTGGAGTTCAGGAGACAACTTGTGGGAGTTAGTTTTCTCCTTTCATCTTGCGTGTACCAGAGGGACTGAACTCAGGTCATCATCAGACTGGGTAGAGGAGTGTTTTTATTCACTAAGCTATCTCTTAGTTCAGATTTTGCTTTGTTTTGCAACTGGTTCCACTATATGTCAAACTGTCTTGTGTGCCTGGTCTTCCTGTGGGCACATTCATGCTGGGGTCACACGAATGGGTCACATACTCAATTCCTGACTCCATTCAAAGAAGGATATATGTTATTTTCCTTTAGGGTTCAGGAAGAACAAAGTAAGTTAGACTAAGCAGTGAGGAGGGGAACAGTTAATTCTCAGCAGACTCAATCCCTGGCCGAATATTTCATCCATGCTTGGTGTATACACAGATTCTGGCTCAGTTGAAAGACTGTTTTAAACAACATTTAAACAATAGGGTGAACTGCCATTAACATAATGCTACGTTATATACACTGTCCAGAGACAAAACTAAAATTGAAGGTGTTAAAGCAGAAGTATCTCTGGAGCTCTAAATGGTGTACAATACACGAGTTTTCACATAGAAATATAAATTAAGAACTTCTAAATAAGCCCTTCTATGAAAACTGCTCAAAGTACAGGCACCTACAAGGGCAGGTTGAGCATCTAAAGTGAAAAGGGGGGAAACCTAAATACTTCATAAAGAAAGTGTATGGTCAGATAAGCTTAACATCTGACAAGAGACATTTAGTCATCCAGTCTTCCTCAAATGATTGTGTGACTCCTGTGAGAAAGGACATTTTTTTAAAAAAAAATCAAATTGCTTCCACCACGAGAGGTACCAGATAGTCATATCCTGATGTGTCCTAGAGGACAGGAAGAGACTAAGCCAAACACAAAAGGAAGAAAAAAAATTGAAAAGGAAGTGTTGGGGATCAAACACATAGCTGTTCACAGCAGTGATTTAAAAAACAAAAGCCCTTTCTACATCTAAGCAGAAGGATAATTCCTGACAATGCACAATAGAACTGCGGAAAATTGTTTACCTTGAAACAAACCAAACCAAACAGGGATCACTCCTTTCAAAGCAAACTGCAGTGCACAGCACTCTGCAGTGAAACTTAAATAACTGTGTAAGCGTTAAATAAAATTTTCTTTGCACAATAGGTAGAAAAAATATTATAGAGAAAGCTCCACATTTGACCTACTAAAGCTAGGCATGTATTAAAGGCAAGAGAACTCTGAGGGAAAGAGAAATTAAAAGAGCAGAGACCAGCAATATTTGACAAGTGCTGAATTCTTTAATATACTTCCTGTAAGATCCCATTTAGATTTGCACGATGGACATAAACAGCCTTGGAAGTGGCTTCCAAAAATCATTAGGTCTACAGAATTTGTATAAAAATCTCTACAGGAGTTACATAAAAATCATTAGGTCTACAGTACTTATGTACATTTGTACCATTGACACCCCAAAACTCTACATGTAGCAATCCCATTTTACCACTTTGAAGCCAGCTAGCCAAACTGATCTTCTGCAGTTTCCCACAGTGAAGAAGCAGTCTATGCCATGCTTGTACAGAGAAAATGAAAAGGAATTTATTAGTTCTGTGTACATGCAATAATATCAAACTATAGTGTGTGTGAATATGCAAGCAACTATCTATGCAGTTGCACAAAAAGTGGATAACAATGCCAGAATTTGTATTCGAATATAATATTAAATGTTACACATAAAAATGTACTTAGATTTATGTGGAAGGAAAGCAAAAGAGAGATGGAAAAAAAGGAAGAGAATAGTGCATGAGATAAAGGGTCAGAGAATACACAGTGGAGGGAATAAGAAGACTTTAAGCTGGTCAAAGTACATACGTTATATAGTTGTAAACATTGTCAACTAAACCAAGTTCTATATACAATGATTATGTGACAATTCAAAAGATGATTGACCATTCCTATTACCAAAAATTACATTGGTATATCTATATATGTTTATATACTATGTCTGTATATTACTTTGTTTTCACAGTGAGTATATGTGACTATAGGTATCTTCTAACACACTTTTATGTGTTTGAGGGAGAAGAAAGAAAGGCATACAGGAGAACAGGAGAAAGAAAGAAAAAGAAAAGATGGAAGGAGCGAAAAAGGAAACAAGAAAGGGAGGGAGAAAAAACTACTTAGTGATTAGGACAGATGTTCTGACTTATTAAGTAGCATGCCCATCAAGATTTTGTCTGAATAATGAGATTGACATCACATACATATATACAGTTAAAGATTTTTTCAAATGTTGACTTGAGCTTTTTGAATCCTGGGAGATTACACATTGTAAATAAATGTTTTATTAAGATTTCTTAATGTTTTATTAAGATTTATTAAGATTACATTGGGTAATGACAAGCTAAAAAAAACAGGATTAAATATAATTAAACACTATTTTGAAACAGCTATACAGCTTTGTCTGATTTATTTTCCCTCACCCACTTAACTGTGAATGAACAACATGTAGTACTGTGGAAAGGAAGCAAGTTGGACAGTTGTACCTACAGATTGCTATGATTATTCCATTCAGGGCAAAAAATTAACTTAGGATTTTAACATGTAAATGGGAAGGTGATAAAGGAGACAGAAACTTCAATGAAATTAATAGAAGACGCAGAACTGAAAACAGAAAGTTCTCATAAAGTACATATTCTTTGGAATACTCAGGGACACTTTGAATATTTTTGTTTTTTCTTTTTTTTTAATTTATTCTTCCCTCATATATTCCATCCTAACTGCAGTTTCCTCTCCCTGTCCTCCCCCAAGTCTCTTTCTCCACTTCCCCTTTCTCCTGATCCATCCCTCAACCCATCACCTCTCCTCAGAAAAGAGAAGGCTTTCCAGGGATATCTACCAAACATGGCAAAACCAGCTACAATAACACCAGACACATATTCTCACATGAATGCTGAATGAGGCAACCCAGTGGGAAGAAAAGGGCCCTACAAGTAGGCAAAAGAGTCAGAGACTGCCCCCACCCCCACTGTTAGGAATCCTGCAAGAGCATCAAACTACACAACCTTAACAAATATGCACAAAGCCTATGTCAGACCCATCCAACTTCCTGATCTCTGTGAGCCCACTTCTGTCCCAGTCTGTTGATTCTCTGAGATATATCTTGTCATGTCCTTGGTCCCTCTGGCTCCTACAATCCTTCCTCTCCGTCTTCCACAGACTTCCCATCTCTGCCTAATATTTATTTGGCTATGGGATTCTGCATCTGCTCCCATCAGATACTGGTTGAAGTCTTTCTGGTCTCTCTAGCGATGATTATGGTAGGCTCTGGGCCCAGCACACTCTGCAGGCATGAGAGCCAGAGGATTGGGATCAGGCTGTAAAGTGTCTAAATAATAAAATTAATGGGAAAATTAAAGAATTTTCATTACACTTAAAAGCTTCCTAAAGCTCATTAACACATGTCTTATCTCTTCCACGTCCTCTAAAGATGTTTGCTCCTAAAAACACATGAGTGTTTTGACAGACATATTGTTCATCTCACTGGGGTTTTAACTTGTGTTTACTTAGAAAAAACAATACTGACCCTTATTAAAACATTTAAACACAACTTATAAACTGGACTTTCTTATCTTTAAGGTAATATTATTTTTGAGCTTTCATATACTAGAATTGTAATGCTCATATTCTGAACACAAATCCTTCATTGGATGATTTATTATCATGTATATTTGTTTTATTACAATGTCTAATTGTTGGTAGTTAATACAAAGCACCGCGTTTTATGTATTAATCTCTTATTCTGCAACCTTAGCAAGGTTACTTATCTGTTATTGAGTTATTTTCTTTTTGGAGATTCTATATGAATTTTCTACATTAATAATAATTTTCTTGATTAAAATTTCATGTTAATTTCTTTCTAATATATAGTTTCTATTTATTGTTCTTCCTTCATTACTAAGGTTATAAACTTTAGTATAATCATGATTGTTTCAGTAGAGAAATTAAAGAAGTTTTATTTTTAATTTTCAGAAGAAATGAGTGTTTTATCATTTGATGTGTGACCAGCTTTAGGTATTTGTATATTTTTATATTAAACCAACCTTTAATAGGTAGAGAATTTTTTTACTCTCAATTTATCAAAGTATTTATATTCACACATTTTTCTTTAATTTGATCCTGTATTTATAAAATGCTTTGTACTTGAGGTTACTGCATCATTTTTTTTTGGTCAGTGTAACTATGAATATAGTAAATTACATTAACTTGTTTTCAAATTAGAAGCCAAGTATGAGTAGCTGTTAAACACTCCAATTGGCTTTAATATATCTTTAGACAATGTTACTTTTTAGTAGCTAAACTTTTGTTGAGGTTTGTTTTTTGTTTTGTTTTTTGTTTGTTTGTTTTTGCTCTTTTTTCTCTTTAAAAATTTATTCACTTTATATCCCCTCCCTCCTTTCTCCAGGTCCCACCTTCCCACCCTCCTCCCCCTACTCCCCTCGCCTAGTCATCAGAGAGGGGAGAACTTGTCCTTTTCCAACTGGCCTCAGCCTATCATGTCTCATCAGGACTGCCTGCATCCTCTTCCTCTGTGGCATGGTAAGGCACATTGGCAGGGTGAAGTGATCAAGGTACATACATGGAGACCATGGCAAGGAAAGTCCTTGTTCCTTTTAATAAGGGATCCATATGGACACTGAACTGCCTATGGGCTACATCTGAGAATGGGCCTATGTCCTCTCTAGGCATGATCCTTCTTTGGTGCATCCATCTCTGCCAGTCCCCCTGGGATAGATTTGATGGTTCCTGTCCACTCTTAGTCTTTCTATCGACTCACTCATCCATTGGACTTCCTGCACTCTTCCCAGCGTTTAGCTGTGAGACCAGCTTATGCTTTGGTCCCCTGCTGTGTGGAGTCTTTCAAAGGAAAACTATATAGGCTCCTATCCTGTTCCCTCTCTTCAATTGCTTCCAGAGTCTATTCTATTTACCTTTCTGAATGAGAATTAAGCATCCTCCCAAGGACTTTCCTTTTTATTTAGGTTCTTTAGGTCTGTAGATTGTAATATGGTTATCCTGTGTTATATGAGTAATATCAGCTTATAAGTGAGTATATACCATGTGTATACTTCTGAGTCTGGGTACTTCACTCAGGTAATCTTTTCCAGCTCCATCCATTTGCCTACAAGTTTCATGATGTCCTTGTTTTTTATAGCTGAATAGTATTCCACTGTATATATGTACAACAGTTTCTTTATCCATTTCTTGGTTGAGGGAAATCTAGGTTGTTCCCATTTTTGGGCTATTACAAATAATGCCACTATGAACATAGTTGAGCAAATGTCCTTGTCATATGAAAGGCATCTTTTGCGTATATGCCCAGGAGTAGTATATCTGGGTCTTGGGGGAAAGATGTTCCCAATTTTCAGAGAAAGCACCAGATTGATTTCCAGAATGCTTGTACAAGTTTGCACTCTCACCAGCAATGAAGGAGTGTTCCCATTTTTCATTTCCTCACCAGCATGTGCTATCATGTGAGTTTTTGATCTTAGCCATTCTGAAAGGTGTAAAATAGAATCTCGGGATTGTTTTAATTTTTATTTTCCTGATGGCTAAGGATTTTGAGCATTTCTCTAAGTGTTTCTCTGCCATTAGAAGTTCTTTTGTTGAGAATTCTCTGTTTAACTCTGTATCTCATTTTTAATTGGGTTATTTTGTTTGTTGTTGTTTAATTTATTGAGTTCTTTATATATATATCAGATATTAGTCCTCTGTCAGAGGTAAGGTTGGTGACGATCTTCTCCCATCTGTAAGCTGTCATTTTGTTTTATTGAAAGTCTCCTCAGCTTTACATAGAAGCTTTTTGTTTCATGTGGTCACTTATTAATTGTTGTTTTCAGAGCCTGAGCCACTGATGTTCTCTTCAGAAAGTTGTCTCTTATGGCAGAGAATTCAAGGCTTTCCCCCACATTTTCTTCTAATAGATTTAGTGTGTCTGGCTTTATTTATTTTTTTTAATTAATTTATTTTTTTAATTAATTTATTCTTGTTACATTTCTATGGTTATCCCATCCCTTGTATCCTCCCATTCTCCCCTGCCTCCCATTTTCCCCTTATTCCCCTCCCCTATGACTGTTCCTCAGAGGGATTAACTCCCTCTGTATATGCTCATAGGGTATCAAATCTCTTCTCAGTGACCTGCTGTCCTTCCTCTGAGTGCCACTAGGTCTCCCGCGCCAGGGGACATAGTCAGATGTGAGGCACCAGAGTACTTGAGAAAGTCAAATCCCTCTCTCCACTCAAGTGTGGAAACTGTCTTGTCCATGGACTAGATCAGGGTAGGGGTTTAAATTTTTCGGCCTGTATTGTCCTTGGCTAGGGCCTTAGTTTGAGCGGGACCCCATGACCCAAATCTGCCTATCATAATGTTCTACTTGTAGGTTTCTAGAACCCACTGGATCCTTCTACATTGCTATTCACCCATTGTTCTCTCATCTAGAGTCCCAATAGGATGTCCTTCCCTCGGTCCCAGTTTCCTGGTAAGGGAAGGCTTTCATGGGACATGTCCATTGGGCTAGTATGCAGCTATAAGTGAGTATATACCATTTGAGTCTTTCTGCTTCTGGGTTAACTCACTCATTATGATCATCTCTAGCTCAATCCATTTGTCCACAAATTTCGGGAATTCCTTGTTTTTAATAGCTGAGTAGTATTCCATACTGTATATGTACCACAGTTTCTTTAACCATTCTTCTACTGAGGGACATTTAGGCTGTTTCCATGATCTGGCTATTATGAATAAGGCTGCTATGAACATGGTTGAGCAAATTTTCTTGCTGTGTGCTGGTGCATCTTCTGGGTATATTCCAAGGAGTGGAATAGCTGGGTCTTGAGGAAGCCCTATTCCCAGTTTTCTGAGATAGCACCAGATAGATTTCCGAAGTGGTTGTACTAGTTTGCATTCCCACCAGCAATGAAGGAGTGTTCCTCTCTCCCCACATCCTCTCCAGCATGTGGTGTCGCTTGAGTTTTTGATCTTAGCCATTCTGATGGGTGTAAGATGGAATCTCAGAGTCGTTTTGATTTGCATTTCCCTGATGACTAAGGAGGTTGAGCATTTCTTTAAGTGTTTCTCAGCCATTTGATATTCTTCTGTTGAGAATTCTCTGTTTAGTTCCAAGCCCCATTTCTCAATTGGGTAATTTGTTTGGTGGTGTTTAATTTCTTGAGTTCTATATATATTTTGGATATTAGACCTCTGTCAGATGTAGGGTTGGTGAAGATCTTTTCCCAGTCTGTAGGCTGTCGCTTTGTTCTCTTGACCGTGCCTCTAGCCTTACAGAAGCTTCTCAGCCTCATGAGGTCCCATTTATTAATTGTTGACATTAAGGCCTGGGCTGTTGGTGTTCTGTTCAGGAAGTTGTCTCCTGTGCCAATATGTTCCAGGCTCTTCCCCACTTTTTCTTCTAACTGACTTAGTGTCTCTGGTTTTATGTTGAGGTCTTTAATCCACTTGGATTTGAGTTTTGTGCAAGGTGACAAATATGGGTCCAGTTGCATTTTTTTACACATAGACATCCAGTTAGACCAGCACCATTTGTTGAAGATGCTATCCTTTTTCCATTGAATGGATTTGGCTTCTTTATCAAAAATCAAGTGACCATATGTGTGTGGATTCATATCTGGGTCTTCAATTCGATTCCACTGATCAACCAGCCTGTTGCTGTGCCAGTACCATGCTGTTTTAATTACAATTGCTTTATAGTACAATTTGAAATCAGGTATGGAGATTCCTCCACAGCACCTTTTATTGTACAAGATCGTTTTTGCTATTCTGGGTTTTTTGTTTTTCTATATGAAGTTCAGAATTGAACTTTCAATGTCTTTAAAAAATTGTGTAGGTATTTTGATAGGGATTGCATTGATTCTGTAGATTGCTTTTGGTAGGATGGCCATTTTTACTATGTTAATTCTCCCTATCCATGAGCAAGGAAGATCCTTCCATCTTCTCATGTCACCTTCAATCTCCTTCTTCAGAGTTTTGAAATTTTTTTCAAACAAGTCCTTCACTTGCTTAGTTAAAGTAACTCCTAGATATTTTATGTTGCTTGTGGCTAATGTGAAGGGTGTGGCTTTCCTAATTTCTTCCTCGGCAAGCTTGTCATTTGTGTATAGGAAGGCTACAGACTTTTTGGAGTTAATTTTGTATCCAGCCAAATTGCTGAAAGTATTTATCAGCTGTAGGAGTTCTCTGGTGGAATTTTAAGGGTCACTTATGTACACAATCATATCATCTGCAAATAGGGATAGTTTGACTTCCTCCTTTCCCATTTGGATACCCTTGATCTTCTTTTGTTGTCTTATTGCTCTGGCTAGAACTTCGAGTACTATATTGAAGAGATATGGAGAGAGTGGGCAGCCTTGCCTTGTTCCCGATTTTAGAGGAATTTCCTTGAGTATCTCCCCATTTACTTTAATTTTGGCTATTGGCTTGCTGTAGATAGCCTTTATTATGTTGAGGAAAGTGCCTTGTATCCCCGATCTCTCTAAAACTTTAAACATGAATGGGTGTTGGATTTTATCAAATGCTTTCTCTGCATCTAAAGAGATGATCATGTGGTTTTTTATTTTCAGTTTGTTTATATGGTGGATTACATTGATGGATTTCCGTATATTAAACCATCCCTGCATGCCTGGAATGAAGCCTACCTGGTCATGATGAATGATATCCTTTATGTGTTCTTGTATTCGTTTTGCAAGAATTTTATTTAGTATTTTTGCATCGATGTTCATAAGAGAAATTGGTCTGAAATTCTCTTTCTTTGTTGAGTCTTTGTGAGGCTTAGGTATCAACGTGACTATGGCCTCATAGAATGAATTTGGTAATGTTCCATCCAATTCTATGTTTTGGAGTAGCTTGAAGAGTATCGGTATTAGCTCGCCTTTGAAGGTCTGATAGAATTCTGCACTGAAACCATCTGGCCCTGGGCTTTTTTTGCTTGGGAGACTATCAATGATTGCTTCTATTTCTGTAGGGGAAATGGGACTATTTAGCTTGTTTATCTGTTCTTCACTCAACTTAGGCAAGTGAAATTGATCAAGAAAGTCATCCATTTCCCTTAGGTTTTCAAATTTTGTGGCATATATGCCTTCAAAGTAGGATCTTATGATTCTTTGTATTTCTTCAGTGTCTGTTGTTATGTCTCCCTTTTCATTTCTGATTCTGTTGATTTCAATACTGTCTCTCTGCCTTTTAGTTAGTTTGGCTAACGGTCTGTCTATCTTATTGATTTTCTCAAAGAACCAGCTCTTGGTTTTGTTGATTCTTTGGACTGTTTTCTTAGTTTCTAATTTGTTAATTTCAGCCCTGAGTTTGAGTATTTCCAGACGTCTACTCCTTTTGGGTGTTTCTGCTTCCTTTTTTTCTAGGGCTTCCAGCTGTTTTGTTAAGTTGCTTATGTGCAATGTTTCCAATTTCTTTTTAAAGGCACTTAGTGCTATGAGTTTTCCTCTTAACACTGCTTTCAATGTATCCCACAAATTTGGGTATGTTGTTCCCTCATTATCATTGAATTTCAGAAACTCCTTGATTTCTTTATTTCTTCCCTGACCCATGTGTCATTTAGCAGAGAGTTGTTTAGTTTCTACGTACGTGTAGGCTTTTTGTTGTTTCTGTTGTTGTTGAATTGCAGCCTAAGAGCATGGTGATCTGATAGGATACAAGGTATTATTTCAATCCTCTTGTATCTGTTGAGGCCTGCTTTGTGACCTACGATGTGATCAATTTTGGAGAAGGTTCCATGGGGTGCAGAGAAGAAGGTATATTCTTTCTTGTTTGGGTGAAAGGTTCTATAGATATCTGTTAGATCCATTTGACCCATGGCATTGGTTAATGATGTTATTTCACGGCTAAGTTTCTGTTTCAATGACTTATCCTTCAGTGAGAGTGGGGTGTTGAAGTCTCCCACTATTATTGTGTGGTGATCGATGTGTGGTTTAAGTTTTTTTAGCAGATCTTGTATAAATGTGGGTGCCCTTGTATTGGGAGCATAGATGTTCAGAATTGTGATGTCATCTTGGTTGGCTTTACCTTTGATGAGTATGAAGTATCCTTCTGCATCCCTTTTGAATAATTTTGGTTGAAAGTCTATCTTGTTTGATATTAAAATGGCTACGCCTGCTTGCTTCTTGTGACCATTTGCTTGGAATATTTTTTTCCAACCTTTTACCCTGAGGTAATGCCTATCATTATAGGTGAGATGTGTTTCTTGAATGCAGAAGAATGTTGGATCTTGTTTATGCACCCATTCAGATAGTCTATGTCTTTTTATTGGAGAATTAAGACCATTGATGTTGAGAGATATTAACGACCAGTGACTGTTAAGAGTCTTAATTTTGATGTTGTTTCCAATCGAGTGTTTGTGTAGTTGTGTTTTTGCCATGGTATAATTACCTATTTCCTGAGTAGTTTTGGTTGTAGCTTGACCCTTTGGGATGGAGTTTTCCTTCTAGTACCTTCTGTAAAGCTGGATTTGTGGATAGGTACTGTTTGAATTTGTTTTTGTCATGGAATATTTTGTTTTCTCCATCAATGTTTATTGATAGTTTTGCTGGGTAAAGTAGTCTGGCCTGGCATCTGTGGTCTCTCAGGGTTTGCAGGATCTCTGTCCAGGCTCTTCTGGCTTTTATGGTCTCTGCTGAGAAGTCTGGTGTAATTCTGATAGGTTTGCCATTGAATGTTATTTGGCCCTTTTCCCTTGCAGCTTTTAATATTTTTTTCTTTGTTCTGTATGTTTTGTGTTTTGATTATTATGTGACGGGCAGTTTTCCTTTTCTGGTCAATTCTATTTGGTGTTCTGTAGGCCTCTTGTATGTTTATAGGTATCTCTTTCTTTAGGTTGGGGAAATTTTCTTCTATAATTTTGTTGAGAATAGTTTCTGGGCCTTGGAGTCTGATATCTTCTCTTTCTTCAATGCCTATTATCCTCAGATTTCTTCTTTTCATGGTGTCCTGAATTTCTTGGATGTTTTGTGTCAGGAGTTTTCCAGATTTGGCATTATCTTTAATGGTTGCTTCAAGATCTGTGATTGTATCTTCTAGACCTGAAATTCGTTCTTCCGTCTCTTGGATTCTGTTAGAAAGGCTCACCTCTGTGTTGCTCGCCTTCTTCTCTGAGGTTTCACGTTCTCGTTTTTCTTCTGTCTGTGTGTTTATCATTGAATCCATTTTTGTCTTCAGATCTTGAACTGATTTTTTTATTTCTTTCACCTCATTTTTTGTATATTCCTGAGTTTCTTCCATTGCCTCTTTATAGGTCTTCAGAGCTTGAACCGTTTTAATTATTTCTTCCATCTGGTTATTTGCATTTTCCTTAAATTTTTCCAGTTCCACTCTATGTGCTTCTTTTATGTCTCTCACCTGTTTTGCTGCATCTTCCTGTATTTGATTACGAATTTTATTTGTTTCCTCCATTAATATGCTCCTTATTAAGGATTTGAGGTCATTTTCTTGTATTTCCGTTGTATTTGAGCTCTCTGGGTTGTTTTCTTTGGGATAGCTGGAAACTGGAGACGCCATGTTGTTTTGAGGTTTTTTGCGAATGCTTTTACGCTGTCCTTTAGACATCTTGCCGGCTTTGTTTTCGTTGGGTAGATTCCCGAGTTGGATGGAGGGAGTCTGATGATAGATTCACTTGTTTTCTTACGGTTTCTGTAGGTTGGAAGCTCTTATGTTTCACTGTTGTGAATGGCAGGAGGTTAGCCCTGGCGTTTTGGGCTCTCACAGCCAGTGATCCTCAGCTCTCCTGTGCTGTGGGTCCTGTAATCGTTCTGGGTCTCTGGATGAGCGTTGGGTCAGGCCAAGTTATCCACAGCCTTCTGGGTTCCCTGCCAGGTCCAGCCAGGGAAACTAGTCCCAAACCACCGTCTGAGCTCAGCTAGTATCTCAGGGCCTGAACCGTCTGCCGAGCTTAGCTAGGAATTCTGGGCTCAAAATGCACACAGGGTCCAGCCAGAATTTTCGGGCTAGGACTGCGCACCAAGCTCAGCTAGGGGTGTTTGGCCAAACTGCTTGCTGTGGTCAGTTATTGACTCATGCCCGAAACATCCGCACAGCTCAGCCAGGAATTCTGGATTCAAACTGCACACTGTGACCAACCAGAGTCTTAGAGCCAGGACTGTGCCAAAGGCTCTACTAGAGACTCTGGGCCCAATCTGTCTGCCAAGCATGGTTAGGGACTGTGGCCCTAAGCTGTACGCCGAGCTCCACCCGAGTCTCAGGGGCAGAATTGTGCTCCGAGCTCAGCCAGACACTATGGACCCACACTGCACGCTGAATTCAGCCCGGGCCTCCAGGCCTATACTGCGTGCATAGTCCAGCCAGAGTCTTGGGGCTGACGAGCCCGTGTGCACAGCTGAGGAAGAATCCTTGGGCCTAATCCGCCCGGCAAGCCCAGCTAGGGCCTCTGGGCTGAATCTGCGTGCTGACCTCAGCCTGCGTCAGCGCCCTAAAACTGCCCTCTGAGGAGAGCTAATGTCTTGAGCAGAACTGCTCGTTGATGTGTGCTAGCGCCTCCGGTTGGACTGAGCGCTCCGCCCAGCCTGCATCACAGCCAGTGAACTGGCTGCACTGAGGTGGTCCTTCGGTGGAACTGAGTGCTCCGCCCAGCCTGTGTCACAGCCGGTGAACTGCTGCTGTGCAGAGACGGGCCTGGGGTGGAACTGAGTGCTCCGCCCAGCCTGTGTCACAGCCGGTGAACTGCTGCTGTGCAGAGAC
>OU015744.1:65452900-65477160 GCA_907169655.1 Acomys percivali
TCCGCCCAGCCTGTGTCACAGCCGGTGAACTGCTGCTGTGCAGAGACAGGCCTGGGGTGGAACTGAGTGCTCCGCCCAGCCTGGGTCACAGCAGGTGAACTGCTGCTGTGCAGAGATGGGCCTGGGGCGGAACTGAGTGCTCCGCCTAGCCTGTGTCACAGCAGGGGAGCCGTGACTCTGCTAAGCTGTTGTCTTGGGCAGGATTGCCCGCTGCGCTGAATCAGTGTCTCCACAGCACTGCGCCCTGAGCCGTACCCGGGATTCTGGGGCTGAACTGTCCGCCGTGTCCAGCTTGGATCACAAAGCACCACGCGACCCAAATCCTGTCCAGTGTCCCCTCTCCCGCAGCAACTCCCACCGGCCACCACACTAACCGCCTCCACTGGATGGCTCTGAGCTGCAAACCTCAGTCGCTGCTGCTGGTGTTGCTGACGCTGCCTGTGCCGTCGCTGCTCTGATCCGAGAAAATCCGCACTCCTCCCGTGTGTATGGGCACGCAGGTCCTCCGCACCCTGGTCCTTCCGAACCGTGGAGCACTCCTGCTGCCGTGGTGTCGGGATCCTGGTGTTCCTGGCTCAGAAATCTGTGCAATTCCCCGAACTGTTCACTGGAGCTTCCAAACACGGTCCACACTGCTCGCCGCCATCTTGGATCTCCCGTGTGTCTGGCTTTATGTTAAGGTCCTTGATCCACTTGGATTTGAGTTTTGTGCAGGGCAATATATATGGATCTATTTGCATTTTTCTAGACATCCAGTTAGTCCAGCACCAATTGCTGAAGATGCTATCATTCTCCCAAAGGAGCTATTTTGGTTCCTTTGTTAAAAATCAACTGTTCATAGGTGTTTGGGTTTATTTCTGGGCCTTTGATTTAATTCCATTGATCCACCTGTCTGTTTCTAAGCCAGTAACATGTAGTTTTTATTATTATTGCTCTATAGTACAGCATAAGATCAGGGATAGAGATATCTCCAGATGTTTTATTGTACAGGGTTGTCTTGGCTATTCAGGGTTTTCTGCTTTCCCATATAAAGGTGAGAATTGTTCTCACAAGGTCAGTAAAGAATTGTGTTGGCATTTTGATTGCAATTGCATTGAATCAGTAGATTGCTTTTGGTAAGATGGCCATTTTTACTATGTTAATCGTACATAGCCATGAGTATGGAAGATATTTCCATTTTCTGAAATCTTCAATCTCTTTCTTTCTTTCTTTCTTCATTTTTGTTTGGTTTAGTTTTTGAGTCAGGGTTTTTCCTTGTAGCCTTGGCTGTCCTGGACTCAGTTTGTGTCACAAACTCACAGTGATCTGCCTGTCTCTGCCTCCTGAAGGCTGGGACTAAAGGCATGCACCACCACACCCAGCCTTCTTCAATTTCCTTTTTCTGATACTGGAAGTTTTTTTTCATACACTTGCTTGGTTAGAGTTACACAAAGATACTTTATGTTTTTGTAGCTATTATGAAGGACATTGTTTCCCTAATTTTATTCTTAGCCGATTTGTCTTTTGTATACAGGAATGCTACTGAATTTTTTACTTAATTTTGTATTCAGCCACTTTACTAAAGGTGTTTATCAGCCATAGGAGTTCCCTGGTAGATTGAGGTGGTGCACTTATGTAGACTATCATTTTATGTGAAAATAATGTTACTTTGACTTCTTATTTCTCAATTTGGAACCTCTTGATCTCCTTTAATTGTCTTATTGCTCTAGCAAGGATTTCAAGTACTATATTGAAGAGGTACATAGAGAGTGGACAGCTTTGTCTTGTCCCTAATTTCATTAGGATTGGTTTAAGTTTCTCTCTGTTTAATTTGAAGTTTACTATAGGTTTGCTGTATATTGCCATTACTAAGTTTAGGTATGTGCCTTGTATCCATGATCGCTTCCAGACTTTTAACATGAATGGGCATTGCATTTTGTCAAATGCTTTTTATTATTTATTTATTTATTTATTTATTATTTTTGTCTAAGGAGATGATCATGTGTTTTATTTCTTCCAGTTTGTTTATGTGGTAGATTACATTGATGGATTTCCATATATTGAAGCATTCCTGTACTCCTTGCTTCTATCTTTAGTAGAAATATTTGAGTCTCTAACTCTCTTTTCGAAAGATTCCATATGTTATTTGAATCAGAGTAATAAAAATATTATAAAGTCAACTATACTATGTTATTCCTCCAAGGCTTAAAATATATACACACAACATATGTCAGTTTATTCATCTTCAACAAAGAAGTCATCTAAACAAAGAATTTATTTTTGTCTTTTTATATTTATAATGGGTGATTATATAAATATAATGATTTGAAACTACAGGACTATTCAGGTTACTAAATCTTTTTCCAACTGAGGGATGAGTTCTTTTATCTTTCAAAATATTTCCTCATTTTGTTAAATATTTTATGTTGTTTGTTCAGAGTCTCTTGGTTTTCCATTCTTTGGGTTTTTTTTTTTCTTTGTTTGTAGCCTACTGGATGATACCAGCCATGTTGTTTTGGGTACTGTTGATCATTATTTGCATTTTTTCAAGTCCTCTATCAGATTGTCTACAAAATAATCAGTATTACTGATCTTCTCATACAACTAGGCCTTTCTTCTAACTTTTGGTTACTTTACCTTTATTTTTCTAGTGTGAAAGGTTGGACATGAAGTTACTGATAATTGACTTGTTTTTCCAGAAACAGTATTTTATATTTTAAAAATCTTAAAAATTATGTGCACATGATTGTGTGTGTGTGTGTGTGTGTGTGTGTGTGTGTGTGTATTCATCCATTTGACTACAAGTATCCTCAAAGAATAGAGGAGGGAATTGTATCACTTTGTGTTGGTGATTCATACGTTTATGAATCAACATGAATGCTAGGAACTGAACTGGGTCTTCTGCAAAAGCAGTGTGTGCTCTCAAATGTTATCATAAATCAAACAATAATTTCTCTTTAAGGAGTGTTTTACTTCAAAAACAAAATGGTAATATGTTATACTTTAAATTTCATTTTGCTAAAATTAGTTTCAATTTCTGTTGGGAGTTTTTGAAACAGTGTTATTGAATTTCCAAATATTCTTAATTTTCTAGACGTCTTCTGTTGTTCACCTCTAATTTAATTCTATTATAATCAAAAATCTTTTGCATGAACTGAGTACTGGAAGATCTATTCAGACTCCTTTGTGAATATAAGTCTGATTTACCTTAATAAATGTATTTTGAGGGATCTGTAGAAAGAGATGTGCATTCTTGTTGTGGATACATATTCTATAAGATCTATCAGGAGAAATTGATTCATAAAGTTACATAAATCTATTTTTTTAAATGACTGTTCTTTTTCTAGTATGCTCTGGGAAATATATAATAATCTACCAGTTTATGTAAGAATATAATTTTCTTAGTATTTGCACATGTTTTGTTTCTTAAATCTTGAACTTCTTTCATGTAGTTATTAAAAATATGCGCCTTAAATTCTTTTATTCAGTTGCCTTCTTATGGCTCTTGACAAGTCATAATTGACTCACATTTTCATGGCTTACTTTCTCTGTTGCTCAGGGTGCCCTTGAACTTGTGATCCTTATATCTCAGCTACTCAACTAGCAGCTATCCCAGGCACATTAAGTGTACATTACAATGCTTACATTTATTAATTCTTTGAAATGCACATTGCTACACTTACGGTGCCCAACATTCTTTGAGATCATATACATATACATATTATATTTACTCAGGGTTCTCTAGAAGAATATAACTGGTAAAAATTGATGTATATGGAAAGAGAATTTATTACTGTGATTCACAGGCTGTGGTCCAGTTGGTCCAACAATGTCTATCTACCAACAGAAAATCAAAGAATACAGGAGTTGCTCAGTCCATGAGGCTAGATGTCTCAGCTGGTCTTCAGTACACACACAACCCTGAGGAAGTAGGCATCCAAGGCCAGTGAAAGAATGAACTTGCCTATGAGAGTAAGGACCAGCAAGCAAAATGAAAGCTTCTTCCTTCCATGTCCACTGTACAGGTTGGCACCAAAAGGTGTGGCCCAGGTTAAATGGCTAATATCACTTCAAAAGTTCAGCATTAAAAGTGGGTCTTCCCATTTCAATAGATTTAATTAAGAAAACAAGTCTCTCTCACAAGTGTACCCAGCTGCTTGTGTTTTCATTAATTCCAGACACAGCCAAGTTGACAACCAAAAAAAAAGCCATCAGATGTACATAACTGTTTTCATATTTGAATTGACTTTATTTTTATTATATGTTGCATACAGACATGAGTCTTCAGATTCTATGCAACCTAAAAATCTCCAAACATTAAGTGAACATATAGAACATTCATACAACAAAAAATTTAATGATATTGAGTTAAAGTCTATCATTTTTAAATTTTTCATATGAATTAAGTGTTTTAATAAATTAACTTTTAAATCACTGTGCTGTTGCACATTAGATGCCTCCTTAATATTGCAATCTCAGAAAATCAAAAAGAAAAAATCAAGGCAGTGTCAGTCACACAAGCTCCCTGTGTGTGTACAGATTTACAGTTCAGCATTGCATGGGGATAAAATGGAAACGAGTAAACATCATTGTGTTTTCTGTGTTCTAAAATCGCAACATAGCATTCAGCCACTCCCTTTGAGCAGGAGATTTTATGAGAAGTGAGTAAAAATATTTTTCCCGTAGCATTTTTCCTATTTTCTTTTTTTATTAATTTATTCTTGTTACATCTCAATGGTTAGCCCATCCCTTGTATCCTCCCATTCTTCCCTCCCTCCCATTTTCCCCTTATTCCCCTCCCCTATGACTGTTCACAGGAAATACAGCAGGTTACCGAGAAGAGACTTGATACCCTATAAGCATTTTAATTCAATCCAGTAGATACAAGCTTTCATATTAGTTGTCACAAATAAATGATTGACAAATTTTCATAACCCTCAACAAAGCAAAATATTCTCTATTTAGAAGAAATGTAAATCTTTACAAAATTTCAAAATAGCATTTGACACTTAGGGAGCATGTACAGAAATTGGGGCATTTTGCCTGATTATTCATGAAACGGTTAGGGAGTGTCATCATTCCCCTCACAAAAGGAAATCTACAGATACAATACTAAATTTCAAGATCACAAATTGTTCTCCCTGGAAGCATCTATTGAATTTGGTTTTCTCTTGTTGTGCATCTCCTTGCCAGAATGACAATACCTTCCTCTCTATTAAGAGTAGGTGTCTCACGGTTTCAGAGAGAAAGGGTCACGATGAAAGATATTCAATTCCTGTGCACTTGCACAACGTGCAACTGACAGTTATCGGGGCTGAGAGAAAGCATGTGGACAGTGAGAACTAAATGATCTCTCTCTCTCCTCCACCTAAGGCTGTGGCAATTTACTGACATCCTTGCAGAGGACACGCTCGCATTGTTCCTAGAGCTTGTCAGTGCTAGGATCACAGGATACGATCACACAGTCATCTCTCTGCTGCTCTCCCCTCTAACAACACTATTTCAAGTGTATAGGTTACCACACAATTAAAACGTCATTTCCATATAAATAACTTTTCCACACTTTAGACAGAAACACATGTTCTTTCATCTTCATGCTGATATTCACAGTCCTTACTGGATATTAATTTTAAGTATTGAGAAGCATCGTTACTCACCTCTTTCTTAAACAACCCAATTGTGGCCTACATAATATTTGCATATATAATGCATACATCTATTTAATATGAACTAAACTAGCCATATACTCATGGAGCCAACACTATAAGAATGTAATTGATATATCATCTATTTGCTACAAAATATATCCTTGTGCCCATTCCTTTCTGCTTTTTAGTGGTAAGAAACTTTCATATGAAATATAAACTTTAAAATTTTTATTTTGTATTAGCTTATATTTATTATACATTAAAATGTGTTTATGGAATGTTTCCATGCTGTTACTCTTATTTCCCCCTGTCTTTCTTGCTTCTCCAGCCTATATAATTTTCCAGTACAAAGAAGAGCACATTGACAAAAGCTCTATTGCCCAGCACATCTCTAAAACTCATGGATTGGAAATAATCTCAACATTTTTAAAAGATGCATAGTCTTAATTGCTGACAAAAAGTAGAATTACCTGGGAAAAGAGTCTCATGGAGAATGGTTTGAATTGGGGTGACCTGTGGGCATGCATGTTAGAAATATTCTAATTGGATTAATTAAGGTGGAAGAGTCATAATGAATGTGGATGACACTGTTATCTACAGGAGCCTCCTGGAATGTGTAGATTGGAAAATATAAGGTGATTAGAACACATGCTGGTTACTGTTGTGATACAACTAGATGTTTCAAGTTCCAGCCTTTTCATTATAATGGACTGTAGCCTGAAACTGTGAGCTAAACATACCCTTGCTTTTTTCTCAGGGTGTTTTGCCACAGTAACAGAAATGAAAGTAGGTCATTTATTTATGACATTTTGCCAGACCTATTGTTTTATGTCTCCTTTCCTTTCTTTTGGTGAATTATGTATTTTCTGTGTTCCTGTTTATTTTGAGTAACAACTAATAATTTTCACACTGATTTAGTCCTGTGAGATTTATTGTGTACACTCACAAATCACCTTAGTGTATATTAAAGTCATATGTTAGCACACAGCACACTTATAGTATATTCCCCCTGTTTCTCCCAAACATTTCACATCATTTTATTATTAACTGTTAAAATCTCCATAAGTAGAGCATTCAGTGATGTTTTCAGAAAATGTGTATCTATATGGCACTTGTATAGCTGGCTGTGTAGTTACAATATCATTGTGTTGGTTTTTTATTTCCATTGACTGATATTTTCCTTATGTTTTAAATACTTTAATATCCATTGAAAGTCTGCTTGTGATAAATTATTTCAGCTTTCTCCTTCTAAAGAAGCCTTCAACCCATCTTTGAAAGGTATCTTTGATGGATAAAGTACTTTAAGTAGATTTTTTTCAACTCTTCAAAGACAGTGCTTCAAGTCTTTCTTGCATAGCAACCAAAAGAAATCAGCTGTCATTCTTATCTCCAATCCAATGTGATATTTTTCTATCTTCTTCAAATATTCCCTCTTTAGTTTTAGCTTTAAGCAATATGAGTAATTTTCCTCATGTTTTCTGTTGCTAAGGTTCTTTTCACACGCAGACCCTCTTTATATGAATGTTGAGTTCCTATGGACTATTTCATCTTCAGATAGTCTTCTCTCTCTCCCTGTTTTCCACAAGTCCATGCCCAGTATAATTACCTGCTTTGCTTCAATTTTGTTCTTGTTTCTGTCTTTATATGAACGTTATTTCACTGTGAGTGAATTCTGTGACTGTCTTCCATATACCAATTCTAATTTTGAAGCCTACAGTCTGCAACTGATCTCCCTTGCTAGATTTTTCATCTGAGACTTACGAGCATTTATCTCTAGATACTTGATTTAAGATAGTTTTGCATATTAATATTTCTACAGAATGTACATAATATATCCTCTACAGTTAGAATATGTGGGAAAATATATCTGTATATACATACTCATTTTAAATGTCACTATTTTATTTATATATTGACAATGATAGTGGATTGTACTTTGATAGTTTCTCATTGTAGCTTATTTATTTCTCAAACATATTTTATATTTCCTTTGGAATGCTGTTAATTTAAAGGCAGTTTGATGTTTTCATTCTGATTAGGTATTAAAGAGAGGCATTTGCTTAGTATTAATTACCCACCCCAACAAAAAAGCCCTTTTCAGTATCCAAACCATGGCTTGTGAATTTTGTTTCCACTCTTGTGTGACTTGGTATTCTTCTTAGTATACATTATTTCCTTCCACCTGGAATGTTTCTATCACATGTCCATCCTGATGTAAAAAGGCTAATCAGTGATCAGGTACATAAGCGTTCAAGGAATCTTAAAATCTATGGAATTCTGTTATCCACTTTTTTTCTTCCCATAATGTTCTTTGAAGTCTCTCTTCCAAGCCTTCCAGAAATTCTTCATTAATTTGATTATTTATTACACTTTATTCATATTATATCCTGATTGTTATCCCTTCCCTCATGTCTTCCTATTTCCAACTACCATCTCTCTTCCTCCCTATTCTCCTCCCATAGATCTCTGACAGAAGGAGTCCTCCTCCCCAAGCATTGACCACAACCTATCAGATCTCAAGATAGCCTGTGTCCCCTTCTCTGTGTGCCTGCATGGCCTCCCTACCAAGGGGAAGTGATAACACTGGGGGCGCCACAGTTCATGTCAGAGGCAGTCCCTGCTCTCCCCCCAACCATGGAAAATGAGCTGTCCATTAGCTGTATCTGAACAAAGGTTCTAGGTCCCATGTATGCATTGTTGTTGGTTGGTACAATAGTTTGTGTAGGCCCCTCTGGGTCAAGATCCACCTACCTTGTAGGTCTCCTTGTGGGGCTTCTGAACCCTCTGGAACCTTCCATCCCCATGACTCTTTCATACTACTCTCAGCACTCTGCCCAAAGTACAGCTGCCAGAGGACATCTATGTTAGGCTAATATTCAATAATAAGTGAGTATATACCATGTGTGTCTTTCTGGGACTATGTTACCTAACTCAGGATGAATCTTTCTTCCTCCATCCATTTGCCTGCAAATTTCAGGATTTCCTTGTTTTTAATGGCTAAGTAGTATTCTACTGTATAAATGTACCACAGTTTCTTTATGTGTTCTTCAGTTGGGGAATATCTAGGTTGCTTCCAGACTTTGACTATGGGAGTGCTATCTTGTACAACCACTGTAGAAATCAACCTGGTGCTTTCTCAGAAAATTGGGAATAGTGCTACCACAAGACCCAGCTTTTCCACTCCTGGGCATATACCTGAAAGATTCCACCATACAACTAAGACATTTGCTCAACTATGTTCATTGTAGATTTATCACCAGTAAGTGTTTATGGCAAGTGAACCACCCTATCCATTTTATCAGTAACTGGAGTAATGGTTTCAAAATCTTGTTGGTTATGCACAGTCTATGAGGAATTACTTACCTTTGCTGTATGCATAATGGTTGAAACTATTTTACTTACTATCCCTATTAGTTACTTGTTTCAGGAATGAATGAAGTTTCAGTTATTATATATAGTTTCATCTCATCTGGAAGCAAATGTTAAATAAAACTTTAAAAATATAATGGAACTACACTGTATAAGTCATTCTAAAAACTTACTTTCAGTCTCATAAACTATATTTAAAGAAGAAGAAATGGTTTAATGGGTAAGGACTTGAGTTCAGACACTCAGTACCCACAGAGAAGCCAAGCATGGCAGCACATATCCATAACCTAACACTGATGTCAGGGATATAAGAAGGATGGATATGAAATTCACTGATCAGCCTCACTACTACCAAAATGGATGAGTTAGCAAAGGACTGAGAAAGACTCATTTTTGTTGACTACTAGCCTCCAAATGCACTCACATGTATGTGTATGAACACCTTCATACAAAAATGCATACACCACACATGTACACATACACACACACACACACACACACACACACACACACACATACCCATATACACACATGCATACACACAGAAGCATTCATTAAAGATTATTCAGGTTTCATGTATCTAGTTTAGGAAGAAGATTCATAAAAGACATTATGTTTACTCCTTCAAAAAAGAAGATACTTTTTGGTAGAGTTCAGTCAGACAATATATGCCGTATCTAGAAATTGTAAAAATGATGTTTAAAAAGAGTTGGCTACCTGACGTAGAGAAATCAAACAAATTGATTTGCAAGTTTCCTCCTGTTAGCTAACTTTCATAAACCTGAAAGGTGCAACACAGGCAGCTTTGGGAGAAACACAATCAATGATCTTTACCCAACTCTTAGCCCTATTAGCTGAGAGCAACCTGGGAAGCAAGATGTACTCTCTTGTGAAATGGTGGCACTATTGTTATAGCAACAGTAACTGACCTTTACTTAGTTACATATCAGGACCTGCCTATAAGAGGGAGTCATGCCTGGTACTGTAAATATGACAAGTCCGTATTTAAGGAGTCTTAATCCTGGGGGAAGGGTGTGCTGACTACTGCAGTTTAGATAAATTGACAAATTGCTTCTTAAATGTCTGTTTTTGTACTCATAGGCAAATGCCAGGTTTTGGCCTTAATCAGAAAAGCTTTTCTTTCTAGGTGAATAATGCTGCATGCAGAGACTGATGACTACATAAGTTGTTAAGAATAAGTAATGGATAAGTTCAGAGCCCTAAACAATACATTTATACTATCCCTTCTAAAGTCCAAGAGAAATGAGTAAAATGCACAAAAGAATATAAAGAAACCAGAAGAAAGGAAAAAGGTTGTGAAATGCTATCTTCTGGACAGAACATAGCAATTATAATCACGAACTCACAGTAATTGTGGTACCTAAACTGGGGCTGCACACAAATGGGCCTGCGACCGGCTAGCTATGAAGGTCACATGGGCAGGAGGGTCACTCCCCCCCTCTGGATTTCCCCTTCAGGGAAAGCAGGAATCAGTGTTTGCGTTCGTGTATGTACTAGTACCTTCACCAAATTCCAACTGATGGTTCAAAATCAATAATCACACAGATGGCCATGGTACAAGTAAATGGCTCACAATACAAACCCTGAAGTCACAAATGTGAGAAAGGGAAAGGTGTTAGGGTGGTGGTGGTGATGCTGGTAAGGATGAGAGGCAGATAAGGGTGAATGAGTGAGTGGAAAAGTAAGCACAATGCATTTTAATCATTTTATTTTATCTCTGATTTCTCCCTTGCCTTGTATCAAGCCAAAGCTGTAACATAGGTGTTTTGTTTTTATCTTTCCCTTCATTCCTGACATAGAATGATTTCATGTGAGTATACTATATAGTTCCGAGGAAGCATTAAAAGCACTATATTACAGTACTGCTCGGCAAGCATTTAAAAAATAACACCTAATTGATCTTAAAAGTCCACTCAGTGTAGCCTCTGAGAACACCTTACAGAGAAGAAATTCACAGCAAATGCCCTGGTTCCTTTCCCTATGTGCAGCTCCCTATTATAAACCCATATTGGATAAAGTGCAGCCTCACCAGGGCCCAGTTTTCTTTGTCCTTATACTATGCACTAAGTAGCTTTATTAGCTGAGCCTTTCTAATTCCTGATATTGATGTATTAATTAGGTTTTAGCTAGTTTTAATCAAAAAGAAAGGGAGGGAGGGAGGGAGGGACAGAGGGACAGAGGGGGGGAGGGAGAAGAAATAAGGTGGAAAGGGTCAGGGAAGGAGGCAAAGAGAAAGAAGCCTGAAGGAGAAGCCTCATTTCATGGCAGTCAAGCATACTGTATTGAGAGTGCGTTGTTTAATGCAGTATAAACATATACCTTACACATGGCATCTAGCTGGAAATGATCTTTTCACTGCCTTTGCCCCACCCCCTGAAACTTACTACATGAATTATCACTCAAGTGCCGGATACAGAACTTCTGTCCAAATTACCAATTGTCGGAGAGTCTGTAACAGTCTGAACAACAAAATCATCTGTAAATAGCTTGTTAAAGGTGTTTGGATTACAAGCCTCTAAGGTTCTTTGAGAGCTTGAGATGTTTCAATGGTTGTATGATAGCTTCCTGTGTGCATAAACCTTAAAGAAAATTTAAGGTATTTTGTTGTTGTTCTGTTCAATTCATGGTCCACACTTTTACATTCCAGGTTATTTGCATTCCATGCAAGGAGATTTATGTGCAAATATTGCAATAGATGTAGCCAGCTTGTATTTACTGATTTGGTGACTATTATTTATGTGAATGTTCTAAAATAATCATTACTGTATTATCTACAGAACTTCAAAGTAAAGGCCATTTACACTCTGAGTCACCTATCTGTGGATATGTCTGTCCCTAGAGTCTGGGAAATGGCCGTTTGAAAGCTTATCATGGTACTAGGAATGGGACTCCCCAGGAATTCACTTTCCAAATGTTTAAATGGTGCAGACATCTGGCTTTTCTTGTCAGCCTCAGGATTCCACCAGCACTGCAGTATTTGGCTGCACCACATTTATTTATGTCACTTCTAGGTCTTCTTTCACTAACTTCATAGTTTTCTTCCTTTGTTATTTTGGGCCCTGTGGCATAGCTCAGTCAATCAATTCCTGCAGTCAGGGCTGATGCTGTGGGATTCAAATATACACTAGCCCCAAAGACAAACGACAAACAATGGCAAGAGCAAGCTGTCACTAGACCAGCTGATCACCCTGAGATTGAATTGTTTCTAAATGTATGTCAATTCAAGAACAGGCCTCAGATATATATATATATCTGGGGGAGGTATGAATTCAGAGCATTTCTGTTCTTAACTGAGCAGGGCTGACCTTGCATTTAGAGGCAGGGGTGGAGGTAAAGCTGTGTGACTGTCAGCAGTATGAGTAAGTGCTCTTTATAGGAAGCTGTTTTAATTCCCCTGCTAAACCTGAACAATTGCCAGAGACCTGGAGCTGAGGATGCAAGCCTTACCCTGGATTGATTCTTTTAACTTTCTACTTCTGCACGATGACGAAACAAACAAACATTTGTAGGATAAACAAGCATCCTACTTTTATTTCCTCTAATAGGAAAACTATTGTTATTTAGAGATTTTTTTTCATGAACGCCTTCACCAGAATATTTTAAATTTTAACCCCCACAGAAACAGAGTTATTTCAAAATCTTTTCTTTTGTTTGGTATTTCAAATCAATTAATAAACACATTCCTGGTAAAGAGGCATCTGCTGTGGAGGAAAAGAAAATGTACTTCTCATTAACACAGACCTGATTGAAATTTAAATAACATTGGATGAAAATACACAGGACAACAGCTTAGAGAAAATACACAATTACCCATAATAATGACAATTATCTATTTTGTATTTTAAAGATTTATTATTTTTTATTTATATATGTGACTCTATTTCAGTTTGTGTCTTTCTTTATCTCCTTCAGTCAGTGTGTGTGTGTGTGTGTGTGTGTGTGTGTGTGTGTGTGTGTGCATGTCACATCTGTGGGTTTCTGTAGAGTCCAGAGGAAGGTATCATATCTCCAGAAGTTGGAGTTCCATGTGGTTTCAAACTGCCCCATCTGGAGGCCGGTAACCAAATTTAAATATAACTACAAGTGCTCTTAAGTGTTGAGTCATGTCTCCAGCGTCCTCCATCAATATTTTATTTTGCTATTTCTAGATTTCTATATGGAATTAAAATTCCATAAGAGTAACACCTTGCATGTCCTGTAGAAAATTATCATTTTTAATGGTGACTAAAGACAGGTTAGATGCTTTTATCATCTGCATCACTCTATGACTCTAATAGCTCATGGTTTGCACCTTCCTACGTTAAGGAAACTACATATTGAAAGTATTATTAGCCACAGTGATTGCATGGGAAAGGCAAAAGAATCACAACAGTGGAACAAAAATATGCTTGAAACTCTTGCCCTTCTCAATAAAGGAACTAGGAACATGGCTTTAATGATTGCCTTTCCTCCTAGTTTATTTTGTGATGTTAGCAAATGATCCTATTTTTGCAAATGTATTTAAATTTCTAGTTCTATAAGTAGTTCGAAGTCTGTTCATTGAAACCTTGTGTCCTCTCCATATGTCTTGAGTCACCATGTCAACATCTACAGATATGTCATTTCATCACTGTGCTATACTTATTGCATTAGTACAGCAAAATATATATATATCCATTCCCTGTTGACCACATGGTTTCAGTGGTTTTACTTTGTTTCACCAGTCAAAGGTGCCATGAACACTGTCAACCCTATCTTCTGACGCATGCTTTGATGCATACTTGGGCTGTAGTAGAGGTCACAGCACAATGAATTCTTCCCTGTCCTCTTTGTTGTTAACTATGGGCTAAATTATCACATTAATTCACATTTCAGTCAGCAGGATTTTCATTGCCTTACACTATACCAAGGTGTTGTAAGTCTCCATTTATGTTATTGTTGGCACTTTTATGATGAAACTACAGCTATTCTGTTCAATTTCTGAATTGCCTGTTAAATACTTTCCATGATCTTCAAGGGAAAACTTTCAAGTATTTTCTTTTTCTGAGCTTTAAGAAACCATGCCATGCCCTCTTATAGTCCAAGGGCTTTTTCCCTTTCTTTTATCAAATTTAAGAAAACTCACTTTTGTGTATAATGTGTGACAGGTTGTGTGAATTTCCCTTATCAAAAACTTTCTAATTACAGTTGCTGACTTTTAAAATGATAACTGAATGCTAATTTCTATTGACTAATATTTTTGTATGTCTAGTTCCAGAAATAACTCTCATATACATGTTCAACTGATTTTTAAGAGAGAAAATGAGCAAAGGCATTTAAGTACTTTTAAATAAGTACTTTCAATAAAAATGTGTATGCCACTCAAATTAACTTCTAACTGTAATATACAATACATAAAGATTAAACATATGTGTAATGCCAGAACATAACATCTACACTACTACAGTTTTTGATTTGTGCTCAAATGGTATATAAAATGTAACAGAGGCACTCAACACAGAGGCACAAATGGTGAATCTATTTCATTAATAACTTCTGCTATTCAAAAAATGTTGGAAGATTAACATGGGGTTAATAGTTAAGATGGAGATCACTTAAAAAATAAAGATAAAGTTAAACACATGTAAGTATACAGAAAAAGAAAAGTGAAGGGGGGAAGATAAAGACTTTCAAAACTGGATCTGAGTTTCTAGAGACTCTTTCAAATATACACTAATTAGAACATTAGCAAATTAGCACAAAAAAAGTTGGACAGTGCTGTTATGCATGCTAGGATGTAGAGAAAGTGAGGTTCTTGTACATTTTCAGTGGAGACATAGAATTAGCCATTGTGGAAAGTTTGAACAAGCTCACTGTACATCTACCTAACAGTTTAAACCCAGGCATGTATTCAAGATAATAAAAGCATGTCTCTACATAAGAAATTAGATGAATGTTCACAGCAGCTTTATATGAAGTAAGCAGAGAGTGAGAAAAACCCAGATGCATATCCACAGATACGAGGACTAAAAGTCATGGTACATCCATACAAATCATACCTACTAAAATAATACAATTAATATCAATACATCCAATTATGAATCAATGAATCAATATATGAATGTGCTGAGTAACAGAAGGCAAAGGAAAAGGAGAACATGTAATATTCGTTTATGGGTGTAAACTTCTAGAAAATACCAATTAAGGATTGCAATAGTTATTGCCTTGTTGTAAAGGACAAGAGGCCATAAGGGGATAAAAATATTTAATCATGGATTATAATGAGAATTCAAAGGTTTATATAGGTCAACATTTATTTAAATGTATATTTTAGTATATGTATTTTAATATTTGCTACTTATACTTTCTCAAGGCTGTAAAAAGAACATCCTATCAGTAAAATTTCAAAGTGCTTTTATGTTCAAGTTAAGGGTCACAGAAACACTTCCACCATCCCGAGTTCTTTCAACACTGTACAATGATTCAAAGTGATAGTTATAAAGGAAGGAAATGATTCCCATGTGATTCAAGAAAACGGAAAATTTTCCTTATTTGGTAAAAAGTTGACTTAGCTATTTTCCTATTACTGTTAAATCATTTAAATGAGCTTACAGTTTCAGGGATTAGAGTCTGTGAAGCCAGAGTGAAGGTAGGGTGGGAGGGACTGCTAAGAGCTCACATCTTGATTAATAAGCAGAAGAGAGAGGGGGAGGGAGAGAGAGACAGAGACACAGAGAGAGACAGAGGCAGAGAGATATAGAGAGAAACAGGGAGATAAACACACACACACAGAGACAGAGACAGAGAGACAGAGACAGAGACACAGAGACAGAGACAGAGACACAGAGACAGAGAGACAGAGAGACAGGGAGATAAACACAGAGAGAGAGACAGAGACAGAGAGACAGAGGCAGAGAGACATAGAGAGAAACAGGGAGATAAACAAAGAGAGAGAGAGACAGACAGAGACAGAGACAGAGAGACAGAGACAGAGAGACAGAGACAGAGAGACAGAGATAGAGAGACATAGAGAGAAACAGGGAGATAAACACACACACACACAGAGAGACAGAGACAGAGACAGAGAGACATAGAGAGAAACAGGGAGATAAACACACACACACACACAGAGACAGAGACAGAGACAGAGAGACAGAGAGAGAGACAGAGACAGAGAGACAGAGACAGAGAGACAGAGACAGAGAGACAGAGAGAGACTAGAAATAATGTGAGTCTTTTGAAACTCAACCCTGCTCTCAGTGACATACTTGCTCCAAGAAAGCCATGCCTCCAATACCTTCCAATGTCTCCAACACGAAGTAGATCTAACAGATGAGGACTAAATATTCAAACACACAAATTTATGGGGTGCAGTCTGATTCAAACCATCACAAGCGTCATAAGTAGCAGTGCAGAGAGTGATAGAAATTTGAATATCAAACCATAATCTGTCATTGAAATATGGTACCTAGATTAACTGTATGTAGCATTGTTGAAATATATGTGTAGTTCAAATTGAAAACATTAATATCAAACATTTCTGCTCCTTACAGTAAAGTAAATAAATAAAACGAGAAGAAATGGAACAGGAGAAACCATGTGCAATTCACATATCTGACTGTCTCTATATCCTGGATACATAGAAATTTCCATAAACCAGACATTAAAGGATAAGTAAGTTTAAATATGTAACTAATTTGGGAAATTGTCTCACAAAGTATAACATATAAATGGTCAAAAAGGCGTGAAAATATATTTAACATTATTGGTTTTAAGAAATTGTATTTGAGTCAGCACAGCATCCTCCCAGAGGCTTCCTGCTAGTAGCAGGGTTCATGAAGACTGAAGAGGACACCCTCTAACTAGACAGGACTCCTACTGGAAGAGGGGAACACCAACTCATCCACAAAAACTTCAACCCAAAATTTACCATGCCTGAAATATGTATAGGAATAAAAATAAAGTAGAAATTGAGGGGATGTTCAACCAATGCCTGGCCCAACCTGTGACCCACTCTATGGGGGAGGGCAAATCCCTGACCCATTTAATGATAGGTTGTCCTCTGATGAGCTCAACACAGCAGCAATCAAAACAGATACTAAGACTCAGGAAAATATTGGGCAAAGCGTAGAGTCTTGTGGAAAAGTGGGGGCGGGGGAGGTGGTGGAAGGAGAGGACAACCTGGATGTGACAGGAGCTCCACAAGAAGACCAACAGAAACAACTAACCAGGGCACAAAAAGGCTTGTGGAAACTGAAGCACCAACTAAGGACCAGGCATGGACTAGCCCTAAGACCCTACATGGATGTAGCCTATAGACCGCATAGGCTTTATGTGGGTCCCTTAGTAAGAGGACCCTAACACGGACTCTGTTGCATGCTACTTGATCACGTCCCACGTAGGGTTGCCTTGTCTTAATACAACTTGATGTGCTGGGGAGATTTGGTAGTTGGAGCTCCGCTTTTCTGAGGAGTAAGGTATAGAGGAAGAGGAAGGGATGGTGGGGCTGGGAGAAAAGGAGGGCAGGGGCTCTGATTGGGATGTAAAGTGAATTAACAAGATAATTATAAAAGGAAGCAATTAAAATGTTTTTACGGGAGATCCAAGATGGCGGCGAGCAGTGTGGACCGTGTTCAGAAGCTCCAGTGAACAATTTGGGGAATTGCACAGATTTCTGAGCCAGGAACACCAAGGACTCAACACCACAGCAGCAGGAGTGCTCCACGGTTCGGAGGGACCAGGGTGCAGAGGACCTGTTTGCCCCTACACACGGGAGGAGTGAGGATTTCTCGGATCAGAGCAGCAGCGGCGGCACAGGCAGCATCAGCGGCACCAGCATCAGCAACCAAGGTTTTCAGCTTAGAGCCTTCCAGTGGAAGCGGTTAGTGTGGTGGCTGGTGGGAGTTGCTGCGGGAGAGGGGACACTGGACAGGATTTGGGTCGTGTGGTGCCTTGTGATCCAGACTGGACTCGGCAGACAGTTCAGCCCCAGAGTCCTGGGTACAGCTCAGGGCACAGTGCTGTGGAGACACTGACTCAGCTCAGCAGGCAATTCTGCCCAAGGCAACAGCCTAGCGCAGCCACGGCTCCCCTGCTGTGACACAGGCTGGGTGGAGCGCTCAGGTCCACCGAAGGCGCCATCTCAGCACAGCCACAGTTCACCTGCTGTGACACAGGCTGGGCAGAGTGCTCAGGTCCACCAAGGGCGCCATCTCAGCACAGCTGCAGTTCACCTGCTGTGATGCAGGCTGGGCGGAGCGCTCAGTCCCACTGAAGGCGCCATCTCAGAGCAGCCGTAGTTCACCTGCTGTGACACTGGCTGAGCGGAGAGCTCAGTCCCACCGGAGGCGCTAGCGCACATCAACGAGCAGTTCTGCTCAAGACACTAGCTCTCCTCAGAGGGCAGTTTTGGGGCGCTGACGCCGGCTGAGGTCAGCATGCAGATTCAGCCCAGAGGCCCTAGCTGGACTTGCCGGGCAGATTAGGCCCAGAGATTCTTCCTGAGCTGTGCACACAGGCTCGGCGGCCCCAAGACTCTGGCTGGACTATGCACGCAGTATAGTCCTGGAGTCCCGGGCTGAATTCAGCGTGCAGTGTGGGTCCATAGTCCCTGGCTGAGCTCGGTGCACAATTCTGCCCCAGAGACTCAGGTGGAGCTCAGCGTGCAGCTTAGGGCCAGAGTCCCTAACCCTGCTTGGCAGACAGATTGGGCAAAGAGTCTCTAGTAGAGCTTTTGGCACGGTCCTGGCTCTAAGACTCTGGTTGGACACAGTGTGCAGTTTGAATCCAGAATTCCTGGCTGAGCTGCATGGATGTTTGGGTCATGAGTCAATAACTGACTACAGTAAGACATTTGGCCAAACATCCCTAGCTGAGCTTGGTGCGCAGTCCCAGCCCGAAAATTCTGGCTGGACCCTGTGTGCATTTTGATCCCAGAATTCCTAGCTGAGGTCGGCAGACGGTTCAGGCCCTGAGATTCTAGCTGAACTCAGACGGTGGTTTGGGACCAGTGTCCCTGGCTGGACTTGGCAGGGAACCCAGAAGACTGTGGATACCTTGGCCTGACCCAACGCTCATCCAGTGACCCAGAACGATTGCAGGACCCACAGCACAGGGGAGCTGAGGATCACTGGCTGTGAGAGCCCAAAACACCAGGGCTAACCTTCTGCCATCCACAACAGTGAAACATCAGAACTTCTAGCCTACGGAAATCGTGAGAAAACAAGTGAATCTATCATTAGACACCCTCCATCCAACTCGGGAAGCTACCCAACCAAAACAAAGCCGGCAAGATGTCTAAAGGACAGCGTAAAAGCATACGCAAAAACCCCCAAAACAACATGGCGTCTCCAGTTTCCAGCTATCACAAAGAAAACAACCCAGAGAGCTCAAATACAACGGAAATACAAGAAAATGACCTCAAATCCTTAATAAAGAGCATATTAATGGAGGAAACAAATAAAATTCGTAATCAAATACAGGAAGACACAGCCAAACAGGTGAGAGACATAAAAGGAGCACATAGCCAACCTAACTAAAAGGCAGAGAGATAGTATTGAAATCACCAAAATCAGAAATGAAAAGGGAGACATAACAACAGACACTGAAGAAATACAAAGAATCATAAGGTCCTACTTTGAAGGCATATATGCCACAAAATTTGAAAATCTAAGGGAAATGGATGCTTTTCTTGATCAATTTCACTTGCCAAAGTTGAATGAAGAACAGATAAACAAGCTAAATAGTCCCATTTCCCCTACAGAAATAGAAGCAATCATTGATAGTATCCCAACAAAAAAAAGCCCAGGGCCACATGGTTTCAGTGCAGAATTCTACTAGACCTTCAAAGGCAAGCTAATACCGATACTCTTCAAGCTACTCCAAAACATAGAATTGGATGAAACATTACCAAATTCATTCTATGAGGCCATAGTCACGTTGATACCTAAACCTCACAAAGACTCAACAAAGAAAGAGAATTTCAGACCAATTTCTCTTATGAACATCGATGCAAAAATACTAAATAAAATTCTTGCAAAACGAATACAAGAACACATAAAGGATATCATTCATCATGACCAAGTAGGCTTCATTCCAGGCATGCAGGGATGGTTTAATATACGGAAATCCATCAATGTAATCCACCATATAAACAAAATGAAAATAAAAAACCTCATGATCATCTCTTTAGATGCAGAGAAAGCATTTGATAAAATCCAACACCCATTCATGTTTAAAGTTTTAGAGAGATCGGGGATACAAGGCACTTTCCTCAACATAATAAAGGCTGTATACAGCAAGCCAATAGCCAAAATCAAAGTAAATGGTGAGATACTCAAGGAAATTCCTCTAAAATCGGCAATAAGGCAAGGCTGCCCACTCTCTCCATATCTCTTCAATATAGTACTCGAAGTTCTAGCCAGAGCAGTAAGACAACAAAAGGAGATCAAGGGTATCCAAATGGGAAAGGAGGAAGTCAAACTATCTCTATTTGCAGATGATATGATAGTGTACATAAGTGACCCTCAAAATTCCACCAGAGAACTACTACAGCTGATAAATACTTTCAGCAATTTGGCTGGATACAAAATTAAATCAAAAAAGTCTGTAGCCTTCCTATACACAAATGACAAGCTTGCAGAGGAAAAAATTAGGAAAGCCATACCCTTTACATTAGCCACAAGCAATATAAAATATCTAGGAGTTACTTTAACTAAGCAAGTGAAGGACTTCTTTGAAAAAAATTTCAAAACTCTGAAGAAGGAGATTGAAGATGACATGAGAAGATGGAGGGATCTTCCTTGCTCATAGACAGGGAGAATTAACATAGTAAAAATGGCCATCCTACCAAAAGCAATCTACAGATTCAATGCAATCCCTATCAAAATACCTACACAATTTTTTAAAGACATTGAAAGTTCAATTCTGAACTTCATATGGAAAAACAATAATCCCAGAATAGCAAAAACGATCTTGTACAATAAAGGTGCTCCAGAGGAATCTCCATACCTGATCTCAAATTGTACTATAAAGCAATAGTAATTAAAACAGCATGGTACTGGCACAACAACAGGCTGGTTGATCAGTGGAATCGAATTGAAGACCCAGATATGAATCCACACACATATGGTCACTTGATTTTTGACAAAGAAGCCAAATCCATTCAATGGAAAAAGGATAGCATCTTCAACAAATGGTGCTGGTCTAACTGGATGTCTATGTGTAAAAAAATGCAACTGGACCCATATTTGTCACCTTGCACAAAACTGAAATCCAAGTGGATTAAAGACCTCAACATAAAACCAGAGACACTAAGTCACTTAGAAGAAAAAGGGGAGAAGAACCAGGAACATATTGGCACAGGAGACAACTTCCTGAACAGAACACCAACGGCCCATGCCTTAATGTCAACAATTAATAAATGGGACCTCATGAGGCTGAGAAGCTTCTGTAAGGCTAGAGACACTGTCAAGAGAACAAAGCGACAGCCTACAGACTGGGAAAAGATCTTCACCAACCCTACATCTGACAAAGGTCTAACATACAAAATATATAAAGAACTCAAGAAATTAAACACCACCAAACCAAATAACCCAATTGCGAAATGGGGCTTGGAACTAAACAGAGAATTCTCAACAGAACAATATCAAATGGCTGAGAAACACTTAAAGAAATGCTCAACCTCCTTAGTCATCAGGGAAATGCAAATCAAAACAACTCTGAGATTTCCTCTTACACCCATCAGAATGGCAAAGATCAAAAACTCAAGCGACACCACATGCTGGCGAGGATGTGGGGAGAGAGGAACACTCCTTCATTGCTGGTGGGAATGCAAACTAGTACAACCACTTTGGAAATCTATCTGGTGCTATCTCAGAAAACTGGGAATAGGGCTTCCTCAAGACCCAGCTAGTCCACTCCTTGAAATATACCCAGAAGATGCACCAGCACACAACAAGAAAATTTGCTCAACCATGTTCATAGCAGCCTTATTCATAATAGCCACATCATGGAAACAGCCTAAATGTCCCTCAAGAGAAGAATGGATAAAGAAACTGTGGTACATATACACTATGGACTACTACTCAGCTATTAAAAACAAGGAATTCCCGAAATTTGTGGACAAATGGATTGAGCTAGAGATGATCATAATGAGTGAGTTAACCCAGAAGCAGAAAGACTCAAATGGTATATACTCACTTATATCTGCATACTAGCCCAATGGGCATGTCCCACGAAAGCCTTCCCTTACAGGAAACTGGGACAGAGGGGAGGACATCCTATTGGGACTCTAGATGAGAGAACCATGTGAGAATAGCAATGTAGAAGGATCCAGTGGGTCTTAGAAACCTACAAGTAGAACATTATGATAGGCACATTCGGGTCAAGTGGTGCCGCTCAAACTAAGGCACTAGCCAAGGACAATACAGGTGGTAAAATTTAAACCCCTACCCTGATCTAGCCCATGGACAGGACAGTCTCCACACTTGAGTGGAGAGAGGGATTTGACTTTCTCATGTACTCTGGTGCCTCACATTTGACTAAGTCCCTTGGAGGGGGAGACCTAGTGGCACTCAGAGGAAGGACAGCAGGTCACCGAGAAGAGACTTGATACCCTATGAGCATATACAGGGGGAGGTAATCCCTCTGAGGAACAGTCATAGGGGAGGGGAATAAGGGGGAAGTGGGAGGGAGGGGAGAATGGGAGGATACAAGGGATGAGATAACCATAGAGATGTAACAAGAATAAATTAATAAAAAAAAAATAATAAAATGTTTTTACAAAGAAATTGTATACGAAAGCAATTGCAAGAATTCTAAGTGTTGGAAAGGCTAAATGTTAAGATCTACATAAAGTTTAATAGAAAAACAAGTAAGGACAACTAGAGTTTAGGAATTGTAGCAGTAGAGAGAGTTCTAAGAGACACTGGCAGAGGGATTGAGGAAATGGCCCAGTTGGGTCATGCTTGCCAGGTAACCATGAAAGGCTGTGGCTGATGCCCTAGCTACTTGGTTTCTTTGTGTGTTTGTTTCAGCTTTATGTGTACATTGTTATTTTTACCTTTTTATTGAAAATAGAATATTTTCTCGCACAATATATCCTGATTACAGTTTCTCCTCTATCTTTTGGTCCCAGTTGCTCCTGATATCCCCTCCCATTTGGATCAGCTACTTTTCTGTCTCTCATTAGAAAAGACCAGCCTTCTAAGAGCCAGCAACAAAACTTAACAAAATAAAATTTAATAAGATGATACTAAAACCATAACACCAAAGATGGGCAAGGCAAACCAACAGAAGAAAAAGAACTCAAGAGGTGGCACCTGAATCAGACCCTCGCTTGTTCACACTCAGGAGTCCTATAACAATAATATATATACATATATACATATATATGCACTGGACTTGGCACAGGCTTCCATATCACCCATTAAATTCTACCTATCTTTCCATCCGTTAAGCTCCCTCAGCCTCTTTCTCTTTCCTTCCCCATTTTATCTTCCTGTTATTGTCTCTCATGCTGGCAATCCATTCATCAGATCTACTCTATTTCTTTCTTCCAGGATACCAATATGTCTCTCATAGTCACTTCCTCTATACTTAACCTTCCATGGTCTATGAATTATAGCTTGGTTATTATTTATTTAACAGCTAATATCCACATATAAGTGATTACATATCTTTTGGGGTCTGGTTTAGTCAGGATGGTTATTTTTTCTAGTTTAATCCATTTAACCACGAATTTCATGTTGCCATTTATTAAACAGCTGAGTAATACTGCATTGTGTAAATGTATGCCATATTTTCTTTATCCATTCTGCTGTTAAGGGATATCTAGGTTGGTTTCAATTTCTACCTATTATGAATGGAGTAACAGTGAACATGGTTGAGCAATTGTCCTTGTAGCAGGAGGAAGTGAACTTTGGATGTATGCCCAAATGTGGTATATATAAATCTTGAGTCATGAGGCAGATTAATTCCCAACTTCCTGATTTCCACAGTGGATGTATAAGTTTTTACTCTCACCAGCAATGGAGGAGTGTTCCCTTTGCTCCACATTCTTGCCAGCGTGAGCTATCATTTGTGTTTAATCTCAAATTAGTTTTGATTTTGATATCCATTTCCTTCATGGTTAAATATGTTGAACATTTCTTGAAGTGTTTCTTAGCCATTTGAGGTTCCTCTGTTTAGAATTCTTTGGACACACACACACACACACACACACACACACACGAGAGAGAGAGAGAGAGAGAGAGAGAGAGAGAGAGAGAGAGAGAGAGAGAGAGA
>OU015744.1:65477170-65547544 GCA_907169655.1 Acomys percivali
AGAGAGAGAGAGAGAGAGAGAGAGAGAGAGAGAGAGAGAGAGAGAGAAAGAGAGGGAGGGAGGGAGGGAGAATGAATGAATGAATGAATGAATGAATGAATGAATACAGGACAGCACAGGCACAAAGTTGCCCCTGGGATCACTTTGGTGGCGATAGAGATTCCTAGAATGAAGCACCTACTTCAGAAGAAGTCTCACAGTGCGTGGTGGAGGCATATTGCAATACTGTCTCTCTAATTTGCTGAGAATTCTCTTTTTGAGTTTTGCCTATGGTCTTTGTTTAAGACAGCCACACAAGGAGGTCAGACCTGTAGTTGGGAACCTCCTGCAAATCTCAGCAGTTGACCACTGCTCCTGCTTTTCAAGTAGGGCAGGAGTCAGAGCTGAAAAACTAGAAAGCTATAAATGTCACATTGTAAACCTAGAATTGAAATTCTTTCTCTTGCAAATCATCACTGATGCCCTCTGTAGACAGCAATTTGCCTGCTGCAGATTGGCAGGGCATTTAAAATGCCTATTTGTAGCTGATACTGAGAGGAATAGAGCAGGTCAACAGTTAGAGCACATTGCAAGTTATTTAAATTTTTGTTTAGTGTTTTCAAGACATGGTTTCTCTGTGTAGCCCTGGCTGTTCTGGACTCACTTTGCAGATCAGGGTGGCCTTGAATTTACAGAGATCTGCCTGCCTCTGCCTCCCTGAATGCAGTGCTTACAGGCATGTGCCACTGCATTCAGCTCAAAGTTATTTAATTGAAACAAGAAAATAAAAGTTATTTTCATGAAATATTTCCTACAAGGGTTGTCAGTTCAACCTTACACATAAGCAGAGAGGAAGAAGTGGGCACAGAGAGGGGGAGCTGGAAGACAATTCATCTTCTGACTCAACTTGCATGAGTAACAGAGACAGCAAAACTATTCTTAGAGGCAAGAATTGGAACAATGGCTTAGTCTGAGGAAGGAATGTATATGATTAAAATGCAGAAGGAAGGCTGTTATTGTAGGACAACAATCTACTATGTTAATTGAATATGCATAAATACCTATAACCTTTTGCAAAAACTCATCAGCCTTTAGTAAAATATACACATCTCATTGTATATAATTTAATGCAGAAGTACTTCACAAAAGATGATTCATGCACTTCATTTCACTAGACGTTAAGAATATCATCTGGGGCTATGCTTCAGTGAGAGTGTGCTCACACACAGCTCACCCATAAGACCTTGGGTTCAGTCCTCAGTACTGCTCTTCCAGAAGACCTAAACCCATTCCCAGGACTCATGTCCTACATCTTACAGCTGCCTGTAATCCAGCTGAGGGGCTGGAGCTCAAAAACACTGTTCTCTGGGAGCATCTGCCCCTAGAGCACTTAGACACACACACACACACACACACACACACACACACACACACACTCACACATACACACTCACACACCACACAAGCATGCCCACACACCCGCATGCACACACGCATGTGGACACAAGCAGGCGCACACACACACACACTCACTCACACATACACACTCACACACCACACAAGCATGCCCATACACACGCATGCACACACGCACATGGACACAAGCAGGTGCACACACACACACAGACACAGACACACACACACACACACACACAACTGAATTTTTTTAAACGAGCTAGATAAATATAAAAATCCTTCTTTGATCATTGAAAATTTCTTATATATAAAGAAATTCAATATCAATTTATTTTAGTGTTAGATCACACAACTTCCTAAAGCAAATGCAAAGGGTTTTTTGTTTTGTTTTGTTTTGTTTTGTATTTTTACTTCAGGATAATCAAATTTTTTTTATTATGGTACAAATGCATTGCTATTCTTATTTGCTAATTTCCTTTGGCTGTTGTGTCACTAGACACAATGTCCATGAGAATAATACTTAAGCATCTTTTACATCTGTTGAAAGATTTATGCTGTAGTTACCAAAAATAGATAGAACAAGAGTTGCTGATAACTACAAACTTTTCTAAGAGATAAAGAAAAGCATACACCTTCCATATTTCATTTCCATGGGTTCTGTTGCTGTTGTTATGCCAGACACATTAAAGTGATTTAGGGTAGGTTCTCTGCTTATTGTGACCTACATAGCACACTATTGCCAAGGGGAATAAAAATGAGTTTAATTTATTTAAAAGTCTTTTTTTTTTAAAGGAAGTTTTTTTTAAAAAACAATACTTTGCTCATGCTATTAAATAATTAGACAGTTAGTATACAAAAGATGGAGCCAGACAATTTTTACAATATAATGATATTTCCATTAGTGTTGGAAGAATGTATCCAGCATACACTTGTAGAAAACAATTCAATTACAACTGTTGAAGTCATCTGCTGTACTGTGTTCAGTGTGTTAATGTGCAAATATTTAGTGTAATCTGTTGCTCTGGAACAAGGTGGACATCAGATATCCACTGTAAGTAAAATAACTAATATAATTCTAATTTTGTTTTTAAAAATTACTTGCTGGAGCTAAAAATATTTAGCTGTCTTGTATTATCTTCAGAGAAATGTATATGTGTGATATGAAATACTGTGGCATAGGATTAGAATTTTATCAGAGTCATGGCATAGATATATGGCACATTATGCATGCATAATTATAGCCTGGAACATGGGTGAAAAATACACAAAGACACAATATAATCAAATACACAGCACACGGGACCAACAGTTAACTCATTCTATGACTAGAATATAAAAACAGTATTCCAGGAAAATGAAGTCAATGCTCTGACCTAGTATTTTCATGTCTCATTTGTTTATTACTATTATTTTTGTTTTCCATACCAATGTCTTCCAAAATTATAGAAAAAAGATAAATTGACCATTTCTGAGTCCAGTGAACAGAATGAGGATTGATTAAAGAATATTAGAAAGGGAATTTTGCACAACAGATCAAATGTGGTCAGGATTCCAATTTTCATGTTCAGGATGTAAAGAACTGGCCAAAGAGCTATTTGTGTCGGGAAGGATATCCACCTGAAGGATTTTATCTTCTTATATAGTTTTCTAGTGTTTTCTACTGCTTTTATTAATTACACATGTTATAAAATGTGTTTTTATTTATATTAAAATTAGTTCTTCAAAAATTAACAAACATTTTCAAGAATGTAAGTTAATATTTTAAATTATATTTTACTTGTAAGATATAATAGTAGCTTTTAGTACAATGTTTTCACGGAAAGCTCTGTATGTGGTATACTATGAAAATGTACTTTGTAATATATATCATATATTTGTGCATTAGGAATGTCCAAAATTGAATTCTGAATTTGAAACATTTTTCTAATATTTCACAGAACTAAATAGGCAATTCCAAATAATATTATGATGTTATTATGCTAATAAAAGGATTGACTATTTTTAGGTTCATATTAGGCTATTATGAAAAAAATCTATATAACACTTATTTATCCACCTAATAAAAATTCTAATGTCGTTATCTTGGTGTGAATTAACATGGAAGTATAGATTTAAAAGCAAACTATTATAAGCATGTAGGAAAAACCTCATCGATTTTAACTATTGAGTATTTAACTTCGCTTTACTATGTATTATAGTAGAGTTCTGGTTGAGTTCATTCTAGTGACAAATCAAAGGATTTAATCATGGGAGCAATATCTAAGCTGCTTTTCTTGACTGAAAATATTATAAGTGTTCTCAGTTCAATTTTGCCAAATCCATATATTTCTATGCTTACAAATAACAACATTGTTGAGATGTATACTCCAAGAAATTTGCCTTATTTGCATGTTGACTGTCATACTAAAATGTATAGACTGTATATCACAACCTGCCCTATTTTTATATTGACTACTACCATTATTAGAATCTAAAGTCTATGTGTCACAACTCATCCTTGGTGGATTAAGGTGGACTCTCAAAGTGTGCATGCTCTTTCCTAAAAATGATCACAAACGTTCACGCCAGTAAGGTTTCATATTGACACACTTTTTACCTAGCTCATTTTTCCTCTTTCCGGAATCTGAGTTCTTTCTTTTGGTTGCACATTTCACACAAGTGTTGGAGATTGTTCATATGTAAAGGTGCTTTCCAATCAACATTGAGAACCTGAGCTGTATTTCTTGTACCTCTGTGAGAGAAAAAGATATCCAACTTCTGCAAGCTAGACTCTGATACGCACAGATCATGTCAAGTACATACAAAAACACACACAAACACAAAGTAGAAAAATTCCTATAATCTTTCTTTTTTTTGTCATCAAAGTCCTTTTATTATGTTTTTCTTTTTTAATTAATTTATTCTTGTTACATCTCAATGGTTATCTCATCCCTTGTATCCTCCCTTTCTTCCCTCCCTCGCATTTTCCCCTTATTCCCCTCCCCTATGACTGTTCCTGAGGGGGATTTCCTCCCCTGTATATGCTCATAGGGTATCAAGTCTATTCTTGGTAACCTTCTATCCTTCCTCTGAGTGCCACCAAGTCTCCCCCTCCAGGGGACATGGTCAAATATGAGGCACCAGAGTGCGTGAGAAAGTCATACCCCACTCTCCACTCAACTATGGAGAATGTTCTGCCCATTGGCTAGATCTGGGTAGGGGTTTAAAGTTTACCGCCTGTGTTGTCCTTGGCTGGTGCCTTAGTTTGAGTGGGACCCTTGGGGCCATATCTGCCTATCATAATGTTCTACTTGTAGGTTTCTAGGATCCTTCTACTTTGCTATTCTCCCATGCTTCTCTCATCTAGAGTCCCAATAGGATGTCCTCCCCTCTGTCCCAGTTTCCTGGTAAGTGAAGGCTTTCATGAGACATGCCCCTTGGGCTAGTATGCAGATATAAGTAAGAATATACCATTTGAGTCTTTCTGCTTCTGGGTTAACTCACTCATTATGATCATTTCTAATGCAAATCAAAACGACTCTGAGATTCCATCTTACACCCATCAGAATGGCTAAGATCAAAACCTCAAGTGACACCACATGCTGGCGAGGATGTGGGGAGAGAGGAACACTCCTTCACTGCTGATGGGAATGCAAACTAGTATAGCCACTTTGGAAATCTATCTGGTGCTATCTCAGAAAACTGGGAATAGGGCTTCCTTAAGACCCAGCTATTCCACTCCTTGGAATATACCCAGAAGATGCACCAGCACACAACAAGAAAATTTGCTCAACCATGTTCATAGCAGCCTTATTCATAATAGTCAGAACATGGAAACAGCCTAAGTGTCCCTCAGTAGAAGAGTGGATAAAGAAACTGTGGTACATATACACTATGGAATACTACTCAGCTATTAAAAACAAGGAATTCCTGAAATTTGTGGATAAATGAATTGAGCTAGAAGTGATCATAATGAGTGAGTTAACCCAGAAGCAGAAAGACCTATAATCTTTCTTTCTTTCTCCAAATAACTTGTAACATTAGCAATATATAATTCACAATTAAAATTTAAATTACTTTAGCATAGCTAAGCTACAGTTTTAGTCTAAAGACATAAAATTACTTCATACTGCTAATGTTTTTGTTTAATGATCCCATGTACTTCAACATCCAATTTTCTCTTCAGAGTATTTTGAAAAAAATTGTAGGATTATTCTGGAAGACTAGATGAAATGTACTAGAGTTTAATATTTTCCTGCTGTTTTCTGTTGATGCTTTTTTAGTCTACAATCTCTTAACCCTATCTTCGACTATTGGAATCTACTTTGTTTTATTTCTGGGAAAGTATTCAACTGAGAAGAGAAATTCTATCTATTCCAAACACATTATTTATTAGTAAAAGAAACAAAATTGAATCCACTTAAATTATAGATTTTGATCAGTCTTGTGAGTTGTTAGTCATAACCCCACCCAATAAACAGGATAAAGAACATCACTATCATCTGTAAGGGATTCTTTCTGCCCTTTTCATGAGCAAAGTTCTATTTTCTTTTTTAACCTAGACCCCATCACTATCCCCTTATAGTCACTTTGGTTGATGAGCAATGAAAATAAACACAATCAAACAACTGACCACATTTTAGCTTCTTTTTTCTTTTCCTTTCTTTTATTGTTTTCGTTTGTTTGTTTGAGACAGGATTTCTCTGTGTGGTCTTTGCTACCCTAGACTCACCTTGTAGACCAGGTTGTCCTCGAACTCACAGAGATCCACCTGCCTCTGCCTCCCAAGTGCTGGGATTAAAGAGGTGTGCTGCCAATCAAAGTGATTAGTTTGAGATTCACAAATCAGGTAGGTTCTTTCATATTGTGAAGAAATACATTTTGTTGGTACACTGCATTATGTTTAAGCATTTGGTTCTTGATAGCCATCTAAAGTGTATTTATTTTTCAGCTTTATGTAATAAAATTAATATACACATATTAGTCAGTATGTATATTTTAATTCCATTAATATATAGAACTACCATGGCCAGGATATACAGTAAAGGAAATTTCAACCTCAAAATACTAGTGAACTATTTTTCAAAAATGAGAATATAACTTTACATGGCTATTAGCAATATTCCCTCTCCAGGTACCTGCTTTCCTCCCTCTATTCTTGCTATTACAAGTCATTTAAATTTGACTTATTCTAATAGCTAGACAGCAGTGTGCCATTTGCTTTTTATTTGCATTTCCTGAAGGCTAATGACATTGAACATTTCTCCATGTGCATTCTGGCCATTTATATATGTTTTGTGCAGAACCTATTAAAATCATTTACCCATATTTTTAATGAGGCAGTTTTTGTATTATCCAGGAGTTGTTAAAATCACTAAAACATTCAGGATACATAAGTTATATATAGGAAATGCTTTCTCTGTAAAATATTCTTATGTTTTCCTTTTAAAAGAGAGAATATTCTCACTCTAAGTCTAAATTATATTCTCTTATAATTTGTGCTTGGTTTCTTTCTAATCTTCTGAAAAGAATTCATCTATTCCAGGTAACCTAGATTTCTCTTTCTCTGTTTTTCTCAAGGAGTTTTCTATTTTAGGTGTTCCACTTAGCTTTACAATCTATTTTGTATTAACTTTTCTGCATGGTAGGTTGGAAGTTTCTGCTTTTCCATTCTGAATATCCCATGTGTAAGATTTCTTTTTCCTTGTTTCATTGGCTTTGCCTCTTGTTTTGAAAAGTAATTGCTAATATATATGTAGATTTGTTTCTGAGCACTCTGCTTTGTTTCACATATATGGCTATTATTTTTCCAATAATACACTATACATGAAATTTTTTAAAAACTGCTGTTGAGTGACAGTAATAAGATTGTCATTTTCCATCAAATATACTGCTAACTATTTTATTGGCCATATAACAATAGTCATATACAATATTAGATTGTCTTATATATGAAGACAGTTTTGTTTATCTCTATGTATTTTCTGTTTCTTATAGTAATATTTTGTGATTTCATCAGAAACTTCCCAGTTTCATTTCTATTAAAAATTTTCAGTATTTCACAACTTTTTGTGCTATTGTAAGTAATACTATAAGAAGAGGGAGTTTTCCAGATTATCTTGAGACTAAATGGTTGCATGTGTAACTCAATGAATACAGCCTACAGTTATCCTCATGACTATAAGATAAAAAGGTAAGTGGCAAAGCCAGTAAATGTTACTGATTGAATTTTAAAAGTTGACTGATCCTTTCTCAGTTGCTTTGTCACATTTTAATACACTGTTGGATTAGCTTACTAATATTTTCCTTAAGATTTCTGTATGTATACTTGTAAACCTTTTTAAAGTCAACTTAATAAATTAAGCATAATAAGATGATACCATTTAAATCAAGCTGCAGAAACAATATAGTGAAATAAACATCACATGACCACAAAAAAAATTACTATGATGTTACCTAAGACAAGAGTAGTATTTATCTACGACAATTTTTTCTCTATTGAAGTAAGGCATTTCAAAATACTACCCTTTGTATCCCCCAAAAGTGATGAAGCTTTTGGGTTTGGCCTATAGATAGGGCGTTGTTATCTATGCTCCCCCATAAACAGATTATTTCCCCTCTAATGCTCTCAGATGATACAATCCCCAAACTTCTTGAGTTTCCTTAGCTATATGAACTGAAGAGTTGCTGTAGTTTCTAGATCTCCTTTCTCTGGAAATTTCCTCTCCCCAGTATTATCTCATGAAGACTCCAAGCTATGATTTCCTAGAGTCTCTTTTCTTAACACAGGGAGCCAAGTGCAGTTTGTTCCATTTACTTCTTCCCGACCACAGCAAATTCAAGATAGCAAGCTCTGTCAAGATGAGATATCCCACAAGAAGTCACCACACTTGCTTTCAGTCTTTCATGGACTTTACCTTTCATTCAATATCTTAATAATAATTGTTTTACCCAGTGTGGGACTGTACTCTATGCTCTCTTCTATACTTTCAATACAAAGAATTTGAAAGCTACTGTTTAGGTGTACTGTATAGAAACCCCAAGCAGCTCTCCTTTTCACAAGGTTTAGCTTCCAGAGTGCAAGTGTTTGTATTCCTGATTATGCAGACTCAATGCATTCAATTAGAAATACAAAAGTAAATGCAAAATATATAACTTTTCTGCTTCAAATTGTCTCATTATGTTACTTAGCAATAATTCCTTAGTTTCAACTAACTGAACTTACTGTTCTTTACAACCTCTTGAGTCATATAAAATAAGTCTAATTCAAGTGAGATGATCCATCACCTGAGATGAAGGCATTAATTTATCTTTTCTGTAAATGGGTCACTTGTCAGGATTGTTGATCTGTGTGACTTCTAACTCCTCTATGTATAATATATATATATGTGTGTGTGTGTGTGTGTGTGTGTGTGTGTGTGTGTGTGTGTGTGTGAAAATGTGCTTCTAATGAGATTCTCCCTTAAAGATCAAATCCAGAGGACTTGTATATGTGTCAACTCAAGAAAACATAATAAGTTCCATGTATAAGACAGGAATTTCCACTTGAGAGTTTTTACTATAAAGGAACAAAATATAGGGACTTTTAAATACTTTCACACACACACACACACACACACAGAGGGAGAGAGAGACAGAGAGGGAGAGAGGGGGAGAGGAGAGAGAGAGAGAGAGAGAGAGAGAGAGAGAGAGAGAGAGAGAGAGAGAGAGAGAGAGTCACACAAATGTGCATACAACACAACATAAGTAAATGGAATGTAATAATAATTTTAGTTAGTAAAAAAAGCCATAAACACATTGCTGCTAGTCAGCAGCTCTGTTCCCCATCCATGCCTTGCATCATTCACTGCCATTGACAATTATCCAGGTAAAAATTACTTCCAGATAGGCAACATGTATGGGCACACTGAGAAAAATCTCATAATAAATATGAATTTAAATGTTCCTTCATTTTGTGAGAAAAAAATCTATATTACCACTCATAAGACTACCTCAGTCACCAGATCAAGTGTTCTTGTTATGGGATTTTTGGTTTATATGTAAACATGATTTTGTTTTAATCCCAGGTGTGAGGTATGTGGGCTGCTCCAGTTTGTCCACAGCTGATAACTCCCTCCTGAGAGGACATGTGATGTTTTTCAGCTGTCACCTACCTCATGTGGGCATATAATCTTTGTTAGTGGGGACAAAAGCTAGACCCAAAGGGAAACTGAGTACTTTGAAAAAGAAGGCTGCTGGTGCTTCCCCTTGCTCCTGTCAATGTAGTATGAGAAGTCAGAGATATCCTTAAATGAAGATTGGATGTGCCACAAGGAATCTGTCCACGCTAAACACCAGGAAGCAGCTAATGAAAACTATGCCCCTTCTCCCCACTAACCTCCTTTCTCCCATACCTGGTGTGAGTGTATTGGAATGGATTGGGATGGAGTAGGGGGAAAGAGACTTAAGGAACCACCTCTTTCAGGGGCTTTCTCTTTGCCAACTGATTAACATCCTAGTACTGACTCTGAGAGAATAAGAGTCTTTGCATCATTTCCTATTGTTTGGCTGACCATCACTCCACTTTGAGACTCTCCTAGAGAACCGCTCCAGAGAACTCTTCCAGGTTCCAGGTTCTAGCTGCTGCTCCGGGTTCTGGCTACTGTGATTACAGTCGCCTTTGCTGAATTGCTGGTTTGTTTTTAAAGAGGCTGCGCAAATCCTGCCAACTACAGCAGTGGAATTGCTCCTCTGAACTGAGTCTAAGAAGGTCTACTTCTCCTGTTCCTATTAACCTCTTTTTCTCCTATCTTGGATAGGTAGATTGGAATGGAGATGTAAGCACTAAAAATAATCACCAAATACATAGATTTGAAAAAAGGGCAAGTTACATGTTCTTTCGCGGGTTATTCATCTGAGACACAGGAAAAAATGTTTATAAATTCTCTGTTGATAATTCTCTGTTTTGCTCTGTACCCCATTTTATAATTGGATTATTTGGTTGGTCAGTGTTTAATTTCTTGAGTTCTTTATATAGTTTGGATATTAGCCCTTTGTCTGATGTAGGGTGGGTGAAAATATTTTCCTATTCTGTAAGCTGTAATTTTGTTTTGTTGACAATTTCCTTCACCTTACAGAAGGTTTTCAGTTTCTTGAGATCCCATTTATTAATTGTTGTTCTTAGACCCTTAGCAGTTGTTGTTCTGTTCAGGAAGTTTTCTCCTGTGCAATGAGGTCAAGGTTCTTCCCCACTTTTTCTTCTAACAGAATTAGTGTGTCTGGTTTTATGTTGAGGCCTTTAATCCACTTGGATTTTAGTGTTGTTCAGGGTGATAAATAAGGGTCTATTTGCATTTTTCTACATGTAGACATCCAGATAGACACAGCACCTTTTGTTGAAGATCCTATCTTTTTTCTATAGTATGGTTTGGTCTTTTTTGTCAAAAATAAAGTGTCCATAAGTGTGTAGGTTTATTTCTGGGTATTCTATTCAATTCCATTGATCTACTTGTATGTTTCTCTGCCTGTACCATGCAGATTTTATTACTGTTGCGCTATAGTACAATTTGAGATTTAGGGATGGAAATACCTGCAAATTATCTTTTATTGTACAGACTTATATTAGATATTCTGGGTTTATTGGTTTTCAATATGAAGTTGAGAATAGTTCCTTAAAGGACTGTAAAGAATAGTGGTGGCATTTTGATGGGAATTGCCTTGACTTTGTAGATTGCTTTAGGTAAGATGTCCATTTTTACTATGTTAATACTATCGCTCCATAAGCATGGGGGATCTTTCCTTCTGACATCTTCTAAAATATCTTTCTTCAAAGACTCGAAGTTTTGTTTGTTTGTTTGTTTGTGTTTTGCAAGTCTTCAACTTCTTTGGTTAGATATACCCCAAGACACTTTATGTGTTTTGTGGCTACTGTGAAGGGTATTGTTTCTGTAATTTCTTTCTCATCCCATTAGTCTTTTGTATACAGGAAGACTACTGATTTTCAATTGATTTTGTATTTAGCCACTTTGCAGAAGGTGTTTATAACCTGTAGGAGTTCCATGGTAGAACTTTGGGAGTCACTTATATATACAATCATATTACCTGAAAATAGTGATACTTTGCCTTTTTCCTTTCCAATTTTTATCCCTTTGATATCCATTAGTTGTCTTACTACTCTAGATGGACTTCCAGTACTATATTGAAGAAATACAAAGCAAGTGGACAGCCTTGTCATGTTCCTGATTTCAGTAGAATTTATATTTAGGTATATGCCTTGAATTCCTGATCACTCCTAGACTTTTTTTATACTTTTATTTTACTACACATGTATAAAAAAACTACATACAGCAGAGAGAACCATGTGACAATCATGAGAATAATGAGTTCTATACACATTACATTCATAGTGACTTGGCCAACTGCATTTGTCCCATTTGAAGTAAGTGTCTTTCCAGTCTTGTTGGGTCTAAATTTCCAAATAAGATTCAATATCTATCCTATCTCAACTCTAATAGCTTAACTTCTTTATCTTAATCTAAGATGATCTTATCCCCTAATCAACTTAGCTTGGTTGTAAAACTATACTATCCTGTCTTCAATGCCCCTCAGAAACTTGAGAAGGAATAAAACTTAAGTTCCTGAGAGAACCAGAAGTATGGGTTAACAGCTTCCAAAATGTACAAATTGACTTAAGACAGTTTACTGGGAAAAAAAAAGTTTACTGCCTGACCAGTCACCCAATACACTTTATAACTTTGGAGCCTCATCTGCAGCTTTCTGGTGGCCTAATATCTCTTCCAGACATGTTCTCAGAGCAGGAACTATTGAGGACTTGTTTACCCTGACTTGGAAGAGTGGAGTCATCAACTCTGCCTGCATCTAAGTTGCCCATTTTTAGCCAGATTCTGTTTGTGGCAGGAACAAGGACATTTTGCCCAATGGCTGGCTTGCCATCTTCAAAGCCATCTCCATAGGGAGGGTCTTTGATGCTCATCATCTTCTTTGAGGTTGGCTGGGTGTTGTCAGGAGTTAACTTGTCTTGTTGTTGAAGAAATTTAAGTTGTTAAATAAGAACAACTTTAAATGTCATATTCTGTGTGTCTCTGAGGGTTTTAAAGAACTTACTCAACTAATTTACCACATATATCGACAGAGTCATATCTATCTGTTAACTTATGATGTATATTCTTGTGTTAAAATATGCCAAGCATTTGACATGCTCATGTTTTGTATCAGTATAATAAATCCTTTTTAAAAATATATTTCATTAATTTATTCATATTACATCTAAATTGTTATCCCATCCCTTCTCTCCTCCCATTCCTCCCTCCTTCCCATTTTCTCCTTACTCCCCTCCCCTATGACTATGACTGAGGTGGACCTCCTCCCCCTGTATATGCTTATAGGGTATCCAGTGTCTTCTTGGTAGCTTGCTATCTTTCCTCCTAGTGCCACCAGGCCTCCCCATCCAGGGGACCCATTAAAATATGGGGCACCAGAGTTCATGTGAAAGTCAGTCCGCACTCTCCACTCAACTGTGGAGAATGTCCTGTCCATTGGCTAGATCTATGTAGGGGTTCAAAGTTTACTGCACCTATTGTCCTTGGCTGGTGCCATAGTTTGAGCAGGACCCCTGTGCCCAGATCTGCCCATCATAGTGTTCTTCTTGTAGGTTTCTAGGATTCTCTGGATCCTTCTACTTCTCCATTGTCTCTTGCTTCCCTCATCTAGAGTCCCAATAAAAAGTCTTCCCCTCTGTCCCACTTTTCTGGTTAGGGAAGACTTTCATGGGCTATGCCCCTTGGGCTAGTGTCCAGATATAAGTGAGTATATACCATTTGACTCGTTCTATTCTGGATTAACTCATTCATTATGATCATTTCTAGTTCTATCCATTTGTTTGCAAATTTCAGAAATTCCTTGTTTTTAATAGCTGAGTAGTATTCCATAGTGTAAATATACCACGGTTTCTTTATTCATTCTTCTACTGAGGGACATTTAGGCTATTTCCATGTTCTGGCTATTATGAATAAGGCTGCTTTGAACATGGTTGAGCAAACATTCTTGTTGTGTGCTGGAGCAGTTCTGAGTATATTCCAAGAAATGGAAAAGCTGGGTCTTGAGGAAGCCTTATTCCCAGTTTTCTGAGATAGCATCAGATAGATTTCCAAAGTGGTTGTACTAGTTTGCATTCCCACCAGCAATAAAGGAGTGTTCCTTTCTCTCCATATCCTTGCCAGCATGTAGTGTCAGTTGAGTTTTTGATCTTAGCCATTCTAATAGGTGTAAGATGGAATCTCAGAGTTGTTGTGATTTGCATTTCCCTGATGATTAAAGATGTTGAGCATTTCTTTAAGTGTTTCTCAGCCATTTGATATTCCTCTGTTGAGAAGTCTCTGCTTAGTTCTGAGCCCCATTTCTTAATTGGGTTATTTGGTTTGGTGATGTTTAATTTCTTGAGTTCTTTATATATTTTGGAAATTAGACCTTTGTCAGATGCAAGGTTGGTGAATATCTTTTCTCAGTTTGTAGACTGTTGCTTTGTTCTGTTGACAGTGTCTCCAGCCTTACAGAAGCTTCCCAGCCTCATGAGGTCCCATTTATTAATTGTTGACCCTAAAGCCTGTGCTGTTGATGTTCTGTTCAGGAAGTTGTCTCCTGTCTCAATGTGTTCGAGGCCTTCAGAATACTAAATTCTATAGCAATGACTTAGACATAACCTTCATTATATGAAACAGTTAAAGCCTTGAATTAAAGAGTAGGTTCAATCATCTAGCTTTTGTTCTATCCTCCCTCTATGTTCCCAAATCTCCCTTTCAGCTCCCATCTCCTTGCCTACATATGTAAGATAAATGCAAAAAGAGAAATTCCTGCATTTCCCCTAATTTTTTCTCTGTATAAGACCAATAATGACTTATGACCACCTCCCAATGAGAATAAGCATTTGTAGATCAAGTGAACAAACAGCAACCTATACAACCTGCACCCACCTTTGGTGGAATGGGGCATCTTTCTCTTAAGGTTTCTTCAGGTTCAATTGGGGCAAATAATACCTTGGAATGGGCCTCCCAAAATTGGAGAGAATGGTTAAGCGATCTAGTGATTGCATATGTGGTTCAGTTTCTAAATATTGAGAGATTCCAGGCTTACTAGGAAATTGAAATGGTGGTCCAAATTGGATCAGAAGTTTTCTACAATGTCTAGGAAGCAGTCCAAATCTGATGGGTAAAAGCAACAGAATCATCCAGGTCTGGAACTAGGAGGATGCAAGATGTCAGTGTCCATCGTGCTGGTAGGAATGATTCCTATCAGGTCTAATCCAGCTGCTTATTTTTTTCTGAAAACAAAATTTCTCACAATCATTATACAGTTCTAACATTATAATTGTATGAGACGTGCGAGATGCCCAGAACAATTAAAGCTAGTTTTCTGGTCATTGTGTGGTTTGACCTAAGGCATTTGCAAATCTTCCTTCATGCCTTACTAGTAGTGGCCTCTAATACTAAGTCACAGAGAATCTGTGGTCAGCATGAGGCCTCTCTATGCCTTTACATTTATATCTCTGCCAGTCTCAGAACTATTCCCATGTAGTGACATTAGGAATATAAATTATCTTCTTGTTCTGTAGTTTTAATTCTTTACATCTCAAATGTAGCCCCTCTCTCATCCCCTACTGATTCTACCCCCTCCCTCATTTACCCTCATCCCATCCCCTCTCTCATCCCCTTTCTCTCCCTCCTCTACTCCTTAGATAGGGGAGCTCTCCTCCCCTAACCTCTGATCTTAGTTTATATAGTATACCCTGTACTACATATAAACTCTTCCTCTGTGGCCTTACAGGGTCACCCTACAATCTTGGGACTCTGTCCAGTGTCCAGCTTTAAGTCTCTGTAACTGTACCTATACCCTGCTGGGTGGAGTCTCTCCTAGGATGTCTGTGTTGGTTTAAAGTCCATATATGAGTGAGTATATACCATGTGTATCTTTTTGGGTCTGGGTTATCTCACTTAGGATGATCATTTCTAATTCTATCCATTTGCCAGCAAAACTCAAGATTTCCTTGTTCTTAATAGCAGAGTAGAATTTCATTGTGTAGATGTACCACAGTTTTTTTTCCATTCTTCAATTGAGGGACATTTTGCTTGTTTCCAGGTTCTGGCTATTACGAATAAGGCTGCTATGAACATAGTTGCACAAATATCTTTGTTACATGGTGGGGTATCTTTCGGATATATGCCCAGGAGTCGTACAGCTGGGTCTTGGGGTAGAACTAGTCCCAATTTTCTGAGAAAGCATCATATTCCTTTTCAGAGTGGTTGAACAGGTTTGCACTCCCACCAGCAGGGGACAAGTGTTCCCCTTTCGCCTCATCCTCGCCAGCATGTGTTGTCATTTGAGTTATTGATCTTTGCTAATTGGATAGGTGTAAGATGAAATCTCAAGGTCATTTTGATTTGCATTTTCCTGGTGAGTAAGGATGTTGAGCATTTCTTTAAGTGTTTCTCACTTACTCAATATTCTTCTTTTGAGAATTCTCTGTTTAGTTCTGTACCCTGTTTTTTAATTGGGTTATTTGTTTTGGTGGTGTTTCATTTCTTGAGTTTTCCATATATTTTAGATATCAGCCTTTTGTCAGATGTAGGGTTGGTAAACATTTTTTCCCAATCTGTGGGCTGTCACTTTGTTCTGCTGACCATGTCTTCTGCCTTGCAGAAACTTCTCAGCCTCATAAGGTCCCATTAATAATTGTTGATCTTATTGCCTGAGCCGTTAATATTCTAGTCAGAAATTTGTCTCCTGTGCCAATGAGTTCTAGGGTCTTACCCACTTTTTCCGTCTAACAGATTTAATGTGTCTGGTTTTATGTTGAGGTCTTTAATCCACTTGGACTTTAGTTTTGTACAGGGTGATAAATATGGATCTATTTGCATATTTTACATGTAGACATCCAGTTGGACCAGCACTATTTGTTGAAGATGCTTTCTTTTTTCCGTTGTATCATTTTGGCTTCTTTGTCAAAAATCAAATGGCCATATGTGTGTGGATGTATATCTGGGTCCTCAGTTTAATTCCATTGGTCAACAGGCCTATTTCTATGCCAGTACCATGCTGTTTCTATTACTGTTGCTCTATAGTACAGCTTGAAATCAGGGATGGAGATTCCTCCAGTAGATATTTTATTGTATAGGATTGATTTAGCTATCCTGGGTTTTTTTCCAATGAAGATGAGGATTGATCTTTCCAGTTCTGTAAAATATTATAAGGATATTTTGAGAGGGATTGCATTAAGTCTGTAGATTGCTTTTGGTAAGCTGGCCATTTTTAGTATGTTGATTCTCCCAATCCATGATCATGGGAGATCTTTCCATTTTCTGATATCATCTTCAATTTCTTTCTCTAGAGACTTGAAGTTTTTTTCATAAAGGTTTTTCACTTGCTTGGTTAGATTTACACCCAGATGTTTTATATTGTTTGAGGCTATTGTGAAGGGAGTGGTTTCCCTAATTTCTTTCTCTGCCCTTTTATCATCTGTATACAGGAGGGCTACTCACTTTTTCATGCTAATTTTGTATCCTGCCACGTTGCTGAAGCTGCTTATCAGCTGTAGGAGTTCTTTGGTTGACTTTGAGGATCGCTGATGTATATTATATGATCTGCAAATAGTTAAACTTTAACTTCTTCCTTTCCTATATGTATCCCCTTGATCTCCTTTAGCTGTCTTATTGCTCTAGCTAGGACTTCAAGTACTATATTAAAGAGCCATTGAGAGAGTAGGCAGCCTTGTCCTGTCCCTGAATTCAGTGGAATTGACTTAAGTTTCTCATCATTTAGCTTTATGTTGGGTATAGGTTTCCTGTATATTGACTTTACTATGTTTAGGTATGTGCCGTGTATCCCCAATCTCTCTAAGACCTTTAACATGAAAGGGTGTTGGATTTGTCAAATGCTTTTTCTGCATCTAAAGAGATGACCATAAGATTCTTTTCTTTGGTTTGTTTATATGACTAATTACATTGATGGATTTCCTTATATTGAACCACCTCTGCATGCCTGTATGAAACCTACTTGGTCATGATGGATGAGATTTTTGTGTGATCTTGTTTTTGGTTTGCCAGAATTCTATTGAGTATTTTTGCATCTACATTCATAAGGGAGATTGGCCTAAAATTCTCTTTCTTTGTTGGGTCTTTGTGTGGCTTAGGTATTAAGGTGATTGTGGTTTCATAGAATGAGTTTGGCAGTGTTCCTTCTGTTTCTATTTTGTGGAGTAGTTTGAGGAGTATTGGTATTAGTTCTTCTTTGAAGATTTGGTAGAATCTGTTCTGAATCCATCTGACCCAGGGCTCTTTTTGCTTGGGAAACTTTTGATGACTGCTTCTATTTCCTTGGAGTATATAGGACTGTTCAATTTGTTTGCCGGATCTTGATTCAACTTTGGAAAGTGGAATTTATCAAGGAAATTGTCCATATCCTTTAGGTTTTAAAATTCTGTGGCGTATAGGCTTTTGAAGTAAGACCTAATGATTCCTTGGATTTCCTTGGTATCTGTTATTATTTCTCCCTTTTCATTTCTGATTTTAATTTGTGTACTTTCCCTTTGCCTTTTTGTGAGTTTGGCTAAGGGTTTGTCTATTTTTTTTTTCTCAAAGAACCAGCTCTTGGTTTCATTGGTTCTTTGAATTGTTTTCTTTGTTTCTAACTTATTGATTTCAGCCCTTGGTTTGATTATTTCCAGCCGTCTACTCCTCTTGGGTGTGTCTGCTTCTTTTTTTCTAGAGCTTGCAGATGTTCCATTAAGTTGCTTACATGCGATATCTCCAGTTTCTTTATGAATGCACCTAGTGCTATGAATTTTCTCCTTAGCACTGCTTTCATTGTGTACTAAAGTTTTGGATATGTTTTGCCTTCATTTTCATTGAACTCTAAGAAGTCTGTAATTTCTTTCTTTATTTCATCCCTGACCCACTTGTCATTGAGTAGAAGATTGTTCAGTTTCCATATGCTTGTAGGCTTTTTGTTATTTCTAATGTTGTTGATGCTCAGCTTTAGGCCATGGCTGTCTGTTAGGATGCAGGTGATTATTTGAATTATTTTGTACCTATTGAGGCTTGTTTTGTGACCAATTATATGGTTTATTTTGGAGAAGGTTCCATGTGGCACAGAGAAGAATGTATATTCTTTTCTATTTGGATAAAAAGTTCTGTGAATATCTTTTAGGACCATTTGATTCCTGACCTCTGTTAGCTTGATTATTTCTCTGTTTAATTTCTTCCTTGATGATAGTGGGGTATTGAGGTCTCCCACTATTATTGTGTTGGGATCAATGAGTGATTTAAACTTTAAAAGTATTTCTTTTATAAATGTAGGTGCCCTAATATTTGGGGCATAGATATTTAAGATGATGATGTCCTCTTCTGGAGTTTTTCTTTGATTAGGACAAAGTGGCCTTCTTGATCTTTCCTGATCAATTTTAATTGAAAGTCTATTTTGTCCGATATTAAAATGACTACTCCCGCTTGCTTCCTGAGACCATTTGCTTGTGAAAGCATTTTCCAGCCCTTTATTCTCAGGTAATGTCTATCTTTGTTGATGAGATGTGTTTCTTGAGTGCAACATATTGAAGGGTCTTGTTTTTGTATCCATTTTGTTAGCCTGTGCCTTTTTACTGGGGAGTTGAGGCCATTAATGGTGTCAGATATTATTGACCAATGGTTATTGGATCCTTTTATTGTGGTAATTATGTGTGGCAGTGTCTGTTTTGGTTTTGCTGACATGTAATAATCTGTATGCTGTATTTTCTTGGGGGTGGCTGATCTCCTTGTGATGATGTTTTCCTTCAACTATTTTCTGTATAATGGGGTTGGTGTTTAGATACTGTTTAAATTTGGTTTTGTCATGGAATATCTTGTTTTCTCCATCTATATTGATTGAGAGTTTTGCTGTATATAGCAGCCTGGGTTTGCATTTTTGGTCTCTTAGAGTCTTTGTAGCACAGTCCAGGCTCTTTTGGCTCTCATAGTCTCTGTTGAAAAGTCATGAGTAATTCTGATGGGTCTACCATTATATGATATTTTGCCTTTCTCTCTTGCATCCTTTAATATCTTTTCTTTATCGTGCAGATTTAGTGTTTTGATTATTATGTGCTGAGAGGAATTTCTTTTCTGGTCTAGCGTATTTGGTATTCTGTGGGCCTCTTGTATGTTTAAGGGTATCTCTTTCTGTAGTTTGGGGAAGTTTCTATGATTTTCTTGGAGACATTTTCTGGTCCTTGGGACTTTGCATCCTCCTTTTCATCTACTCCTATAATTCTGAAGTTATTCCTTCTCATGGTGTCCTTGATATCTTGGATGTTTGGTGACACCAATTTTTCTGTTTTATGATTTTCTTTGAAAGATGTATCAATTTTTTCTATTGTACCTTCAGCACCTGAGATTCTTTCTTCTATGTGTTGGATTCTGTTAGTTATACTTCTCTGTTGGATTCCTGGTTCCTTTGTTAATTGTTCCATTTCACTGTTTTTCTCAATTTGTGATTTTTTAATGTTGTCTAATTCTGTTTTTATGTCTTGAATTGTTTTATTTAATTCCTTCACTTGTTTGCTTGTGGTTTCTTGTTTCTCCTGGATGGCTTCCATTCATTTGTTTGTGTTATCCTGAAATTCTTGGAGAGATCTATTCATTTCCTCTTTATAGTTCTCAAATAGCTGTATAAGCAAGGTGTTGATGTAATCTTCCCGTGACTTCGCTATAATCGGGCATCTGTTGGTTTCTGGGCTTTCTGGTGGAGCCATAATGTCTTCATTTTTGTTATTAGACCTCTTATTTTTTCCTTTAGGCATCTGCTTAGATGGCATGGGCTTTCCTAGCTTGTGGTCTCAGGGATGAATACCTTTGACAGGGCATTGTTTTCTATACTGTCTTCTCAGACTCTGCCTTCCTGTATCTATATTTGTTTGAGCTCTGCCACCTAGATTCCATGGTTTTATAGGGCTCCTCTGGCTGCTTGTCTCCTCTGAGGGATTCACCACACATTGGATGTTAGATGCTGTGTGACTTCTGTTTTGTTAATCTTTTGCTCTGTAGGCAAGCCACTCTGCTTTGGTGCACTGATCCATCCAGCAGTCTGACCTTCCCTTTCTCCTTGCTGGTTGCAGCCCACCACTGAGACAAGGTGCTGATCCACTCTCTGTCATCCACTGCTGCCGCTTATAGTCTCCTGCAGCCCCTGTTGCTTGCCACTTCCAGTGGCTGATCTCTCAGATCCCCCCCTTCTCACCCCCGCACCCTCTCTGCGAGTGTTTTGTTCCCCGTGGCGTATCTCAGCAAGTCCTGCTGGTGTCACTGGCTCTGCAGCCTCCATCAATGTCACTGCTACCACCACCACTACTGCAGATGATCTGCTCCCCTGGGGATCCATGCTTTTTCCCATGTTCGGGGGTGCAAAAGATTGTCCCTAGAATGTTTCTTGCACACTATGATTTCTCCTTCTCAAGTGGGGTGGGGAGATTGTTGTTCCTGCTTAAGAAATACGTCCAATTTTGTGACTTGATTTCTCTGGCTTCTAAACAAGGTCCAAGCCCTCGCTACCATCTTGGCATCTCTTAGACTTTTAATATGAATGAGTGTTGGATTGTGACAAATGTTTTTTGAGCACCAAAGAGATGATCATGTGCAGTTTTTTTTCTTTCATTCATTTATTGAGTGGATTATATTGATGGATTTCCATATATTGAACCACCCCTGCATGCCTGGGATAAAGCCTACTTGGTCAGATGTGTTCTTGGATTCAGTTTTTGAGTATTTTAATGAGTATTTTTGCAAAAATGTCCATAATGGAAATTGGTCTGAAATTCTCTTTTATTGTTTGGTTTTTGTGTGGTCTAGGTATCAAGGTGATTGTGGCCTCATAGAATGTGATTGGTAATGTTCCTTCCATTTCTACATTGTGGAGTAGTTTGCAGATTACTATTAGCTCTTCTTTAAAAGTCTGGTAGAATTCTGTGCTGAATCCATCTGTCACTAGACTTATTTTGGTTTCTAAAATTTTGATGACTACTTCTGTTTCCTTAGGAGATAGAGGAGTGTTTAATTTGTTCCCTGATCTATCAAGAAATTTATCGATTTCATTTCGTTTTTCAAACTTTGTGACATATAAGTTTTTAAAGTAAGACCTAATGATTCTTTGTATTTCATCAATGTCTGTTGTTATATCTCCTGTTTAAATTATGATTTTGTTAGATGCTTTCTCTCTAACTTTCACTTAGGATAGAGAAGATTTTTGTCTATCTTGTTGATTAACTCAAAAAAAAACAGCTCTTACTTTCTTTGATTCTTTGAATTGTTTTTCTTTGTTTTTTTCTTTTTCTGATTAATTTTTTCTTTTTACATATACATTTAAATTATTATACATGTATAAAATAAACTACATACAGCAAGAGAAACCACAAAAAATCAGGAATTATACTAATGTTACATTCACAGTGTTTTGGCTATTTATATTTGGCAACCTTGAAGAAAAAAATCTTTCCTATCTTGGTGCATCTAAAATTCTGAAAGTAAATCAATATCTATCATATCTTATCAATATCAACTTATAATGTCTATCTAAACTTAAACACATCTTAACCATTAAACAACTAAGTTTAATTATAAAACTAAACTATCTGGTCTTCAATACCATCTGAGACTTGAGAAGGAATAAAACTAATTACCAGAATAAATAGGACGTGCAGGTTAGCAGCTTCCAAATTGAAAAAAAAATGACAGAGACAGTTTGCTGCTTGAACAGTCACATATAATTCTCTATAACATTGGAGCATCATCTTTAGCCATCTAGCCCAATATAGCTGACAGACATATTTATGAGGAAGGACGTATTGAGGACTTGCTTACCTTGTCTTGGCAGAATTTGGCCGTCGACTCTACCTGCATCCAACCTTGCCTATTTTTAGGCAGAATTCTGTCAGTGGTTGAAATGAGGACATTTTGTACAGTGCATTGTTTACCACATTTGAAGCCATCTCCATAAGGAGGCTCTTTGATGCTCATCATCTTCTTTGAAATAGCCAAGGTATTGCCAGAAGTTAACCTGTCTTATTGTCAAAGAATCCTTAAAAGAAATAAAAAACATTTTAAATGCCATATTCTGTAGGACTCTGATGTTTTTGAAGACCGTATATGTTTCACCTTATCTGTCTTAGAATCATATCTACCTGTTACACCGTGGATATAAATAGACTAGTAATTGACATAACCATGCATTGATCAATTGACGATTAGCTTGTCTAACTTACTTATCCTAAACAACCTGCAATAACATTTTTGATGTATTTCATGTAAACCTTGTATTCTACTTAAGAGGTATGGGTACAGTACCTCATATTAGAGTAGAAATGTATATAATGTGTGTGAAGAATAATCTTAAGTTTGAATTTTATACCAGTGTATAAAAATTAAACTTGTTTTGCATCATTATTCAAACTTCAATACCAATGAGTTAAAAATAACCTTGTGAGCACAGTTAAGGCCTTAAGTTGAGGTGTGAACTCAATAATCTCCTTTTTGTCCTATCATCCTTATATATTTCTATATTCCCCCTCTATCTTTTGTGCCATTATCTCCAAATCCAAGAAAGAAAGCTAAAGGAAAAGATAGACATCCCTGAGTCCAACCTTGTTTTCTCTCTGAATAAGAACAATAATAACTTATAACCAACTCCCAATGAAAATAAACATCCATAGCCCAGGAAAGCAACCAAAAACCTACCCAACCACCTTAAGGTAAATGGAGTATCATTCTCTTCGGCATACATCTGGAGGATTTGGGATGAAAATACCATTGTAGGGGCCCAAACAAAATTGGAGAAATGGTAAAAAAAAAAGCTAGGAATAGCATTTATGGTCCAGTTTCTAATTGTTGAGAAGCTCCAGGCTTAATAGAATTCCTGTGTGTGACAGTCTAAAATGCTGGACCAATTGGTAATGGAAGATTTCTTCAAAGCTGTTCTGGGAGCTGTCCTGTTCTGATGGAAAACAGCAATTGAAGCAGTTGGTGATGGATCATGAAGGATGCAGGATGTCAGCATCCAGCATACTGACAGGAATGAATGCTGTTAGGTCTGTTCCAGCTTCAAAGACCAGTTCTTTTGTTCTGAAAATATGCAATTTTTCACAAGCACTAGAGAGTTTAATTATTATAATTATAAATATATGAGGTGTGTGTGATGCACAGAACAATTAATGCTGGATCTCAGTTCTTTGTATGAGCAGAAGTAAGACATCTGCAAATTTCCATTCATGACATATGAAGAATGGCATCTAATAATAAGTCACAGGATTCCGTAACCAATAGGAAGCACTGGCTATGCATAGACATTCATATCTCAGACAGTCTCATAGCTATTCAAATATAGTGGTATTAGAAATATAAGTTACTTGCTTGTTCTGCAGTTTGACTACTTAACATCCTGCCCCTCACCTCCCACACCAGCTCCCTCCATAATCCCCTCTCCCTCACCCTCCTAGTCCTCAGAAACGGGTGCCTTCCTCTCCTAACATCTGACCTTAGCCTAGCAAGTCTCATCTGTACCAATATCCTTTTCCTCTGGGGCCTGGAAAGGCTGCCCTGCCAAGGGGAGTTGATCACATGTGGTGGGCCAGAGTCCATGTCAGAAGTAGTTCCTATTCACCACATTGTTGGACTCACAAGGAGACTGTGCCAACTATCTACTATGTATGAACAAAGGGTCCAGGTCCACAGCATACATGATCCTTGGATGGTGCATCAGTCTCTGTATTGTAGTGTGGTTATCCTGTATTATGTGATTAATATCTGCTTATTAGTGAGTATATATTATGTGGGTCTTTCTGGGTCTAGGTTATCTCACTCGAGATGATCTTTTCTAGTTCTATCTATTTGCTTGAAAAATTCAAGAATTCCTTGTTTTTAATAGCTAAGGAGTATTCCATTGTGTAAATATACCAGTTTCTTTATCCATTCTTCAGTTGAAGGACATCTAGGTTGTTTTCATATTCTGGCTATTATGAATAAAGCTACTCTGAATATAGTTGAGCAAAGGTCACTATTGTATGATGCAGCACTTTTTGGTATATGCCCTCCAGGAGTGTTATGGCTGGGTCTAGAGGTTGAATTATTCCCAATTTCCTTAGTAAGCACCAGGATGATTTCCAAAGTGGTTGTACAAGTCTGTAATCCCTCCAGCAATAGAGTAGCGTTACCCTTTCGCCAAATCCTCTTCAGCATGTGCTGGATATTAGCCATCCTGATAGGTGTAAGATGGAATCTCAGAATCATTTTGAATTGCATTTCCCTGGTGACTATAGATGTTGATCATTTCTTTATGTGTTCCTCAGCTCATGGATATTCCTCTGTTGAGAATTCTCTATTTAGTTCTGTACCCCATTTTAGGCCGACTTTTTAAATAAAATTCTTGTCTCTAAAAAAACGTACCAATAATTGACAATTGGCATCACATGAAATTGAGAATTATCTGTAGATCAAAGGTAATAATGAATGGAATAAAGAGACAGTATACAGAGTGGGAAAATATCTGAAAAATCAGTTTCTAAAATATATAAAAACTTTAAAATTAAATCAATATAAATCTTAAAAACATAAGTGAAAAATGAACTAATGAACTGAGCAGAGAATTTCCCAAAAAGTAAAGTACAAATACCCTATATCCACCTGGTCATTCAATATCATGGTCACTATATAAAAGCAAATAAAAACTACACTGAGCATTTATCTAACCCCAATAAGAATGGCAGAAACTAAGAAAATACACTGTTTAATCTCATCTCATTTATTGAATGCTAAGTATTCAGATAACTTATGTTTATGAAGTATATTTCCTTGACTAAATTAGGCAAATGTTAATTAAATATTGGAGACACTGGATAAGAAGCAGATATATACTCTATGAGCAGAAACAAATCCAAATAAGAATGACACAAGTCAAATTGTGTGGGCATCAAGCAATTATGTCTGTAATCTAGAAACAATGGAAAGATTCAGAACAGAAAGAAGAAAGGCCAAGTAGAGGAATACCTGATAGTTTGACAGTAATAGAAAATGTATACCACAGCGAATATTAAAAACACAGCGCCACAAATAATTCAAAAGTGTAATTCTTGACACAGTGTGGAGAGGTTGTATTGGGGAGCAAAAATGTAAAATGTTGGGATAGCAAGGGACTCAGGAGTATCAATCTAAAATGATTTGTCTTTATTTTTTAGCTTGCGTAGATTCACAAAAGTATCTTGTACAAGAAATGCACTCTGCTTTAAAATGTAATAATATATGTGTATAAAAAGAAAAGAAATCTAGGTGATTTTTTGTTGAGTACCTAATGAATGGATGGACCACCTAGAGCTAGTAAATTCTGAGAATGATCTTGGGAAGTTTCAGCAACAGGTGGGAGAGTTGTAATTGGAGTAGTTGTAGGGAAATCAAGGAAGGGAACAATATTCAGGAGTTTGACACTCAATATCTGAGGAATTAACAACAGGGATTGGTACAGTTATAGTTGTCCGAGGTCATGTAGTAAAACCCCAGGATGCTTTTGAAAGCAAATTCTAACAAACTGTTACTGCTATCAGTGAAGTTCTTCAAGGTCTGTGAACTTAGCTAAACCGTTGTCCCTACTATGAATACACACCCTTGGTTGTATGTGCAGCAGGTGTTATGCTCACATTTGGAGTATTGAATCTCCATAACATGTGTCACAGATTATCATAAAAAAGTTAATATTACAAAGTGGCTGCTTGGTTCCTCATCCATTCCCCATCATCTTTTTGGATAAAGCGATACATTTGAATAATACCAGCACAGATCCAGTTTGCCACCCAAATATGTTCCATGAAAACTACGTTAGACAGGCCAGATAGGCTTCTATAGTTATTAACTGATTAAAATTTCAAGAAAGATGAACTTCAAATGTAAATATATTTGCCATAAACATATAGGAAAAAAATTGATTCTCTATCTACCTACTGTACAGAGTATAAAAATATTTAGAAAACAACTGATGACCATCAGAGAATCATGACGCACTCTCATGATGAAAGAGAGAAGCAAGTATATGTTTACTATTTGTTAATTAGATAAAACTACAAACTATTTCATAAGTACATGTAATTTAAATTTGTCAATCAACATATTTTCATACAACTATCAGTGTATAGACATGTATTTTTTGTCAATCCACAATATATTTTCATGCAATTATTGTTGTATGTAGCTGTACATACACAATGCAGATCCCAACTTGCCAAGATCATCATATCCATCAATTTTCTAAAAAAAAAAAAAAAAAATCACACATCTATTCCTTTGCCTATAAGATCTTGTCCATGTAGTATGATACTATAGAAGCAGAGACAGAGCAGACCCCATTCTGATCTCAGATAGGTTAAGAGTAACATGAAAAAATAATATACGTGAAAAGTGCCCAAACAGGGATATCCAAGATGGCAGCGAGCAGTGTGAATGGTGTTTGGAAGCTCCAGTGAAAAATTCAGGGAATTGCACAGATTTCTGAGCCAGGAACACCAGGGTCCCGACACCACAGCGGCAGGAGTGCTCCACGGCTCGGAGGGACTAGGGTGCAGAGGACCTGCATGCCCCTGCACACGGGAGGAGTGCGGATTTTCTCGGATCAGATCAGCAGCGGCAGCACCAGTGGCACCAGCGGCACCAGCGGCACCAGCGGCACCAGCAGCACCAGTGGAAGTGGCTGAGGTTTGCAGCTCAGAGCCTTCCAGTGGAGGCAGTTAGTGAGGTGGCTGGTGGGAGTTGCTGCAGGAGAGGGGACTCTGGACAGGATTTGGGTGGTGTGGTGCCTTGTGACACAAACTGGACTCGGCAGACAGTGCAGCTCCAGAGTCCTGGGTACAGCTCAGTGCACAGTGACGTGGAGACATTGGCTCAGTGCAGCAAGCAATTCTGCCCAAGTCAACAGCTCAGCGCAGCCACAGCTCCCCTGCTGTGATGCAGGCTGGGCAGAACGCTCAGGTCCACACTAGGCACCAGCTCAACGCAGCCGCAGTTCACCTACTGTGGACGCAGGCTGGGCGGAGCGCTCAGGTCCACCATAGGTGCTAGCTCAGTGCAGCCGCAGATCACCTGCTGTGATGCAGGCTGGGGGGAGAGCTCAGTTCCACCGGAGGCGCTAACTCACATCAACGAGAAGTTCTGCGCAAGACAGTAGCTCAGCTCAGCGGGCAGTTGTGGGGTGCTGACGCAGGTTGAGGTCAGCACGCAGGTTCAGCCCAGAGGCCCTAGATGGACTTGCCTGGCAGATTATGCCCAGAGATTCTAGCTGGCTGGACTATCCATGCAGTATAGGCTTGGAGTCCCGGGCTGAATTCAGAGTGCAGTGTGGGTCCATAGTCCCTGGCTGAGCTCGGTGCACAATTCCACCCCGGAGATGGGGGTGGAGCTAGGCGTGTAGTTTAGGACCATAGTCCCTAACCATGCTTCGCAGACAGTTTGGACCCAGAGACTCTAGTAGAGCTTTTGGCACAGTCCCGGCTCTACAACTCTGGTTGGACACAGTGTGCAGTTTGAATCCAGAATTCCTGGCTGAGATAAGCGGATGGTTTGGGCCTGAGTCAATAACTGACCACAGCACACACTTTGGCCAAAAGCCCCTAGCTGAACTTGGTACGCAGTCCCAGCCCAATAATTCTGGCTGGCCCCTGTATGAATTTTCAGCCCAGAATTCCTAGCTGAGCTCGGAGGACGGTTCAGGCCCTGAGATTCTAGCTGAGCTTGGCAGGTGGTTCGGGCCCAGTGTCTCTGGTTGGACCTGGCAGGAAACCCAGAAGGCTGTGGATTACTTGGCCTGACCCAATGCTTATCCAGAGACCCAGAACAATTGCAGGACCACAGCACAGGGGAGCTGAGGATCACTAGCTTTGAGAGTCCAAAACGACGAGGCTAACCTGCTACCATCCACACCAGTGAAGCATCAGAGCTTCCGGCCTACAGAAATTGTGAGAAAACAATTGAATCTATCATCAGACTCCCTCTATCCAACTCTGGAAGCTACCCAACAAAACAAAGCCAGCAAGATGTCTAAAGGACAGCGTAAAAGCATACGCCAGAAAACCCCAAAACAACATGGCGTCTCCAGTTTCCAGCTATCCCAAAGAAAACAACCCAGAGAGCTCAAATACAACAGCAATACAAGAAAATGACCTCAAATCCTTAATAAGGAGCCTATTAATGGAGGAAACAAATAAAATTCGTAATCAAATACAGGGAGACACAGCCAAACAGGTGAGAGACATAAAAGAAGCACATAGAGTGGAACTGGAAAAAGTTCAGGAAAATGGAAAAAACCAGATGAAAGAAATAAATAAAACGGTTCAAGCTCTGAAGACCTATAAGGAGGCAATAAAAGAAACTCAGGAATATACAAAAAATGAGATGAAAGAAATAAAAAAATCAGTTCAAGATCTGAAGACAAAAATGGATTCAATGATAAACACACAGACAGAGGAAAAACCAGAATGTGAGACCTCAGAGAAGAAGGTGAGCAACACAGAGGTGAGCTTTTCTAATAGAATCCAAGAGAGGGAAGAACGAATCTCAGGTCTAGAAGATACAATCACAGATCTTGAAGCAAACATTAAAGAAAATGCCAAATCTGGAAAACTCCTGACACAAAACATCCAAGAAGTTAAGGACACCATGAAAAGAAGACATCTGAGGATAATAGGCATTGAAGAAAGAGAAGATATCAGACTCCAAGGCCCAGAGACTATTCTCAACAAAATCATAGAAGAAAATTTCCCCAATCTAAAGAAAGAGATACCTATAATCATACAAGAGGCCTACAGAACACCAAATAGAATTGACCAGAAAAGGAAAACTGCCCATCACATAATAATCAAACACAAAACATACAGACAAAGAATAGTCACTGGTCGTTAATTTCTCTCAACATCAATGGTCTCAGTTCTCCAATAAAAAGACACAGACTAACTGAATGGGTGCATAAACAAGATCCAACACTCTTCTGCATTCAATAAACATATCTCACCCACAATGATAGGCATTAACTCAGGGTAAAAGGTTGGAAAAAATATTCCAAGCAAATGGTCACAAGAAGCAAGCAGGCATAGCCATTTTGATATCAAACAAAATAGACTTTCAACCAAAATTAATCAAAAGGGATGCAGAAGGACACTTCATACTCATCAAAGGTAAAGTCAGGGGATCCAAGATGGCACCGAGCAGTTTGGACCGTGTTTGGAAGCTCCAGTGAACAGTTCAGGGAATTTCACAGATTTCTGAGCCAACAACACCAAGGTCCCAACACCACAGCAGCAGGAATGCTCCACGGTTCGGAGGGACCAGGGTGTGGAAGACCTGCGTGCCCCTACACACAGGAAGAGCGTGGATTTTCTCGGATTGGAGCAGCAGCAGCAGAGGCAGCAGCACCAGTGGCGGCACCAGTGACAGCAGCAGCAGTGGCTGTGGTTTGTAGCTCAGAGCCTTTCGGTGAAGGCAATTGGTGTGGTGGCCAGTGGGAGTACCTGAGGGAGATGGGACTCTGGACAGGATTTGGGTCACAGAGTGCCTTGTAACCTAAACTGGACTCAGTGGACAGTTCAGCCCCAGAGTCCCGGGCTCAGCTCAGTGCCATGGAGACGCTGGCTCAGCACAGTAAGCAATTGTGCCCGAGGCATCAGATCAGTGCAGTGGCAGCTCCCCTGCTGTGACGCAGGCTGGGCTGAGTACTCAGGCCCACCCTAGGATCCAGCTCAGTGCAGCCGCAGTTCTCCTGCTGTGGCACAGGCTGGGCGGAGCACTCAGGTCCACCCAGGGACCCAGCTCAGCGTAGCCGCAGTTCTCCTGCTGTGACGCGGGCTGGGCAGAGTGCTCAGGTCCACCCTAGGACCCAGCTCGGCACAGCTGCAGTTCTCCTGCTGTGACGCGGGCTGGGCTGAATGCTCAGGTCCACTCTAGGATCCAGCTCAGCGTAGCCGCAGTACTCCTGCTGTGACGCGGGCTGGGCAGAGCACTCAGGTCCACCCTAGGAACCAGCGCAGTGGGGCTGCAGTTCTCCTGCTGTGACGCAGGCTGGTCGGAGCTCTCAGGCCCACCCTAGGCACCAGCTCACCTCAACGAGCAGTTCTGCCCAAGACACTAACTCAGCTCAGCGGCCAGTTCTGGGGCACTGACACAGATTCAGCCCAGAGGCCCTAGATAGAATTGCCGGGCACATTAGGCTCAGAGTCTCTACCTGAGCTGTGCGCACAGGCTCGGCGGCCCGAAGGCTGTGACTGGACTAACCACACAGTATATACCCAGAGTACTAGGCTGATTTCAGTGTGGGTCCATAGTCCCTGGCTGAGATCGGTGCATAATTCTGCCCCGGAGATTCGGGTGGAGCTTGGCATGCAGTTTAGGGTCAGAGTCATTAACTGTGATTGGCAGACAGATTGGACCCAGAGACTCTAATGGACCTTTTAGCACAGTCCCGACTCTAAGACTCTAGTTGGACACAGTGTGCAGTTTGAATCCAAAGTTTCTGGCTGAGCTTGGCGGACGGTTCGGGCCCTGAGTCAATAACTGACCACATCACAAACGTTGGGCCAAAAACCCCTAGCTGAACTTGGTGCGCAGTCCCAGCCCAAAATTTCTGGCTGTACCCTGTGTGCATTTTGGGCCCAGAATCCCTTGCTGAGCTCGGCAGACAGTTCAGTCCCTGAGAATCTAGCTGAGCTCGGCCCGTGGCTCAGGCCCAGTGTCCCCGGCTGGACTTGGCAGGGAACTCAGAAGACTGTGGATACCTTGGCCTGACCAAACTATCATTCAGAGACCCAGAACGATTGCAGGATCCACAGCGCAGGGGAGCTGAGGATCACTGGCTGTGAGAGTCCAAAACAACAGGGCTAACCTACTGTCGTCCACACTAGTGAAGCATCAGAGCTTCGAGCCTAAAGAAATCTTGAGAAAACAAGTGAGTCTATCATCAGACTCCCTCCATCCAACTCGGGAAGCTACCCAACCAAAACAAAGATGGCAAGATGTCTAAAGGACAGCATAAAAGCATACGCAAAAAAAAAACCCAAAACAACATGGCGTCTCCAGTTTCCAGCTATCCCAAAGAAAACAACCCAGAGAACTTATATACCAAGGAAATACAAGAAAATGACCTCAAGTCCTTATTAATGAGCCTATTAATGGAGGAAACAAATAAAATTAGTAATCAAATACAGGAAGACACAGCCAAACAGGTGAGAGACATAAAAGAAGCACATAGAGTGGAACTGGAAAAAGTTCAGGAAAATGGAAAAAACCAGATGAAGGAAATAAGTAAAACGGTTCAAGCTCTGAAGACCTATAAGGAGGCAATAAAAGAAACTCAGGAATATACAAAAAATGAGATGAAAGAAATAAAAAAATCAGTTCAAGATCTGAAGACAAAAATGGATTCAATAATAAACACACAGACAGAAGAAAAACGAGAATGTGAGACCTAAGAGAAGAATGTGAGCAACACAGAGGTGAGCTTTTCTAACAGAATCAAAGAGAGGGAAGAACGAATCTCAGGTCTAGAAGATACAATCACAGATCTTGAAGCAAACATTAAAGAAAATGCCAAATCTGGAAAACTCCTGACACAAAACATCCAAGAAGTTAAGGACACCATGAAAAGAAGACATCTGAGGATAATAGGCATTGAAGAAAGAGACGATATCAGACTCCAAGGCCCAGAAGCTATTCTCAACAAAATCATAGAAGAAAATTTCCCCAACCTAAAGAAAGAGATGCCTATAAACATACAAGAGGCCTACAGAACACCAAATAGAATTGACCAGAAAAGGAAAACTGCCCATCACATAATAATCAAAACACAAAATATACAGAACAAAGAAAAAATGTTAAAAGCTGCAAGGGAAAATGGCCAAATAGCATTCAATGGTAAACCTATCAGAATTACACCAGACTTCTCAGCAAAGACCATAAAAGCCAGAAGAGCCTGGACAGAGATCCTGCAAACCTGAGAGACCACAGATGCCATGCCAGACTACTTTACCCAGCAAAACTATCAATAACCATTGATGGAGAAAACAAAATATTCCATGACAAAAACAAATTCAAACAGTACCTATCCACAAACCCAGCTTTACAGAAGGTACTAGAAGGAAAACTCCATCCCAAAGGGTCAAGCTACAACCAAAACTACTCAGGAAATAGGTAATTATACCATGGCAAAAACACAGCTACACAAATGCTCGATTGGAAACAACATTAAAATTAAGACTCGTAACAGTCACTGGTCGTTAATATCTTTCAACATCAATGGTCTCAATTCTCCAATAAAAAGACACATACTAACTGAATGGGTGCATAAACAAGATCCAACATTTTCTGCACTCAAGAAACACATCTCACCCATAATGATAGGCACTATATCAGGGTAAAAGGAAGAAAAAAATATTCCAAGCAAATGGTCACAAGAAGCAAGCAGGCGTAGCCATTTTCATATAAAACAAAATAGACTTTCAACCAAAATTAATCAAAAGGGATGTAGAAGGACACTTCATACTCATCAAACGTAAAGTCAACCAAGATGACATCACAATTCTGAACATCTATGCTCCCAATACAAGGGCACCCACATTTGTAAAAGATCTGCTAAAAAACTGAAACCACACATCGATCCCCACACAATATTAGTGGGAGAATTCAACACCCGACTCTCACTGAAGGATAAGTCATTGAAACAGAAACTAAGCTGAGAAATAACATCATTAACCAATGCCAAAGGACAAATGGATTTAACAGATATCTATAGAACCTTTCACCCAAACAAGAAAGAATATACCTTCTTCTCTGCACCCCATGGAACCTTCTCCAAAATTGATCACATCTTAGATCACAAAGCAGGCCTCAACAGATACAAGAGGATTGAAATAATACCTTGTATCCTATCAGATCACTATGCTCTTAGGCTGCAATTCAACAACAACAGAAACGACAAAAAGCCTACACGCACATGGAAACTAAACAACTCTCTGCTAAATGACACCTGGGTCAGGTAAGAAATAAAGAAATCAAGGAGTTTCTGAAATTCAATGAAAATGAGGGACTAACATACCCAAATTTGTAGGATACATTGAAAGCAGGGTTAAGAGGAAAATTCATAGCTCTAAGTGCCTTTAAAAAGAAATTGGAAACATCGCACGTAAGCAACTTAACAAAACAGCTGGAAGGCCTAGAAAAAAAAGAAGCAGAAACACGCAAAAGGAGTAGATATGTGGAAATAATCAAACTCAGGGCTAAAATTAACAAATTAGAAACTAAGAAAACAGTCCAAAGAATCAACAAAACCAAGAGCTGGTTCTTTGAGAAAATCAACAAGATAGACAGACCGTTAGCCAAACTAACTAAAGGCAGAGAGACAGTATTGAAATCAACAAAATCAGGAATAAAAAGGGAGACATAACAACAGACACTGAAGAAGTACAAAGAATCATAAGATACTACTTTGAAGGCATATATGCCACAAAATTTGAAAATCTAAGGGAAATGGATGATTTTCTTGATCAATTTCACTTGCCAAAGTTGAGTGAAGAACAGATAAACAAGCTAAATAGTCCCATTTCCCCTACAGAAATAGAAGCAATCATTGATAGTATCCCAACAAAAAAAAATTCCCAGGGGCAGATGGTTTCAGTGCAGAATTCTACCAGACCTTCAAAGGCGAGCTAATACCGATACTCTTCAAGCTACTCCAAAACATAGAATTGGATGGAACATTACCAAATTCATTCTATGAGGCCATAGTCACGTTGATACCTAAACCTCACAAAGACTCAACAAAGAAAGAGAATTTCAGACCAATTTCTCTTTGAACATCGATGCAAAAATACTAAATAAAATTCTTGCAAAACGAATACAAGAACACATAAAGGATATCATTCATCATGACCAAGTAGGCTTCATTCCAGGCATGCAGGGATGGTTTAATATATGGAAATCCATCAATGTAATCCACCATATAAACAAACTGAAAATAAAAAACCTCATGATCATCTCTTTAGATGCAGAGAAAGCATTTGATAAAATCCAACACCCATTCATGTTTAAAGTTTTACAGAGATCGGGGATACAAGGAACTTTCCTCGACATAATAAAGGCTATATACAGCAAGCCAATAGCCAAAATCAAAGTAAATGGTGAGATACTCAAGGAAATTCCTCTAAAATTGGGAATAAGGCAAGGCTGCCCACTCTCTCCATATCTCTTCAATATAGTACTCGAAGTTCTAGCCAGAGCAATAAGACAACAAAAGGAGATCAAGGGTATCCAAATGGGAAAGGAGGAAGTCAAACTATCCCTCTTTGCAGATGATATGATAGTGTACATAAGTGACCCTCAAAATTCCACCAGAGAACTCCTACAGCTGATAAATACTTTCAGCAATTTGGCTGGATACAAAATTAACTTAAAAAGTCTGTAGCCTTCCTATACACAAATGACAAGCTTGCCGAAGAAGAAATTAGGAAAGCCACATCCTTCACATTAGCCACAAGCAATATAAAATATCTAGGAGTTACTCTAACTAAGCAAGTGAAGGACTTGTTTGAAAAAAATTTCAAAACTCTGAAGAAAGAGATTGAAGAAGACATGAGAAGAGGTAATGATCTTCCTTGCTCATAGATCGTGAGAATTAACATAGTAAAAATTGCCATCCTACCAAAAGCAATCTACAGAATCTCCATACCTGATCTCAAGCTGTACTATAAAGTAACAGTAATTAAAGCAGCATGGTACTGGCACAGCAACAGGCTGGTTGATCAGTGGAATCGAATTGAAGACCCAGATATGAATCCACACACATATGGTCACTTGTTTTTTGACAAAGAAGCCAAATCCATTCAATGGAAAAAGGATAGCATCTTCAACAAATGGTACTGGTCTAACTGGATGTCTATGTGTAAAACAAATGCAACTGGACCCATATTTGTCACCTTGCACAAAACTCAAATCCAAGTGGATTAAAGACCTCAACATAAAACCAGAGACACTAAGTCAGTTAGAAGAAAAAGTGGGAAAGAGCCTGGATTATATTGGCACAAGTGACAAATTCCTGAACAGAACACCAACTGCCCTGGCCTTAATGTCAACAATTAATAAATGGGACCTCATGAGGCTGAGAAGCTTCTGTAAGGCAGGAAACACTGTCAAGAGAACAAAGCGACAGCTTACAGACTGGGAAAAGATCTTTACCAACCCAACATCTGACAAAGGTCTAATATCCAAAATATATAAGAACTCAGAAATTAAACACCACCAAACCAAATAACCCAATTGAGAGATGGGGCTCAGAACTAAACAGAGACTTCCCAACAGGGGAATATCAAATGGCTGAGAAACACATAAAGAAATGCTCAACCTCCTTAGTCATCAGGGAAATGCAAATCAAAACAACTCAGATTCCAACTTATACCCATCAGAAAGGCTAAAATCAAAAACTCAAGCGACACCACATGCTGGAGAGGATGTGGGGAGAGAGGAACACTCCTTCATTGCTGATGGGAATGCAAACTTGTACATTCACTTTGAAAATCTAACTGGTGTTATCTCAGAAAACTGGGAATAGGGCTTCCTCAAGACCCAGCTATTCCACTCCTTGGAATATACCCAGAAGATGCTCCAGCACACAACAAGAAAATTTGCTCAACCATGTTCATAGCAGCCTTATTCATAATAGCCAGATCATGGAAACAGCCTAAATTTCCCTCAGTAGAAGAATGAATAAAGAAACTGTGGTACATTGGTACACATACACTCTGGAATACTACTTAGGTATTAAAAATAAGGAATTCTTGAAATTTGTGGATAAATGGATTGAGCTAGAAATGATCATAATGAGTGAGTTAACCCAGAAGCAGAAAGACTCAAATTGTATATACTCACTTATATCTGCATAGTAGCCCAAGGGGTATGTCCCACGAAAGCCTTCCCTTACCAGGAAACTGGGCCAGAGGGGAGGACACCCCATTGGGACCATAGACGAGAGAATCATGGGAGAATAGCAAAGTAGAAGGATCCAGTGTGTCCTAGAAACTTCAAGTAGAACATTATGATAGACAGATTTGGGCCAAGGGGTCCCGCTCAAACTAAGGCACCAGCCAAGGACAATACAGGCGGTAAACCTTAAACCCCTACCCAGATCTAGCCAATGCTCAGAGCAGTCTCCACACTTGAGTCGAGAGTGGGACATGACTTTCTCACGTACTCTGGTGGCTCACATTTGACCATGTCCCCTGGAGGGGGAGACCTGGTGGTACTTAGAGGAAGGACAGTAGGTCACCGAGAAGAGACTTGATACCCTATGAGCATATACAGGGGGAGGTGATCCCCCTCAGGAACAGTCATAGGGGATGGGAATATGGGGAAAATGGGAGGGAGGGAAGAGTGGGAGTGTACACGGGATGGGATAACCATTAAGATGTAACAAGAATAAATTAATTAAAAATATTTAAAGTGATAAAAAAAATAAAAAAATCAAAAAACATAAAAAAAGAAAAAGAAAAGAAAAGAAAAAAGAAAAGTGCCCAAACTGATATATTTCTGTAAGTTTGGTACTACAGGCAGCATCAAACCCCTCATCTTCGCTACAGTAAGGAATATCTTAGGCATAATCTTTAACGAGGAAAATGGAAATTAGAGCTAGTATAATTCCATATGTATGCAACATTATTAGGACTGTCAGTAGAATTTGATGGCAATTTCCTTAGTTACATTCATCTTTTTTGCTCCATCATTGCATGACTTCTACGTTGGTACGGAACAAAAGAAGAAATAATGGGGGGAGGCACTGAAACCCAAAGAAGAGAAGTCATAATTGTGAGTACCACCCATAACCATCGTGATCCTTGAAAACACTCCAAGAACTATCATGAAATTCATCTCTGTGATTAGGGGAATAATGTTGTTTAGATATGCTCATCATATATGATATTTAGCTCAAAATATGTGAAAAAGGGGGTTATAAAATGTATTAGTAGTTTAAACCAGACATAGTTTAGTGTAACATAATGTTTCAAATCTAAATATCAAAATTTGAATTCTCAAGGACTTTTAGAATGGGTGGCAGGGCCTTAAGTGCCAGACAAATTAGCAAAAGATGTTCTTCACTCATCAACTAATGCTATAGTTTCTATTTTTCACATGATAAGAGCCAAGAGATGCCTGATGTCACTTCAACATCAAAGTATTCAGACCTGAGAAACAAAGAGTGCATGAGGTTTTCTTTCCTAATCAGAGTTATTTCATTTTAATATCTTAACAAATAGGGTGGCCTATATTTTTATATGGGAAAATTAAATTCTGCATTTGTGTATGAATAATAGATTTCTCTGTGAATGTTTCACATTTAGACTTAAGTAGAATGAATAAAATAAAAATTTAAGAAATAAAGGGCAGTCTACTATATCAACTAAGGATCATTTATATGATGCATTATTCAAAGTAATGTAAGTTTGTTAATATTTGAAGCAATTCTGCATGTCTTCATTAAATTTTCATTGAAATCAATGTAACATTTATGTTTTATAAATGCCATAGAAAGGTCTTGTTTCCATTCAATTTGTGCTTAAACTTTCTACAGCCAACAATCTTCTCTACCAACACAAGCTAGAAATAGTTTTACCCCTAAATCTAATAAATAGTTACATTTGGTTGTTATTTTGCTTTATGAGATATACCAACAATTTCGTAAATATACTCCTAAGAGATTAACAATAAAATCTTCGTACAAACCATTTTTAAATTCCAACGCATACCCCCATAACATAAATGGTATGGTTGTAAACTAAATATTACATTCTACTTGTAAATGTTCAAATTGTGAAGGAAAGTTAGGTGAATTGTATTCTTTCCTGTATAACACAGTATTTTTTTTCTGTGAATTGCTATCTACTCTGAATAAGGCTGGCTCACTTGCCAGGAGATCGTGGTAGGGATATTCAGCATTATTTCACCATACACTTAAATCTGGATCAGGCAGACTTATATTTATCATTGAAAATGATTAGATTTTAAATGAAAAGACTTTATACACATACACATATATATGTGCACATTGATGCATATATTTTATGTAAAATTTATATAACATAGTTAGAGCCACTTTATTTTTTCTTATTATTATTTTTCTTTTTTACATATGCATTTATCTTATTACAAATCAATACAATAAACTACATACACCAAGAATAACCATGAAAAAATCAGGAATTATAAAAATGTTACATTCATAATGTTTTGCCTATTTGCATTTGGCAACCTTGAAGAATATATCTTTCCTACTTTAATGATTCTAAAATTCTGAATGTAAATTAATATTTAACATATATCATATCTATCAACTTAAAACATCTAGACTTAGAAACACCTAAAACCCTCAATAATTAATCTTACCTGTAAAACTAAACTATCTGGTCTTCAGCCTCATCAGAGACTTGAGAAGGAATAAAATTTTACCTGAGTAAACTGGAAGTGTGGGTTAGCAGTTTCCAAAATGAGAAGATGACAGAAACAGTTTACTGACTGAACAGTCACCCAAAAATCTCTACAGCATTGAAGCAACATCTTCACCCTTCTGGTCCAATATATATATACACACACACAAATATATATATATATATATATATATATATATATATATATATATCAGACATATTTGTGAGGAAGGAACTACCAAGCATTGGCTTACCCTGGAGAGTTTGGCCATCAACTCAGCCTGCATCCAAGCTTGCCCATTTTTAGGCAGAATTCTGTCTGTGACAGAGGAAAGGATATTTTTCCCAGTGGCTTGTTTGCCATATTTGATGCCATCTCCCATAAGGAGGTTCTTTGATACTCATCATCTTCTCTAAGGTAGCTTCTAAGGTTGCCAGGAGTTAACCTGTCTTCTTGTCAATGAATCTTAAAAATAATACAAACATCTTTAAATGTCATATTCTGTAGGTCTCTGCAGTTTTTGAGGGCTAATCTAACTGTTTTACCTTGTCTATGTATACAATCATATCTATATCTAAAACCTAGGATGTATATTCTTGTGATAAAAATAGACTAGGAATTAACATGACCATAATTTGATCATCTAACAATTAACCTGTATTACTTAATTATCCTAAGCAGCCTGCAATAGCAATTTCAAAGTATTGGAACTAAACCTTGTATTATAGTTGAGTGGTATGGGTACAATACTTAATACTAGAATAGGAATATATATATATACTGTGTGTAAAGAATAATCTTAAATTTGAATTCTATACCAATGTATCAAAACTAAACTTATTTTGCACCCATAGACAAAATTCTATACCAATGAATTCAAAATAACCTTATTCCTGAGTAACAGCTAAGGCCTTAAGTTGAGGTGCTGATTCAATAATATACTTTTTGTCCTATCATCCCTATATATTTCTATAATCCCCTTTCTTTCTTTTCAACCCGTATCTCCATACCTACAAAGAAAGATAGAGGAAAGAGAGACATCCTTGAGTCCAACTTCTTTTACTTTCTGAATAATATCAATATTAACTTATAAGCAACTCCCAATGAATATAAACATCTTTAGCCCAAGTGAGCAACAACAACAAAAAAAAAAACCTACCCAACCCCCCCTTAGCAGAAATGGGGCATTGTTCTGTTAAGGTTTCTTCTGGCTGATTTGGTACAAATAATACCTTTGTGGGGGGTCCAGGTAAAATTGGGGAAAATGGTTAAACAAGCTAGGAATAGCATTGTGGCCCAGTTTCTAAATGTTTAGACATTCCAGGCTTAATAGAAGTCCTGTGTCAGACAGTCTGAAATGCTGGGCCAATTGAGATTGAAAGCATTCTTCAAACCTGACCTGGGAGCTATATGTGGAACAGCAACTGAAATGCTTGGGCCTGAAACATGAAAGATAGAGGATGTCAGTGACCATCATGCTGAGAAGAATGAATCCTGTGAGGCCTGATCCAGCAACAGTGTTTGTTTTGTTATTGTTGTTGTTTTCTTGTTTTTTGTTTGTTTTTTTGTTTTGTTTTTTGTTGTTCTGACAACATAAAATGTCTCATAAGCATTATACAGTCCTAAAATTATAAATGTATGAGGTATGTAGGATGCAATTAAGGATGTTTCTCAGCTCTTTGTATGAGCAGAAGAAAGACATCTGTAAATCTTCTTACATGCCAAATGAAGAATGTCATCTAATAATAAGTTACAGGGGTTCAGTGACCAACAAGTTGAGTTGTCTCTGCAAAGACTTTCATGTCTCAGCCAGTCTCATAGGGATTAGCAGTATAAGATACCTACTTGTTCTGCAGTTAGAATTCTTCACATCCCAAATGAGGTTCCTTCCTTCATTGCTGCCATATCCTCCCCTCCCTTACTCATCTCCTCTCCCTCCCTCCCCTAGTCCTCAGAAAGGAGAGCCCTCCTTCCCTAACATCTGACCTTAGTCTACCAAGTATCATCTGCCTTACCTGTATCCTCTTCCTCTGTGGCCTGGTAAGGCCACCTTGCCAGAGGGAAGTGCCAAATTTTGGTGGGCTAGAGTCCATGTAAGATGTAGTGCCTATTCAGTATATTGTGGGACCCAAAAGGACACTGAGAGTGTTCTGCCTATCTGTTACCTTTGAGCAGAGGGTCTGAGTCCACATCATACATGGTCCTTGGTTGATGTTTCAGTCTCTGTATTGTATTGTGTTTATCCTTTATTATGTGGCTGATATCTGTTTATTAGTGAGTATACACCATGTGGCTATTTCTGGGTCTGGGTTACCTCACTCAGGATGATCTTTTCTAGTTCTATCTACTCACCTGAAATTTCAAGATTTCCTTGTTGTTAATAGCTGATGAGTATTCCATTGTGTAAATATACCACGGTTTCTTTGTCCATACATTGGTTGAATGTCATCTAGGTTGTTTCCAGATTCTGGCTATTATGAATAAAGCTGCTCTGAATATAGCTGAGCAAAGGTCCTTGTTGTATGGCTAAATATCTTTTGGGTATGTGCCCAGGAGTTGTATGGCTAGTGTAGAAGTTGAATTATTCCCAATTTCCTTAGAAAGCACCAGGATGATTTCCAAAGTGGTTGTACAAGTTTGCACTTCTACCATCAATGGAGTAGTGTTCCCTTTTCTCCACATCCTCTACAGCATTTGCTGTCACTTGAGTTTTTGATATTAGCCATTCTGATAGGCATAAAATGGAATCTCAATGTTGTTTTGATTTGCATTTCCCTGATGACTAGGAATGTTGAGTATTTCTATAAGTGTTTCTCAGCCATTCAATATTCCTCTGTTGAGGTCTTTCTGATTAGCTGTGTCCCTGATTTCATAATTGGAATATTTGGCTGGGTTGTGTTTAATTTTTTTGAGTTCTTTATATAGTTTAGATATTAAGCCTTTGTTGGATATAGGATTGATGAAGATCCTCTCCCAGTCTGTAGTCTGTGATTTTGTTCTTTTGAGAGTGTCATTTGACTTAGAGAGGCTTTTCAATTTCATGAGGTCCCATTTATTAATTATTGCTCGTAGAAACTGTGCTGTTGGTGTTCTGTTCACGAACTTGTCTCCTATGCCATTGAGTTCTAGGCTGTTCTCCTCTTTTTCTTCTAACAGATTTAGCATGTCATATTTTATGTTGAGGTCTTTAATCCACTTGGACTTTAGTTTTGTGTGCAGTAATAAATTTGGATATACTTTCATTTTTCTACATGTAGACATCCAGTTGGACTAGCACCATTTGTTGAAGATGATATCTTTTTTCCATTGTATTGATATGGCTCTTTGTCTAAAACCAATTGTCCGTAGGTGTGTGGTTTTATTTCTGGGATTTCTATTCAATTCCGTTGATCAACTATCATATCTCCATGCCAGTACCATGATGTTTTTATTACTGTTACTCTATAGTATAGCTTGTGATAGGGATGGTGATTCCTCCAGAAGATCTTTTATTGTACAGGATTGGGTTTTTGTTTTTCCATATGAATTTGAGAATTGATCTTTCAAGGTATGCAAAGAGTTGTCTTGGAGTTTTGATTGGAATTACATTGAATATGTAAACTGCCTTTGATAAGATGGTCATTTTTACTATATTTATCTCCTCATCCAGGAGCATGGGAGATCTTTCCATCTTCTGATATTTTCTTCAATTTCTTTCTTTAGAGACTTGAAGTTTTTTTTTCCTTAAAAATTTTTACTTGTTTGGTTAGCATTATACTAAGATACTTTATATTATCTTTGACTATTATGAAGGCTGTAGTTTCCTGAATTTCTTTATCAGCCCATTTGTCATTTGTATACAGGAGGACTATTGATTTTTTTTTCCAGTTGAGTTTGTATCCAGAAAATTCAGTGAAAGTATTTTATGAGCTGTAGGAGTTCCTTGGTAGATTTTTTAGGGTCACTTATGTATACTATAATGTCATCCATGAAAAGTGATAGTTTGACTTCTTCATTTCTGATTTATATCCCCTTGATCTACTCTACTTGTTTTGTTCCTCTAGCTAGGACTTCAATTACTATACTGAAGACATATGGAGAAAATGGACGTCCTTATCTTGTCCCTGATTTCAGTGGAATTGATTTAGATTTCTCTCCATTTAGTTTGATGTTGGCTATAGGCTTGCTGTGCACTGCCTTTATTACGTTTAGGCTTATGCTTTGTATCCCTGATCTCTCCAAGACTTTAAGCAAGAGTCAGTGTTGGATTTTCTCAAATGTTTTTCAGCATCTAAGGAGATGATCGATCATGTGTTTTTTTTTTTCTTTCAGTTTGTCTGTATGATGGATTACATTGATGGATAGCTGTATATTGAACCATCCCTGCATGCCTAGGATGAAGTCTACTTTGGTAATGCTGAAGTATATTTTTGATGTGTTCTTGCACTCAATTTGTAAGTATTTTTGTAAGTATTTTTGTGTGAATGTTCATAAGAGAAATTGGTCTGAAATTCACTTTCTTTGTTGAGTCTCTCTGTGGCTTGGGTATCAAGATGATTATGGCTTCATAGAATGAGTTTGGTAATGTTCCTACTGTTTCTATCTTTTGGAATAATTTTAAGAGAATTGATATTAGCTCTTCTCTGTAGGTCTGGTAGAATTCTGCATGGAGTCCATCTGGCTCTTGGCTTTCCTTGGTTGGGAGACTTTTGATGATTGCCTCTATTTCCTTAGGAGATATAGGACTATTTAGTTTGTTTAGATGATATTGATTCAATTTTGGTAATTGGTATCTTTCAAGAAAATTGAACTTTACTATGTGGAGGAGATAATGTTGGGCACACTTTAAATTATACTTATTTTTTATTGTGTGTATGTATGTGCATGCACATGGGTACAAATGCAGAAAATCCCTAATTCCATGAAACATGGAATCAGAGGACAATTACTGTGTCAGTTTTCTCCTGCCATCTCATAGGATCCAGGGGGCTGAACTCAGTTCTATATATCAGTGCTATCCACTACCAGTTTCTTCCACTGATGACAATTTTTTTTTTGTTTTCAGCTCAATGGAACTATAGATTATTTTTCTAACTTCTAAACTTTATTCTTTATGAGAAAAACATCAATCTTTACCCTTTTGATCAGTTTGCCGAATATATATATATATATATATATATATATATATATATAATTATTTTAGCAGTGATAATCTCACACAAACAGAAGTATTGATAGGGGGCACAATGGATTGTTCAATATTTCTAGTGGAAATTTTCAAATATTTATAATTGAATTTCAAGGCTACATTTCCAAATATTTTCACTATTCTTTTTATTGACGAAATTATTTTATAATTTATTTTATATAATTTAAAGTTCATTTATTCTAATATAATAATTAAAATAGAGTTATTATTTTTGTTATTATTCATTTAAGAGGTCATCTTATTCTCTTAGGTAATTTTAAATTATAAATGAGTTTTTGGTAATTTCATGATATTTGTTCTGCCCTATTGCTGTAATTATGTAACTTTTGCATCCTAAATATGCAATTAAACAGAATAATTTTGTAGTTCTTAAACACCTCTGACCTTTCAGGTCTTCAGTGCTGGTGATTGAGGCCAGGGACATATGTATGCTGGGCAAATGCTCTGCTGGGGCCAGAAGTTCTTCTCCCTGGATCTGCAATTACAGATACTTGAACTGCTTGATATGGCTGCTGTGAATCAAACTCTAGAAGAAACAGCAAGAACTCTGAGCTGTTGAGCCATTCCTCTGGCCTATTATCTTTCTGTTTGCTGAATTATTTTTATTTCTTTCATCTTGCTTTTTATTGGATTATTCAAGTATTTTATGATTCAATTTTTATTCTCTGTTTTATATTTTAACCATGAATTATTTTACCTTCTTTCATAATTACACTTTTAATGTTAAAAAGAAATGTTTTCCTTGTGAGAATTACTTATAAATGACTCTTTTGACTGCTTTGCAAACAAGCTAAAAGCCTAGAACACTGCAATCAGATGTGCCTAGATGAATCCTTAGCATTTTCTCCTCCTTTGTATGTATTTTTCTGGAGTAAAGTTTAAATCCCTTATAAATTTTGTCTTTAGAGGAAGCTTCTGACATGCATACTTTCCTTCTTTGAGTCTGAGAGGTCCTTTAACTCTGAATGGTGCTTTTATTATTTTTTGTTCAAAACTTTTTCTTATGCTGTTCTTAAGTATTGTATCTCTTGTTTTAATTTTGTTTATTTTTTACTATATTTCTGAAATTTTAACCACTAAGCCATCTCTCCCGCCCCTGTATTTCTGAAATTTTAATTTGAACTTGTTTATTCATTTTGGAATAGTCCAGCCAAAATGTCCTCACACACTTCTTTTGAACATCTGCTCTCAGCATGCAGAACCAGGAGGATTGCTGAGTTGGATGACAGCCCTGGCCATAATAAAGATCAGGTCACTGTGGGCTGCACAGGAAAACCCATTCTTTAACAGACACATATATATTTCAGTTGATTAATTGAATTAGAATTGTTCTTTTTAAGCTTTAGTCTGGGTCTTCTATAGAAGGAAGGCTATTCTTTCACTTTCAGAGAGCTCTAATTGTGTATGCACATTTATTTTTCTTCTCTTTGCTGAGATATTACACTTTACTTTTCTTCTCCACACCCAGATGGTCATCTCACCTGTGATGTGTAGATGATAGTATTCGATGTTCTTTCCCCATAGGCTCAAGGGGAGAGGAAAGGACTTGTGAGGCATTTGTTTGTTCTTGTCCTTGGGAAATTCTCTTCATTAGTGCAAGTCTGAAATGGAATGGCACTGGTCACTCTTAGACAGAGGCGAGGATTGCTGATGCCACTGTTGCACCTTCATTTACATTTAAAGTATGTTTTAGATCTTATATTTTATTTAGTTTGTCTTCTTTCTTGATTGTTTATTTGCCATTTAGCCCATAGACCCACAAGAAAAAAAATGAAAAAGAAAGAAAAAGAAAAGAAAGAAAGAAAAGATAGAAGGAAGGAAGGAGTGAAAAGTCAATGAAATAATTCCTAATGATATTGTCCTATAGTAATAGACCAGAAGCTAGCCCAGTTATCATCAGAGAAGACTCATCCAGTACTGAAGGGAACAGATGCAGAATCTCAAAGACTCACTTAAGCACGGCAGTGCTCAGAGAGACTGAAATGACAATCATGGAGCCTGCATAGGTCTTCACTAGGTCCTCTAGATAGATCTTATGTTTGTTTAGCTTAGTGTTCTTTTAGGATGCCTAACAGAGGCAGTGGGAAGTGTTTCTGACTCTTTTGCCTGGTCTCGATACCATGTTCCTCTTATGAGGTCACCTCTTCCATACTTGTGAGGGTTTGTGAATAGTCTTATTCTAACTTTTTATGCTACCTTTGGTTGGTATCACTGAGAGACCTACTCTTAAGTGAAGGGAATGAAAGAGGAGAGGATCTGAGGGAGGAGGAGTCAGTAGGGAGACTGAGAAAGGTAGATGGAGGATGATCTGTAGTCTGGATGTAATAAAGGAGAATAAAGAAAAGGAAAATAAGACTATACCCTCACTAAGTTTACTTGATTTACATTCATATCTACACAGTTGGTACATAATTAATACCCAAAAGAAAACCACAGCATCAAATGTGGCTAAGTGAAAGAAATGAGGAAAAACAAGAGGGATTCAGAAAAAAAATGCAACCCTCCATCATCCTCATGGACTGTGTACCCCTGCTTTTGACTGGGTCACTTAGTCACTAAATCTTGAAGAGATATGAATAATTCTAAAGATCTAGGCACAGAAGTCCATCCCTTTAAAAGAGCACCAGATCATTTTTGACTGTTTTAAGATTTTATTCTCTATTCTTGCTGAGTACCACAACATTAAGAAGTTCTGTGCTGTCATTTTCTTAGACAACCTTTCCTTAAGTGAGTCTAAAACATTCTTCCTGTGAATAGATCTCTGCTCCAGTTTTCCCCTTGTGAACACTTACAAATTTTTTAGATTTTTTAAATGTAGTTTATTAATTTATTCATATTACATCTCAATTGTTATCTCATCCCTTGTATCTTCCCATTCCTCCCTCCCTCCCATTTTCCCTGTACTCCATTCCCCTATGACTGTGACTGACGGGGACTTCCTCCCCCGGTATATGCTCATAGGGTATCAAGTCTCATCTTGGTACCCTGCTATCCTTCCTCTTTATTAAATGATGCTCAGGCCGTGAATCTTTTTATTTTGTTTTTGTTTTTGTTGTTGTTGTTGTTGTTGTTTGTTTGTTTTTTGGTTTTTTGGTTTTTGAGACAGAGTTTCTCTGTGTAGACTTATCTGTCCTGGAACACATTCTTTAGGCCAGGCTGACCACAAACTCCTTCAGCCTTCTGTGTGCTGGGATTAAAGGCTTAAGACATCACTGCCCAAGCAGGCCATGATTCTTTTTTTTTTTTTAATTTTATTAATTTATTCATATTACATCTCAATAGTTCTCCCCTCCCTTGTATCCTCCCATTCCTCCCTCCCTCTCATTTTCTCCTTACTCTCCTCCCCTATGACTGTGACTGAGGGGGACCTGCTCCTCCCTTAAATGCTCATAGGGTATCAAGTCTCTTCTTCGTAACCTGCTGTCCTTCCTCTGAGTGCCACCAGGTCTCCCATTCAGGGTATTGGTCAAATATGAGGCACCAGAGTTCGTGTGAAAGTCAGACCCCACTCTCCACTCAACTGTGGAGAATGTTCTTTGCATTGGCTAGATCTGGTAGGGGTTTGAAGTTTACGGCCTGTATTGTCCTTGGCTGGTGCCATAGTTTGAGCAGGAGCCCTGGGTCCAAATCTGCCTTTCATAATGTTCTTCTGTGGGTTTCTAGGATCCTCTGGATCCTTCAAATTTGCCATTCTCCCATGCTTCTCTCATCTAGAGGCTCAATGGGATGTCCTCCCCTCTGTCCCAGTTTTTTGGTTAGTGAAGACTTTCATGGGACATGCCCCTTGGGCTAGTATGCAGATATAAGTGAGTATATACCATTTGACTCTTTCTCAGGCCATGATTCTTAAGCAAAAGTTCTGTTATCTTTCCCCTTCCACCTTAGCAAAACAATTGTTGGCATCTTTGCTTAGTTCATACATGTGAAGTCATGTTGGTAAGACTTCATGTGCGTAGCTTCTGACATTTCTAAAAGATATAGTGTCATTAACAACACACTATCCTGGCTCTGGCAAGCTTTCCAAGCCCTCTTCTGTAATAATTCCTGTTTAGATACAGGAGCTGTGTTTTGGATGTATTAGTTGGAACTGGCCTTCAAACTCTGCAGCCCTAGCCACAAAGCAAAACTGGCAACTAAGAAATACTGAGAAAGGAAGTAAATAGAGGTCCTTAGGGAAGAGCACACCTAACTAGTTGTCCAATACCAAAAGCTCAGTGCTGAAAATATGTACATACAGCTATAATACAGAGTGAGCAGGATGTATTTATGTAGTTAAACACACACACATGAACACACACAACAACAAAAACAACAACAACAATTAAAGAAAAAAGAGTCCATGGATTTGAAAAAAGGAAGGAAGGATAAGGGACATGACTGGAAGGATTTGTGTGGAGAAATGCTATTATAATCACAAAAATTCTTGTAAAGATCTTGAAAAGTAGTTGATAAGCTATTCAACTTATTTTGCCATAAAATAGTGCATGTAATATGAAAATATATCTACTTAATAATTGTCAACCCAGATGGAACACATGCCCATCCGTTAAGCACACAATGAACTCTACAGGCACCAGTTCACTGCCATCTATCGTATTGAACTAGATGCTTTAGATGTTGCTGATGCATGCATGTTGACCTTAAAGTCTAAAACTCAATTAGTTTAAGGTCTTTTCCCTCTGCAGTTATTCCCTCTTTAGATCATGTTTGCTTTAAACTTTAATCTAGAAATCACTTCAAAGACAAACATATACCTGAACTTTGCAAAATCAGCTAACACTATGTTTCCATAACAGCTGGCAAAAAAAAAAAAAAAAAAAAAAAAAAAAGACAGAGATGCAGAGATGCATTACAGGGTCTTGCTCTCTATTCATTAAATATTACCTGACATTTTTCTATATTGATTCATAGATTATAATAAGATACATTCGGTTAGTCATGATTTTGTTCCTGTGAAGAAGAATATGTCTGAGACAATCAATTTAAAAAGAGGTATTATTCCACTACGTTTTTATTTTAATTTCCTAGTTAGCATACAAAGTAACATGCTTCCTTATAAATTATCATGAATTCTACATTTTGTTCTGTATTTTCCTAACTCTCTTTTCTCTACTTTTCTGCCACCAATATTTAGTATTCCTTATTTTCCCTCTTTGCATAATATGTGTTCTATTGATGTCCCCACCTTCTCCCCAAAACCTCTTTTTCCCTCTCATCATCCATTAATCATTGTCTGTTTACTTGACCTTTACTCATACTCACTCCCACATAAGTGCACAGACTCTCTCTCTCTCTCTCTCTCTCTCTCTCTATATATATATATATATATATATATATATATATATATTTCTATTTTAAATTTATATTTATTATTTATATAATAAACTAGTCACAGTATCCACATATGAGAGAGATAGATAAGGAAAATAGAAGGGACAGGGAGACAGAGGCAAGCAGTTAGCTTACAGTCTCTGATGTTTCAGGGGATAGGTGCTTGACACTGTCTCCTCTGTAATGTTGCTTGTATATTCTGAAACATGAAAAAGTATTATTAAGAAAACAGCTTATCAGAGAGTCTTAGAATCTGGGAAGAAAAGAAAAGGACCTAGAGCCCCTGTGTTACCTTTAGTGATGTATCTTTAATGAACAAAGTCCCTTCTATTCGATCCCACCACTGAAAAGTTCTATCATCTCCTAACAGCATTGCAGGCTGAGAGCAAAGACCTCCATGTGTCCCTGGGGATATGAAAAGATGTGAGCCATAAAAAGTAACATTTTGGGTCAGATATAGCATTTTATTCTCTCCTGTTTGGATAGTAGGTTTTAAAACATTGTCTCATGATAGCCTAGAAAAAAGGTTAGTTGAAAAATCTAATTAGTTACTTTCCAGAATATTTGGGTAAAAATCTTAGCCTTCCAAACTCTACTTTACATCTCATTTGGAAGGAAGGTGGAGCACAACAAAGGTTTTGCCAATATTTGCCAAACACACCACTGACATTGCTGTGATTTGTTAACAAAATGTTCTGTAGCTTTCAGGTAGAAAATGTTGTTTCTGGTCCTGGGATTTTTACACTTTCCTATTATGTAGATTGACTGTTTTGATAGGCCCAGGTGATTGATGCTGGCTGTGTCTCACTAGGTGGAAACTCATTTGATTGTCTGAAAATTGGGAGAGAAATAAATACTAAGAGTACCTGTCAGTGGCTTTGCTGTTCTCCCGGTAGCCTTAAACCCAATACAGCTCTGAGGCCTCTAATGGTCACTGAATGTCAGTTCTAACAAAATTAAATTATCAAAAAGACAGGGATAAAAAATGTTTTTAAAAAGTAAAGTAGAATCCGTGATATTAGTTTCAGTGTCTTGTTGTGCACTAAGTGTAATGAAAAATTTCCTCTGTGAACTATAGTTAACACACTGTCACTAAACCAAGGATTAGCAGAACATTACCAGTAATTTCTCATCATACCACAGGAATAAAAACAGAATGAATGAGGAGCTGAGTACCTTTAGTAGGCCAGAGTGTAGAGCAGTAGCTGGCAGAAGATAATGTAGAACCAGATTTCCTGGAGGATCCTACATTTCTCTGTCTCTCACATCACTAAGCAGAGCCAGTTGAAATACTCCTCACTGGTAAACCTAGCACTTGGGAGAGGCAAACAGCAAGACTAGCAGCTCAAGGTCAGTCTAAGTAGCATAGCATACTGAATTTAGGGCTAGCCGAGGTTACATGAAACCCTGTGTTAAGGACATAAACCAAAAATAAAAATAAAGATAACAAAAGTAACCAGGTAAGATATATGAGTTTTTCTGGTATGAAATTAATGCTTTCTTAGAACAATCTGAGGTCCTCACTGTTTGAAAGAAACAACAGCAAGACAAATATAGCCTAATAGTTAAAAGTAATCATATTAAGTGCAAAGTAAAATATTTCTTTTTTTGGAATTTTACAAGTTACTAGGAAAATGTACTCACAACTGCGTACATGGTCGGCATATCCATAGAGTCTCTAATCTCTTCAGTTATCACCTGTGAAAAGACTATCCTTGCCTACACAACTAATATGTTTTTAAATGTGTAGTAGAACAAATATCAAAGTATGTTTTCCCACTTCTTAAAAAAGAGTCAATAAGATGGAATAATTATTTTCATATTTCTTCTGATTAGTAAGCTTTAAGAAAGGAATTGTTGGGGGGGGGTTATATGTGCATATATCCTAGGCTTTCTTTTTGTACTACTCTTTGTATTTAAGAAACTGTTAAGCTAAACAAATTGTTATTGTTTCGTGGTTTGGGTTAAAAAAAAGGAAGATAAGAAAAAAGAAAGGAATTGTTTCTTTCAGAAGATATAATTTTTCTTGGATGATTGTGACACTATAGCTCAAAAGATCCAAAGAACATATAATAGTAGATGATTAATGTGATCTGATTTCTTGCTACAAGCACTGTCATCCAAAGTAGAACAAATGGCAGTGTAATTATAAGGTAAAGAGAAATGGATGTTTTAAAGGCAAGATGTAAAGACAAGAGTGACTCCCTAGGTGGGTAGGAGGATAGAGATGCAGAAGGACAGTACTAATATTTCCTGACTAGATTTTCTCCATAATGATGGCCAACAGTTGCTACTCATTTCACTTAGTGAAATCCAAATCTTGTATGACATTAATCCTCTTCTGTAACTAACGATTGCCTAGAAACTAGAGTGTCCATGATAGACAAAGAGTACCTATTCATAAATACCAACCAAGCACACTAATGAATCAATTCTGAATACAGTAAAAAAAAATCTCTGAGGAGTATAAGAAGGTATTAGAGACTCCAAAATATTATAAAATCACTGCAACATACCTCAGATAAAACTGAAGCAAGTACTCCCCCAGTAAAATGTATACTGGTCTCACAGCCTTTGTCTACCTTACCCCTCACAGAGTCATGAAAAGACAGGACCAAGCATGATGATTATTTTCCCATATTTCTCTTAGTGCAGCCTATTTTTAATTAAATTTTAAGAAAAGTTGATTAAGGACTTCATGTAGTCTCGTAGGAATGTGCAAACTCCCAGTGGCCATACTGCATGTGTTCTGTAATGTAGTGTGCAACTGTTCATGCCAGTGGAACTTACCTGAATATGTACCTGTCAGGCATGTGTTGCCTATGATTTCTTGGGCTACCAGCAGCTGAGGGAGCTAGGAATGCAGCCCAGCAGAAAGTGTAAGCTCACCTAGTGCATTATGAGAACTGTTTTGTTTGCACTTCATTTCTGTAACTTGATTGTGCCCTCGCAGAATTTAGGCTTTGTGGATGACAACACTGTGTTAAAACTTGGACAAACTTGAAAGTGTTGAAACATAATGACAGCATCTGAGCTTTATAGTTCTGGCACATTATTTTTCTACAAAGTATCATTAAATCCAGTGCTATCCAAACCAGAAAAGAAAAAAGTAATCCTACTGTAGAATTTTCTCACCAAAATTTCTTGGCTCCTTAATGAGAAACAGACACTCTGCTGTAATGCATTGACTGTAAAATATTTATTATAGCAGTATGCCCTTTACCTGCAATTTCTCTTTCTGTACTTTCAGTTAGCTCCAATTAATCACCAATTGCTACAAGAAAACCCCAGAAATGAATAGTTCATATGTTTTAAATGCTGTACCATGCTATCCGACCTGCAATAAGTCTTGTTCCCTAACTCTTGAAGGGCATGAATTATCTTACCTAGCACACCAATTCTATGTGCATGCTTCACCCATTAATCCTGAAATAGCCATGTCTTCTTTCACATTTGTCATGTTTCCGTCACTGTGCTTGTGTTCAAGCAGCTTTTATGGTTTAATCTCATCACTCAGGTATGCATCACATCATTTCTTACCGCCATGAAAGAAAGATGGTCATAACATAATGTTATGTTGACTGAGACTCCATTCACATGGCCTTTGTTATGTTCTATTGTAATAATAATTCTATTTCACTAATTACAAATGCTCATCTCAATCTATGACTACTTAAAAATTTTTTAAAGTTTGTCCTAGAGTGTGTGTATGTGGAGGGTAAGAGATGGTATAGCTAATATTTATACTAAGTGGAGTCTCATACATTTTCTGGGGCTCTTGGGTGAGACAGGGTTACTGCACATGGTTTTAAAAATCTTCCCTTGGTCAGGGGTACATCCCTATGAAAAACTTTACCTACCAGGAAAGTGGGTCAGAGGGGAGGACATCCTATTGAGACTTTAGGTGTGAGAAGCCTGGGAGAATGAGGAAATGGAAAGATCCAGTGGGTCCTGGAAAACTACAGGCAGGACTGGGCCTTGGGGTCCTCCTCAAACTATGGCACCAGCCAAGGAAAATATAAGCAGTAAACTTCGAACCCCTACCCAGTCTAGCCGATGGACAGGACATTCTCCACTGTTAAGTGGAGAAGGAGATCTGACTTTCACACAAACTCTGGTGCCACATGGTTGACCATGTCCCTTGGATGGGGACACCTGGTGGCACTCAGAGGAAGGATAATAGGTCACTAAGAAGAGACTCCATACCCTATGAGCATATACAGGGGGAGGAGGTCCCCCTCAGTCACAGACATAGGGGAGGGGAGTAGGGGGGGAAGCGGGAGGGAGGGAGGAATGGGAAGAGACAAGGGATGGGCTAACAACTGAGATGTAATATGAATAAATTAATAAAAAATAAAAAATTATAAAAAAAATCTTCCCTTGGTCAAACTCTCAAAATGCCTTTTACATAAATTATCTCTATTTTCTTTCCATGGGACCTTAAATGTCCTGAAATTCTATTGAATTATTTTAGTGTTTTAAAAAAGCTGTTCCTAAAAATTATAAACCCCATGCAAAGGTGAAAGGCCACTTAAGACTCCTACTGTGCCAATTAAGTTAATGAATGCAAGGAAACTTGCCTCCTGGAAAACATGCTTACAATCTGATATAATTAGATTTTCCTAAAGACGTGTGAATTTTAACAAACTACTGACAATTTTGCCTTAGGTTTTATTTTGCTTTTCCTTTTCTTCCTTTTTTTTTTTAAAACAAAATTTTTTCCTGATTTTTTTTCAACCACGTTATTAGTATAGAAACAATGCATGTGGACTTCTGCCTCTTTTGCAGGGGAAAAAAATCTCAATTAAATTGGTGTCCTGTGTCCTTTTGGGAGAATTTCACAATTTACAAAATGATTTTTATTTGGATAAGATCATATAATCAGTTGGATTATCTTCTGAATGGAGAGTAACATTGACTCCAAGAAGGTGCTATTTAATATTAATAAATGACCATAAATTGCATGTGCTATAATACTCAGTACATTGTACCTTTTGTCTCATATAGTTATGTTGGTTTCAGATCCCTAAACTTGCATTATACATGAAAATGAACATTCGAAGCCATCTTTTTGAATGACTTCTCTGTTTCAGAGCTTACAGAAAAGAGCTCCCATCTGCTGTAAGAAAAAAGTCTGTCAACAGAATCCACTTGATCAAAGAGTTTGTAGGTTATTAAAAGAGGGGAAAATCCACAGATTTGCCATTCTGTGTTATCATTTCCACACTCTGTTTGCAGCTTATACAATTTTCATGCTTTCAAATTGTGACAATGGTTTAACATTTTAAACACATTTCTGGTATATCGTGGAGGGAGCAGCAGGAAATCTGCATTTTTCCTGTACTTGATGATGTTCACCGTCCTACATCCTTAGGAAGGCTATGCCGCCCCTCCTTTGCCTGCATAGTTATTCATCATCTTCAGCGCTTTAAGTCATCTCACTCTAAATGGTTTACCCCATAGAGTTAAAAAGCTCTGCAGAGGTCTTTTTGCACACTGCATTTAGGCAAGAATTAGACAATCCCAGGATTGCAACACAATTGAAATAAAAAATCCCTTTTCCATGGGTGAACTTATCATATTATGTGATATGGGAAAAAAAACATATAAAAGCTTTAAGAGAAAAAAAAAAACATTTTTTCAGCTTCTTGCCTTATCTAAGCTTTCTACTGAGAAAGGTTCTAATTGTTTTGCAAAAATTAGCCTCTAAATTGTAATTCTCCTGTCTGACTTCATCTGATTCTTTGATAAACTCACACATATCACATTAAACTCTAACTGCATATAATAACTTTCTATTTGTTTCTGTGGTACAAGCAATCTTATATTCTAGCCATTTTAATATCCTACACTCATGAAAGAGCATGGTGTCCAGAAGGGTGTCAGGGTTGGAAGTGGAGCATAGTGCTGTGCTGTAGTACTTACTTAGCATGCTGTGGATTCCGCGGTTCAGTCCTTATCAACATGAAAGAACAGCCACGAAGCCAACAACAAAACAACTGCCCCCATGGACCTGTGTCATCTTAGTCTCTCCTTGGGAAAGTCAGTGTAAATGAACCTGTTGTGAGTAAAATCTGTCTCCTCATCATTGGAGAACGAGGTTCATGTTGCTTAAAGGCTTAACGCCTCATGATTTGTGTAATTTCCCAGTCTATCGAGATTGGACATTTCCTTTGTATTCTGCCTTTGATTGGATTTTAAACCTTCCATATCCATCACTTCCCATCATTTTCACACATGTCTGTGAAGCAAGCTCTCTCCTTGTCTTTTTAAATACATTTACATATCACTGTTAGTATCTTAACGTAAAACTCTTATCTAAGGGAAACTGCTTCCCCATACTGCTCCTCATCCTCAGTTTCTTGTTCATCCCCTGACTGGCGGCCACTGTAGTAATAGCAAGACACAACACAGAATGAAAGCACTGGACCCTGTCATTAAGCTACTCCCACAGGGACTAGATTGCGAAGCAGTTTGGGTTTCTCTATGTTGCTTATTTCCTTTGCCCTTCTTCCATGCCTCATCGCGGACGTTGTCTATTGCTGCGGATTTAGATCTGCTGGTCTCTGTTGCTGCAGTGCCTCTCAATGCTACTCTCAGTGAGTTTTCCAGCTCAGAGATTTTAGCTTTCTTGTTTCAGAGTTTAGTTGTTTGAATCTTTTTAAATACCATTGTCACATTCTCTTTTCTTCTTTTTTTTTGGGGGGGGAGGGGTGTGGGGGCTTCGAGACAGGATCTCTCTATCCTAGACTCATTTTGTAGACCAGGCTGGCCTCGAACTCAGCATGATCCATCTGCCTCTGCCTCCCAAGTGCTAGGATTAAAGGCGTGTGCAGCCATGCCTGGCTTCATGTTTTCTTTCTTTCTTTTTCTTCTTTTAATTTTTATTTATTATAATTTACTCAGATTACACCCTGATTGTTAGCCGCTTGCTTGTACCTTCCCTTTCCTAATCCTCCTTCCCTCTTTGGCACTATTCCCCTCCCCTAGACCTCTGACAAAATGAGACCTCTTTCCTCACCATATGACCATAGCCTATCAGGTCTCATCTGGAAAGCCTGCTTCTCCTTCATCTGTGTGCCCACCAGACCTCCCCAGGAAGGGGAAGTGAGCAAATCAGAGGCACCAGAGTTAATGTCAGAAGCAGTCCCCACACTCCCCACAACTGTGGAGAATGAGCTGAGCTGTCAATTGGCTAGATCTGAACAGGGGCTCTAGGTTTACTGCATTGCATTGTCCTTGGTTGGTACAACAATTTGTGCAGGCAACCCTGTGTCCAGATTCACCAGCCACGATGGGACATTCCATCCTCCAGTTCTTCCATACGACTATTACCCAGAGTCCAGCAGGGAGTCCCAGCATCTGTCCTGATCCGCACTGGGCGGAGTCTCTCAGAGGACATCTATGTTGGGATAATACCCACTTATCAGACAGTATATACCATGCATGTCTTTCAGGGTCTGGGTTACTTCACTCAGGATGATCATTTCTCGTTCCATCATCATTTCTTAATTTGGGAAACTGGCATGAAACCGTTGAATAAGAGACAGAAATGTTTTATTTAATAACAAAGTCAACTCTGCATCAATTTTTATGTTTTTCGTTATTGGTCTTCTCTACTTTTTACATTTGTTAATTTTCTCCATTAGAGCTATCCTTGTGTGGAAGTTACCTTGTTGAGTAGTATTTTTATTTTTATTATAAACATTCTGAGGGTTTGCCAAGTTATAGCTTAGCTTGGTTATCTTTTTTATTCTACTCTTCTAGGAATATGTTGCTGGAGTTAAAATCAGGGACCTGAGAACCTCTATGAGTGTTATGAGGCAGGAATAGAATTCAATCTGGGGTCACTTTAGTAGTCACAATTGAGGTAGTAGACTGTTTGTCTACTGAGTTCACTAAGATCTTAAGCCTTTCCAGATGGTGGACATAGGCACTGTGCCCAGTCAGTCTTATGCCAGAGTAGGCCAGAGTCACTTTTATATCAAACCCTTTAGGTGATCATTTCCTACACTCAGGTGCTGTCCTGTGCATTGAAATCAATGCTCAGCTGAACGCTGGGAAGAAACCTTTGCTAGGTCTCCAGCATTCTCCTTCTGAGCTCCGTTCTCCTCTTCACTTTCTCTCCTTTCAGATCTGTCTGGATTTCTCTCTCCAGACTCTCACTTCTGTGATCTTCCTCCCGTGTGTAACAACCTAGAGCCTCCTCACACCCCACTGAGAGTGACATGGCTGGGCTAGTCACAGGGCCCCTTTCCTTTGTTTGGCTGTTTTGGTACCAATGTCTCTGCAGCCTGACATCCTTGTCCACCCACTCACTGTTTTATGCATGGTGTTTGGTGATTTACATAGTCTGTAGCAGTGATGCAGATCTATACTCTACACTGCTCAGAGTCAGAAGTGGCACTTAATAGTTCTTAGGTTTGTAATTAGAGAGCATTTACTTATTATCAGTCTCTATTTCCTTCCTTCTGCTTTCCCCTGTCTTTAACTTACCCTTGCTTTCTTCGCACTTTCTCGTTCTCATATTTTTCTCTTATTTTGCCACCCCTGCCACTCCCTCAACACTGGGATGCTTACATTATTCATAAAACCTAAGTTAAACTTATTTCCATGAAAGATATGTTCTGGTGTTTGTTTTCTCAAGAAGACAAACTTATATTTGAGAAGACAATAATGATTTAAACAAAATGTGTCCCTCAGACAGTAATTGTTGTTGAGAATTAATTAACAATACTTGCTGAGGAATAAATGGGAGTTTTATGGGAATAAAACTTAACTTTTATAAAATGCAGAGAAGAAGTAAAAATAAACAGAAAGAGCCTTAACTACCATATAAAACTTTGGAACCAGCATGTTTAAGTTCTATCTTTGTATTCAGAAGCAAGCTCAAAGTCAGCCTTTACATCTACACCTAATTTACACAACACAGAAAACAGCATTTGACATCACACAGCAAATACAGATATGCCAATAGATTTTTAGTAAAGCACAGTGCATGACTGGTAAGCCTACAGTAAATCTTTCACTTATAAACATATTAGAGATAGCCAGGGAGAATAGAAGTTGGGGATTTTCCCAGAATATTATTATATATAAGATCAGAATCCAAAAAAAGTTGTGGTTAAAGGTAATTAAGGAAATTAAGGATTTCTCCCAAAGTCTTCATTCTTCAGATATAATCAGTATTAATTAGATATTCACCTTGTGTGTAGCAGTTTTCTAAGTTGAAAACTGACAGAAGCAATAATAATGGAGTAAAGCAAATAACTCTCTCGTGGAGCTTGCCATGGCACATTTCTAAGATAAGAATATCAGACAATGACAAGCACTGTGGCTAAAAATAATACAAATGAAAGGTGTGGCAAAGAATGACAGAGCAGCAATGATGATGCTAATGACCAGCACGTTGTCATTATGTTCTTCCTAATTAAATGTCCAAAGCTTTTGCATTGTGAGTGGATGTCTACTATATTCTGCAAAATACCTAATTAGTATCATCAAAGAATGCTGCAGTTTGTTTAAAGAAGACTGCTCATCTTCTTTTTTCCATTAGATCTCTGCCTTTAAAGTAATAGTGAATAACAGGATGACTCTTCTGCAGTTACTGGCAGATACACTACACAACTAAGAAGTGATTTAAAAATCATCCCTGTGCGCATGTGTGTGCACACACACATATTTTGTGTTCATCATATGGCTTATTTGGAAGTTAAATATTTAAGCTGATTAAAATAACATTAAGGGAGTATTAATACCATAAATGAAATTCCTATTTTAAAAAATCAGCCACCATATCCTTCATGATTTCAGTAATGTTAAGTGTGCTTCCCATGCCGTACATGGTAGGAATTACGAAGTAAGCTAAGCGTTCTTCTGTTTGTGAGTTTCCATACTGCCCATTTGTGTCATTTAACCTATAATCAAGTCATCCTACCTGGAGGAATAAGTTCAGCGATATTTCTTACAATTATGATATGTCTGCATGATTTCTTTTTCGAATGCAGGGAGTGACCTTGGGAGCTGCAGCGTTTGTTTTGCCCCCGCTGATGTCTTTACCGACTTTACAGGAGTCGCATAACCACCTGCTTGAGTTTCCTCATCTGAAAACCAGAGATAAGAAGAGTTTCCTGCTGTTACCATTAGGATCAAAGATTGAATAGTTCTGAGCTTTGATAACAAAGGAATAAGCTGGGGCAAGACAACATCACAACTTTAGTACATCAGGCCCACAGAGCACTTGCCCTCTGTTGTCAAAGCAATTTATCCCCACAGCCACAACTGTTTCTCAAAGCTTGATTTTTTTTTTCAGATGTCAGTCTGAAGTCATCTATTTCGTTCTCTTGTGGCTGTGAAACTTGCTATCATTGTCTTAAGCTTTAAAATCAGGAATAAAATCATGAAGATAAAGGAGATTCACGGTGCCAGCTGGAAAAAATAATTGTGTATGTATTTCCTCCGAAACATTCTCTGTTGCAACAATCTGCATCTATGCCAGTCTCTGTATTGAATTGGACAATTAATAATCAAAGTCTTTATCACCCACCAACATTTAGTGTTTGGGAAATGTATAGTTAAATAGCACATTTCCTCGATTTATGTGGATTAGGTTTAAGTGGTTTTAATAATGGTGACATGGAACAGAAACAAATTAATCAGTTATGTGCTGAGGCTCTCCTATACAGAGGAACAGACAAAGGGATCATTAGATAGATGTTGTTATTAGGTTTTTAATGACAAATTGTATCTGTGTTCTCTGTATCCCATTCCATGGCCATTGTGGTTGTTACTGTTCTATCTGCATCTTCACTGCTGTGCATGTCACTGTGTCTGTACTTAGACACACAGGCATCTGTCTGATTTTTCCAAGTTGTGCATTAAATTATAGTTACTTAATTTGTACTATTGTTTGCTATCATCTCTTGTTCTTTTGCCAAGTTTCTGAAATAGCCATTCTAGATTGTAACAGACTTCACACCTTTATTGCAAGCACTTTAAAACTCAACCTTCTGTCCTCAAAGAAGTAGAAATGTGCAGATAATAACCTATGCACCATCTATTTTTCAGGAAGTCAACATAAAGTCTTAAATGTAATATAAATATAAGATGTAATTATATAATACACATTTCAATTTGAAAATACACGATCAGGCTTACGCATAGAAAATTCAAGGCAACAAATAGCTAGCCCTTGAATGCAGAATGTGACTTATGTATAGACTCCAAATGCAAATGGATGCAGATGAAAGGCACAGGCAACATCCACACCACTGTCAATAGTGTGAATTTCTGAAATGGAAAATCCATATAAATAATTCATTAAAGATGCATCCCTGGAAAAATACATCATATGTACTAAAACTATACAGTGTGCTTCATTAATCTCCTAATGGAACACAGTGTCATGCAAGGGAAACTCACACAGATCTTTCAAATTACATGAGTAGTTATCAAACAATTTTGAAGCTGGAAAATAAAACAGCATTTTGTTTGGTGGCCTCATCCTTTGGATTGACAAACACCTAGCTTCTATTATGGCTCTCTAATGATTAAAGTATTATAAAGTAATTTTGAAAACACAGAAGTGAATATATTCCTCCAAGATGCCACCTAGAAAGCAGTAAAGCACAATGATAATAGGTTTTATGGGAGATAATATATAATGGTCACAAGCTTTCCTTTTCATTTATTTCTCAAAAAAGTACTCTGACCTTAACTACCACTATTATTACATAACATTGTTGTATCTCATGCTATGTTGTTTAATCCCTTAATGTTTTGTCATGTATTCACAAGTTGTTTCCCAGTGTGAAATACTGCTGCCTTTTTGTGGGTTTTTGAAAGAAATCCCTCACCAATCTCAGAATTGAGAGTATTAGGATCTCTGAAATCTGCATGTTTTGCATCATTAGTATCTGTCCCACCATACACACAAAACACAAAACCAAGAGAACAACTGCATGTAGTCAGGATGTAAGATTTGCTATTTTACTTATTTTCATTTGTGTTTGTAGAGATGGGGCTCTCACATCATCCCTGTCTGGGATATAACTCCCCATGTAGAACAGAATGGCCTTGAAGTTAAGGAGATCTATTTGCCTCTGCCCCCATGTGTTTATTTTAACATTTCTAAAGAAAAGGACATGGATCTTTTTACTGTAGTTTTAATTGGAATGTTTCTAGAGAGCAAGAATCTAAAGAATGTTTTTAATGTACTTGTGGTTCTGAAGGAACAGTTTCTTTTGAACACTTTCCTCACTTTAACATGATTGCTTACTTCTCCTTGGAGGCTAATAATTAGTCCTCGTACATTCTAAATACAAACTTAATGAATGGATTTCTAGAAATATTTGTTCCCTGTCTGCATCTCATGATCTAACTATTTTTATAATTGTACACATTTAAAGTGCACAATATACTGCTATTATATTAAATGTCAATTATATATTGAGTCACAAACCCTAGGACAAACGGCATTTTGAAAAGGTTAAGATGCTGACATAACCTACCAAACTGAACCTGGCCTCAAGACTCTCCCAGTATCCCTTAGATACTACCTGTTATAAGGTCCTCCTGGCTTCCATACCCTAGACCCTACCCTAAACCTCTGCAGCCCAGGGGCTGGGCTACTATTTCTCCAGCTGCCCTTCTATATATAATGGAACCATTTTGGCTACCTTTCCTCTCTAGACCTCCTGGCTTCTGCACCTGTTTTGTGCCTTTCCGCTCTCCCTTCCCTTCCCCCTTTCTTCACATGGCTCAGAGTCATGTCCACTCTGGACACTCCAGATGTCCCTGAACACAGTCTCTGGCTGTGCTCTTCCTTTTGTCTACAATAAACTTTCCAATCCACCATACCTAGGAGCAGTCATACTGTTTCCTTTTATTTTTTTCTTTATAGATATTATGCATATTTGTGACTTCCTGCAATTATTTTCCTTGTGTTTTTGGCTTACTTACCTTAGTATTAGGTTCTGTAGGTCAAACAAGTACTGTTATTGGTAGCATCTCTTTACTTTTAGGGCTAGATAACATTTTATTATATCTATATCTATATATTTTTTTAACTTTTAAAAAAATTTTTAATTCATCCTTCCCCCACCATATGGCCACAGCCTATCAGGTCTCCTCTGGATAGCCTGCTTCCTCTTCCTCTGTGTACCCACCAGGAAAGTAATCACCACAGGAAAGTAATCAAATTGTGGACACCAGAGATCATGTCAGAGGTAGTCCCTGCCCCCTCATCCTCATAGCCATGGAGAATAAGCTGTCCATTGGCTATATCTGAATCGGGGTCTGGGTTTACTGAATGCATTGTCATTATTTGGTACAATAAGTTGTGAAGGCCTCCCTTTATGCAGACCTCCATCTGGTGTCCTTGTGGGGCTCATGCGCCCCGTGGATGCATTCCCCCTTTCTTCCACCCCCCTTCCCTTGCTCTACCTAGAGTCCAGCAGTGAGTCACAGCATTTGTCTTGCTCCCCAGCTGGGTGGATTATTTAGAGGACATCTATGTTGGGCTAATATGCACTGTCTTTCTGGATCTGGGTTACCTCAATGAGAATGACTGTTTCTAGTTCTATCAATTTGCCTGAAAATTTCAAGATTTCCTTGTTTTTAATAGCCGAGTAGTATCATGTTGTGTAAATGTACCACGGTTTTTTTTATCCATTCTTTGATGATGGAAATCAAGGTTGTTTCCAGATTCTGGCTATTGTGAATAAGGCTGCTATGAGCATAGTTGAGCAAATGTCCTTTGTGGTGGGGCATCATTCAGGTATATTCTCAGAAGTAGTATAGCTTGAGTTAGCACTAATCCTAGTTTTCTGAGAAAACGCCTCATTGATTTCCAAAGTCGTACAAGTTTTCACTCCCTGCAGCAATGGAGGAGTGTTCCCCTTTCTCCATATCCTCACCAGCATGTGCTGTCATTTCAAATTTTGATCTTAGCCATTCTGAGGAATATATGATGGAATCTCAGAGTCACTTTTATTGCATATCCTTGGTAACTAAGGATATTGAGCATTTCTTTAGTTGTTTATTGACCATTTTATTTTCCTCAGTTGGCAATTCTCTGTTTAGCTCTGTACCACATTTTTTTCATTGGGTTATTTGGTTTGGTGCTGTTTAATTTCTTGAGTTCTTTATATATTTTGGATAGTAGCCCTTTGTCAGCTAGGAGGTTGGTGAAGATCTTCTCCTAGTCAGTAGGCTGTTATTTTGTTCTGTTGAAAGTGTCCTTTGCCTTACAGAAGTTTTCAGTTTCATATAACACTTTTAACCCATGTATACCTCAATAGACATTTAGGGTACTTTTATATTATGGCTATGGCTACCATCAACATAAAAAATGGAGACACCCTTACAAAGTGTGAATTTTGCTTTCATTGGATGTAAATATAAAAACTAGACTTCTGAATTGCAATTTGATCTCACTTTTATTTGTAAATGGTTAATACTCATTTCATATATTATTCTAACAGTAACTTCATACAAAGTTTCTCTTGTCTCCTCATCTTCTCAAGGACTTTTTCCTTCTCATCATTTTGACAGAATAGCTCCTTATGATTTTAATATATATTTTCTGATAGTTATTGATTTTCACTGTTTTATACATGTATTGTGTGTTTGAATATCTGTGTATGCCCTACATACACAGATTGGTGGGAGATTTTTCCTCACCAATGCAGCATGTTTAAGTTTCCTTCTTTCAAATATTTCTCTCCTCCTAAAATGACCTTTCTGGTCTTGTATGCTGTCTTCTCTTTTCACCAGACCAGCTAACATAGTAAACAATCACTGTAAGGTTCATTTAAATTTCCAGCTTCTGTTTTCTGTTTAAGTCCTTTTCTACCAAACTATCTTCTTCATTTTAAGAGCAATAGAACAAATAATATTACTTCTGTTTAAGGATTAGTAACCAGACAGAAAGGTTACATAAAAAGTGTGTTAGTGTTTTCTTTTTTCTTACATACCTGAAAGATTTTCATGAAAGATAAACAGATTTCTATGTTCAGTGATGACTGAATGAAATAAATTTTTATGTCTGTGACTTTACCCATTTTCTTTTGTGGTCTGTGCTTGAGGGGAAGTGAACTACCTGGTACTTGACCTGTGTTTCATACTGCCTAGTTCTATTATTATAAGCAGTGCTCTATAGGCTTCACATTTCCATAGAATATCTACTTTATTCTGGGGCACTTTGTCAAACTTCTTTCTTCTTCTTGCCTGTGTTCTCTATCATATTTCATGCATACTGAATGTTGCAGTTCAAAGGTCAACAGTTTATTTAACTCATTCAAAACCCCTCTTAGTACATTGAAGTACGCTTACTCTAAAATGGAATAGTTCTGTTGCATGATTTCATTCATCCCTACCTTGTGCTATCTCAAACAAGTAAAGTGTGAGAAAAAAAAAAGATTTTCTAATAATTTTTGGTTACTACAGGGTAAGCTTGTTCATGAATGTGTAGATTATAAAAGATGGATAAGTGACTTATTATGCTCTATAAGGATTGGTATATCTCAAATATTGATGAAAGTCAACAGGTATATTATAATTGGCTCAAAGTCATAAAGTTTTTATTTCCAAAGTAAGTGTTTAACCAGAAGCACGAAGGACTTCCTTGTAACAATGAAACAAAATCATTGCTGTGACAAGTGACATTAAGACCATCAAATTATTTCATAATGATTTTTTTGATTGATTAGTTTATGTATGAGTTAAAATCTTGGAAGGTATGTATGTATGATATATGATCTGTATGTGTATGGATATGATATGATATGTATGATGCATACGTGATAAATGAAACTCGTGTAGTTCCATTTGGTCAGTTCCAACCTTATACCCCAAATTTATAGTTTGTTTAAGTTAGCAAAATAGATCTATAATATGTAGATGTTGAGTCTGGAAGTATAACGTCATCTTTAAACTTCTTTGCCAATAACAAAAGGATGATAGAGTGAGCTCTGAATGTAAATACAGGTTTCCACACTCTGCTTCTCTGGTGTTCATACTGTAATGGTCAAAAGAAATAAAATGTTTAAATATAGGTTATAATTCAGTGTGATGTTGGGAAATAACTATAAAGCTTTAAACCAAAAAGTGTATTCAGATAAAGGGTGATAGGTTAGGACTGTGGTAAAATATATTACATCTAATTAAGATGCCCAAAAAATGTGTGTGTGTGTGTGTGTGTGTGTGTGTGTGATAATTAATATAAACCAATGTAATATCAGGTATATCAAATAAAATCATTAACAATTGTGGTGACTGTGGTTGAGGATTCAGGTACTTATGCAGTGTGGGATAAAGTAAAATTAGAGAGTCTGTTTCTGGTAGCAAATTGGTATACTTATCCCAATATAGACTTTCTGAAACACAGAAAGAAATTACTCAGAGACTGTGTTCAAATTCTGTTCAAATGAATAACTAAATTTATAAATGTATAAACTAAGTTATCAAGCCACATTTAAAATTGGTATTGAAAATATATTCATAAGAATGTATTTTTCTGTCTCTGAGACACTTTCTTGAATGTTGTATAGATTCTTTCTATTACTGTATTAGAACATGAGTTTAGGAAAAAAAAAAAAGAAAAAAAAAAAAAAGAACATGAGCTTAGAATGCAGTCACGGCACAACACTAAAACTGAATGTGATGTGTGATGTTTGGACCCTCAGTTAATCTCCAGACCTCTTAGAATTTCAAGGAGAACCATGGCCTTTGACAAAAATAGCAGCTATCTTTCTCCAGGGGCAATCATATTTAACCTCAAAAATAATTCTGTAGGCAAAGCCTTCTAAACATATGGGACTGAAGGAAATTTTCAGAGTTATGTACTGTAAGATTTTACTGCAAAACAAATATGAGTTATGTAAAACATGAGCAAATCATCTAAGCCTCTACAGCATATAAGACCTTTCAGTCACAGAAGTATTCATTCATTTCAACAAATAATTCAGGTGATTCACAAGGTTAATATGGATCTCAGTTGTCTTTGGGAAGCTTAAGAATAGTCCATGACCAGTAAGAAAGGAAAAAAAGTCTTGCAATCTAGTGAGAATTCTTAGTTCACCACCATGGCTTCTTGGAAGACACTTTCCCAACGTAGCCAGTTTCATGTTGTTTACTGGAATTTCCCTCACTCAAGTTCTTGGCATGGTGGTTAGATATGAATTAAAGATTCCTATTCATTCCAGGAATGGCACTGAGAAAGATCATGAATATTTCATGAAAAGTCACCAATCAGTATGAGATATTTGCTAATTGAGCTACCATGAATACTCACTGTGCTGGTATCTGTGCATGTGTCTTTGATCAAACAGATCTTTTGTGGTTGAAATGTGCAATGTGCAGTTTTTTTACAGGCTATCATGTGGTGTTGGAAATTCTTTCAAAACCGCCAGTTGAATAGATATTCCAAAAAAGTTTTTAATCAAGATTTATGTAAATACATTTTTTTCAGAAAGGGTTGGTGCTATTTTAGAAATATCTAAATATCTAAAGACATCTGAAGACTATAGAAACTTTTGGATATTTTGTTATTATCTTTGAAAGTAAAAGGACTGTTTGTGTCAGAAATAAGCACCCTTCTGGTATATCTGACTTGAATCCCGTATTCACCATCGGTACCTATTTTAACATTGAATCAGAGCAATTGCCAAACCCAAAGAGAGACAGTATGCCATCTAGTTTGTCGTACAGTCAACGTTAAGCAGATATGAACACTGTGATCATCACTGGTGAAAAAAAGAGATAGGCAGTTCATAACAATCCAGAAGAAGGCAGAGTGCCTGAGGCTGAGCTAAGCCTGTCCTGAGCAGAGTCATAAAAGGGGTTCGATGACTTGTGTATATCTGCAACTCACTAAACTGTCTTCCAAATTTGGACAATAGAAAAAGCAAGTCCCAGGTTTGTTTAGCTTATCATATTCCATTCATTCATATTTCCCATTCATGTTCTACATCAGCCCGTCACCATTTCCTTGTGTCAGAGACAATGGCCTCTAATGGCCACTGTATTATAGACAGGTTGCCCAGAAGGATCTAATTGAATCCTTTATGAAAGCCTACCTAATTTTCTCTTTCTGCCCTATCAGTGGACATCCAGAGCTAATATTCTTAGACACCAGCCACATTCAAATTCATGGCCTCAGAACCATATGTTCTTTTTCTTAATTGTCATAGACCATAGATAGGTGCTAGAGATGTGAGTAGCAATGCATGTCCAACTCTGAAATTTCAACTATTTTCTGTAAACAACACTGGGATGATGCTCAAAAAGTTCTGCATGCCATCTCCCCAACACTGTCTGGCAATAAGAATGTTAGAGGTCCTTCTCTCCCAGTGAGTACATCTTAAATACATAATGTTCTCTGTCATTTGGGTCACAGAACTGAAGTATGCACCCAACTCATAGCATTTACTTGTGTCATGAATAATTTGATGAAACTGTCTGTCTTCAATGCCTGTTAAACTCAAGTTATGACCAGGACTCTATATGTGTCTCTGTGTGTCTGTGTTTGTGTGTAGGCATGTTTGTGCATATGTTTCAGATGTATTTGTAAAAGATCTAGTATATTACTATAGTCATACTTGATTCCAGTACTGTTCTTCATTTACTGTTAACAAACATTAATTCCAGTATTTTAATATTACAAACCGTGATCCATGTAGATTAAAATGCAGTTTAGTTATCCAAAAGGCAAAGAAATGCTTTCCTTGTTTTAATCTTCTCTTTTATATTCTTTGATAACTTTATAGAAGTATATTTTCTGATCTGATCAGGCCTATCCCTCATTTCCATGCTTATTCCTCCCTTACTGGTTTTGATCATGAGGGTCAGAGTATTTGAATGTTAAGAGCCGTTTCTCTTCTGGAGATTTAGTAAAGTGATTTAGTAAAACTAAATTTACTTTATTATGCTTTGCCAAAGGAAATTCTTCAACACACACTCTGAACAGGAATTGTTTACTCAAATCACAGAGTTGCATAATTGAAGAAATTGGCTGGGTTTTGTTCTAAAAAATTGGATTGCTTGTGTTACTTGGAATATGTACAGGAACTAATATGTGATGACAGACATAAATTTTCCTTTGGAAATAAAATCAAGTCACTTTTTAAAGTTGGGTCCAGGCTTAGTTATCTAAATTCTATGTAACATTCTAGATTAGTGTCTTGTATGCTGATTATTCAGCTAGGTGGAAATGGTTTATTCAATGTTTTACTACTGTTCTCAAGTGGCAAGTCCACATATGTTTCATTGTAGGTTTTATATTAGAGAAACACCTGATCATAGTAAGCTGATTTAAGTATCACCATCTGCTGTAGCTATGAAATGGGGTTCTGCACTGGGCAAAACATCCTCATTTCTGCCACATACAGAATTGTGCCTAAAAGTGGGCAAGCTTGGATACGGCAGAGTTGACGGCCTAACTCCACCAAGGCAGGGTAAGCAAGTCCTCAATAGTTCCTGCTTCACAAATATGTATAAGCCAGAAGGCTGAAGATAATACTCCAGTGTTATAGAAAATTTTGGATGACTGTTCAGGCAGCAAACTGTCTCTGTCACTTCCAGTTCACTCAAGTAATTAAGTTTCATTACTTCTCAAGGCTCTGATGGGGTTTAAGACCAGATAGTTTAGTCTTACAATTAACCACAGTTGTTTAGGGGTTAAGATAGATGTTTTAAGTTGACAGAGATGAGATATGAGAGATTTGATTATCATTCAGCATTTTAGAATCGCCAAGGTAGGAAAGATGTTTTCTACAAGGTTACCAAATAAATTAGCCAAAACACCATGAATGTAATACTCATATAATCCCTGATTGTTTCATGGTTCTTTTTGCTGTTTGTAATTTTTTATTTATGTATAATAATATAAAAGTATATGTCAATAAAATAAAATACAATTTAAAAAAGAGTAATCATGCACAAAATAAAACATAACACCGCTTGACATCTTTTTAAATCTCGTATGTTCTATTTCTCAAGCTATCACTAATGTTCACCTCAGCTGGAGAAATATAGATAAGAATTTGGCAATGTTAATATCCAATGTTTTATTTATTTGAAGAAAAGGGGTTCAGTGTGTGTCTAAGGCTGGATTTGATCTCACTGTCCTTCTCTGTCTGCCCTCTGAATGTTGAGATTTTAGGCATGCACCATGCCCATCTTAGTGTTTAATTTCTGGTTATCTGCTGTCAGATGCTTTGAGTTTGTGCTGTACACTGTTGTGTCAGTTATCAGCTATGTGGTCAGTATAATAAGCTACAGCCCTTTGAGCCAGAGGAGCATCTCATAGATACTCACAATGTTCATCTCTGTGCTGTGTTGTTTGCCATCAATTATACATTTAAAATTTATAAAAAGGTTTTGATATTATTTTTACAAAACAAATAACTAAGTTTGTAATAGCATTCGGCTTATCAAAGGTCTTTCTCTAATCATCAAAATACCAGCCTATTGCTGTTTTCCTGAGATGGCTTGGCCATTGAGCGCAAAGACTCACAGCATGGAAAGAAGGATGGTTCCCAGCATTCCACTACAACTGAAAAAGTAACTGACAGTTTTTAGCTCCTGAGGCTGAGAGAGTACTTCATTTATTTGGGGAAGATGCCACTTGTAGATGGAAATGCCCTAGTTATAGGCAGGACTAACTGAACTTGATGGGTTATATGAAAAAAAAGTCACAGAAGAAGGAAAGACATGACACTGACTGGGAGATGTGTGTGGACACCTGGGGAATTTGGATAGGTAGATGTGATGAATACAGTCAAGCTGGTCTATACACGTATTCTATTTTCAATGAATATTTTTTCAATGAATATTTTTAAATAATAAAACAATAAATATTTTATCAATTTATTAAAATTTCCATTATTCTCTTTCTTTTTTATTTAATTGAAACTATTTTTGTTATTGTTTATTGTTTTGCTGTGTGTGTGTGTGTGTGTGTGTGTGTGTGTGTGTGTGTGTGTGTGT
>OU015744.1:65547554-65573792 GCA_907169655.1 Acomys percivali
TGTGTGTGTGTGTGTGTGTGTGTGTGTGTGTGTGTGTGTGTGTGTGTATGTGTGTCTTGCACTCAACCTAAGGCTGCCTTATTCTTGTTAGGTAAGCACTCTGCCATTCAGCCACATGCTCAACTCACCACTATCAATTAAAATATATGACTAAGATGGGGCATTGCATTATAGTACATTTGACATAGAGCATATTACTTTACATACAAAATGCACTCTCTAGTATCCTTCCTGTAGATGGGAACTCGTTATGATTACTTTAAAATGTCGCACATTAGAAGGAGATAGGTCACAGGAGTGTGCTGCTTTCCTTGTACTTCTGAGAGGAATGTAGGGGAGCCTGTGGTGATACACTGCATCTAACATTCCATGTGATCTGGAATAAAGGTAAGTCATACGCTGTTCAGCTGCTGTTGCCAAGGGTGGACTTTGCTCCAGTGTGGCCACATTTTTCTATTTTTAACAGCAACCTGGAAATTAGGATCTGGGTTCATACTTTCTAATTCATAAATATTCACAATAATTCAATATTGTTTTTAAAAAATGAAAATAAACATTTCCAGAGAGACAATGCATCTCATTTGTCAGCAGTTCACAACTCCACAATAGATGCCCTAAGATTTGCTTTAGCTGTGAATCTATAGGTATTTGAATGGTGCTCATGAAAAATATAAACAAGTAAACTTTTCTTCTGTGGCTGCTTTATCTTCAGATGTTTTCTTTGTACATTTTAGAAGCTAAATATCACTAACTACAAAACTTCATGGAAATATAGCAATGTGAAAAAAAGAACATAAGAGGAGTTTCAGAGTGCTGAATCGAGATGTAAAATCATTTGCAAGCATGAAGGACATCTTTATCTTTCTAAATCAAGCCCTTAAGAATGATGTTCAATAATGGGAGAATCACTCCATTATTCATTTATAAGTGAATTAGTACAACAACATGGTTCCACGATAGTATTGACAAAGTTCTTATTAATACATTAATATTCATTTATTTTACTGTGGGACTTATATTTGCAAATATTTTCTATAAGAGAACTTTCCTTTGTTAAAATATAGAAACGTCTCTTCTAGTTTTGCCATTGTATTTACTGATGAGAACTAATGTGGGATGCGTAGGCTAGGAAGTGTCCCTGTGTCTGGAAAGCTACGATGTACTCACTTTAGGTAAAATCCTTATGAATGATAAGTCATGGGGTTTCCTCCTCAGTAGGAAGATCATATGTGAGATTGAATTTGTATGCGTAAGCAGCCTTGAACCACCTTTATCTCAGGTCTCTATTGGATAATTTTAAAATTTTCTAAAATTTCAAAAGTAAATCTATATTTTTAATTCAGAGTCCTGCCAAAATTAGGTAAAGCACTGTTAGCTCAGTGGATGTAAAAAGATTACTCAAAAGGCTTAGGTTCAGATTGACTAGAATAAGGTTTGTGAATAAGTACACTTTTGTTGTGATTTCTTTTCCTTTTCTCATTTATTTATTTATTTTTCTTTCTTTTTTGCAAAATGGCAAATTTGGAAGAGATGCCAACCCTCCATTTTGTGCCTAATAAATGATTTGATTTGTTTAGCATATGTTTAAGTATTTTATGGATCAAAACAAAGCACTGTAAGCAAAATGAAACATCGCTTTCATGTGTGAATGAATGAATGTTCCCTTCCTTCCTCCAACCTCTAACCTCAGACTCACTCTAAAGTCATGGCCACTTTTTCTTTGTTTATTATTTCTATGTATAAACATATAACTACCACTGTTGAATTCATTTTATGTTTCTGTATACACATGATTACAAGGCTTACTCTTTGGTATTGGATAACCATATTTTCAGGTCTGGCTACTTGGTATTGGATAACCAATGAGGAGGAGAAGGTGCTCATCACCAGGGCAGATTAATTGTTCCTCTCCTCTTTCCTGAGTTGCTTGTAGTGCTTTGTCTTGGTGGAGTGTGGGCTTAACAGTTCTTTGTTGACACATTGCCATATTTATTTGTGTTCTTATCATTTTGGCCATATTTTTGGTATCATCGAGTTAGCTTTGTTCTCATTTTAGGAAGCACAATTTGACAGCAGACTTTCTGTCGCTCCTCTTATTACCTTTCAAGCCCTCTTTCTCAGTGTTCTCTGTGCCTTAACACCAAGAATTGTGTTGACCCCTTTTCTGCCTATAAGGTAAGTTAGTATGTTATTGAAAACTATCCATGATGCATAACAGGTATATTTTTAGAGGAATGCCCAAACCCTAGCTTTGTAGGCTCCCAGCAGTTACCTGACAGACAGCAAGACCCTCTCACCCTTGTCACCTGCCTATATTTATAATACCCATGTACTGGTTTTCCAAGTTCTCTGAGCATTTCTACCATTCTGAGATCTATTCATCTGAGATCTATGGCTTAGTAGAACAACAGAACCACCAGAGAGGTTCAAAATACCTGGATTTGGGATTGCAAGTAGATATTATGTACCATCTCTAGAAATCTGTTGTTTATCTAGTTCCTTTTACCAAAATTTTGATTACTGATAATACAAATATGCCTAATTTTGTAGATAAGAGTGAGCCATTAAGTCTAACTTCCCAAGCCTAAAATATTGTCAAAAACGATATATATATACCAGTTTTTTTTAAATCACACTTTAGAAAGGTTGTTGCAATTGTTTTAAGCATATATATAAAAATTTAAAGAATCTTATTATGTCTTGATTGGTGTTTTATTCTTAATATTTTAATAAAGTAGCTAGTACTATGGGTACTATTTATAAATTGTGATAATTTAACTATTTTATGAGTTTCCACACTGAATTGCATTTCCTTCTATCTGTAAATAAAACTTATATATAGTATTATTGTTCAGATGTTGGTGAATTCTGCTATGATTATAAAAATTCAAATTTATTATAAAGCATTAATGACTATATGGTAGCATTCTTCAATATGCAATTTTAAAGTCAATGAACAGTAAAACTAAACTATCAAGTTGTAAGCTAATTTTACTTGGAGAATTTTTGACTTTAAGATTGTTATTCACATAGATCATGGATACAGAATAAATAACTTGGAAAAGCAAGAAATTTAGAAAGTGAAATAAAAATTTAAATATTAAATAATTATGAAAGGAGTGATCATAAGGTAAATTATACTTATTGATAAGAGAGACTTTGCAGAATGATGAAGTAAGTTTTAGATTATCCGATTTCTGCTGATTTTCAGTTTGATTAGCTGCCTGGGCAGAGAGGTTCACCTGGGAGACAAAGAAAAATATTTTTGTTGTTTTTAAGAATTGGAGTGTTGAATCTGACTCTTAAGAAAAACATAATAAAAGAACTTTGATGAAATCTGGTATGGCCAGTCACTTTTATATGTCAGTTGAATTTGTCTTAAGATCAGAGAAATCTCCTTCAGTCTTCCCACAATTAAGAAACAAAAACACAGGAGAATAGGTGCACCAGGAGCATTTTGACAAACAATTCCCAAATGTTTAAACTGCCTAAGGCGAGGAGCTGGACCATGAAGGATGACCTTGTGTGCTTATGAAGGAAGTCTCCTAGTGTCAGTTTATGATTAAAGAAGTAGACATAGAGTTAACTTGGGAGTTATAACCCATCACCAACAGTACAAGCCCTACCCACTGTACTTGCTAGCACACTAGCAAGTGTGCTAGTGACTCCCATTACTGTGGCATAATGGTTTAAGAGCAACCTAAAAGATCAGATTATTTATATCTACTCACAATTCCATCACAGCAGAGCAGATGTTGTGACAGGTGTGTGAAACCCACGTTCATTCTCTGTCTGTAGTACAGAAGCAGAGAGATAATATGTGGTGCTGTTTTCTGATGCCTGTTTATTTACTCTGGGACCTCAGTCTATGTGATATTGTCTTCCATTTTCAATGCCACCTTTATGGAAAGACCCTCCTAGACACAATCAAGGGTGTGTTTAGATTGAAATCTAAATCCATAAAAGTTGGCAATAAAAATTACTCATCATAGGAAAATGTCTTCTTGAGCAGAAATCCAGGACAGCTGAAACTTCTAAGATTCTCCAGGGGTAACGTATTGCATAATGCAAAAATAAATATAACTTGCAAAAGGAAACACAACACACTAGAAGCAGATCACATGAGCCAGTAAATAGCACAACTACAGTTTGTCTACTAACTTGGTTATGTTCTGACATGCCCACAGTTAGCAGTTGCCTCGTTGTGCAAACATGGCAGCCTTTGATTACTCAAGTAAGATGGGTGTGGTCTTGCTGGGTGATAGAAACTTGTGAGACAACCATCATGTACGTGATCTGTCATTAATGAAGTATTGTTAGGAGGTGCATGATTTGCAGTTAACCAAGACTTAAATCACTATAATTAATGTGTTCAAAGAAAGCTGAGAAGATGAATATCACAGGAAGAGGGATTGATAGATTCATTAAGGAAATCATTTGTCTTGGCTCTATTTGTTAAAAGAAAAGAGAAGTGCACTGTAGCGTAAAGGTAATCAAGCATTGCAATAAAGTAAAGCAAGATGCCCACATTTGACTCTTAGAGATTTCTAGATACTGTTGTGACCAAAACCCTTTTCTTTCCTATTGGTCTTCAACTGTTTTTTATGTGGTGACCCAACAGCTGAACTCTACTGAAATCTGCACTATCTGAGCTAACATGAACGAGCTCCAAGTGAACTCCATTCCCTCCTCTGATATGACCAATGGAAAATTCCTAAAAAGGCCTCTCTTTACAGTGTTTTTTTCTTCAGGATGGCCACCTTCCATCCCCAACATATGCCTAGAATTTTTATATATATTTTTTTCATTTTGCAATGACCTTCCTCTCAATGAAATTTAATACAATTGAAAGTTTAATTGGGTTTTATATGCTGTCTTATTTTTAGTAGTGAAAAACTGGATTTCAACATACATTAAATTCTACATGCAAAGATGGGTTCTTCCAGTCACAGCTAGGAGAAGCTTCATAATTTTTTGTTAATATAATGTTGCTCAGTTGGTATGGTACCTGCCTTATATGCACAAAGCCCTCAGTTTGATTCCTGCACACCACGTAAACTCTGTGCTGTCTCTTATCCCTCTACTCATTAGGAGACAGGAAAATCATAAGTTTAGAAATAGCCTATTGTGCTTCACTACAGAAAAGTTTGAGACGTGTTTAGAATATATGAAACCCTATTTCAAAGGGAAGTAATTCCCTAGTAGGTCCATAAATCCTGCCCAGAAATTGAGCATTTGACTGAGAGAAGAGAATCATTTGTACTGTTACTTACACTTAGAAAAATATACTTCAGAAAAGGTGACCCAAAATGCCATTGGATAATTATCCAGGACTCTGTGACATTACATGTTTGACCTCCAGAAGAGAGATAGAGGTATAACACTTGGCATTCAGACTTATCTTTATACCCCCGAGTCTCATCCTTTGATTCGGCTATTTTAACTCCTTCAAAGATCTTCTTTGAAAAAGAAACTACAAAACATTTCCTTAATACTCAGAAATAATCATCACCTGACCACACACTGGCTTAGTCCTTAATGTTTTTCATCCTATTTGACACAACATTTAGTTTTTATTTAAAGTGTCCTAGGACAAGCTGCTGCCTCTAGTGGGAAAATCGTGTTTTAAAATGCAGCCCTTTTTCCTGTATAATTTTTTAATTTTTTTATTAATTTATTCATATTACATCTCAATTGCTAGCCCATCCCTTGTATCCTCCCTTTCTTTCCTCCCTCCCACTTCCCCCTCTACTCCCCTCCCCTATGTCTGTGACTGAGGGGGACCTCCTCCCCCTGTACATGCTCCTAGGGTATCAAGTCTCTTCTTGGTGACTTATTATCTTTCCTCTGAGCACCACCAGGCCTAACCCCATCCAAGGGACACGGTCCGATATAGGGCACCAGAGTTTATGTGAAAGTCAGATCCCCTTCTCCACTTAATGGTGGAGAATGTCCTGTCCATCGGCTAGACTGGGTAGGGGTAAGTTTACTGCCTATATTTTCCTTGGCTGGTGCCATCGTTTGAGGAGGACCCCAGGGCCCAGACTCGCCTGTAGTTTTCCAGGACCCTCTGGATCCTTCTATTTCCTCATTCTCCCAGGCTTCTCACCCCTAAAGTCTCAATAGGATTTTCTCCCCTCGGCCCCACTTTCCTGGTAAGTAAAGTTTTTCATGGGGGCGTACCCCTTGGCCTAGTGTCTCGATATAAGTGAGTATATACCATTTGACTCTTTTTGCTTCTCAGTGAACTCACTCATTATGATAATTTCTAGTTCAATCCATTTGTCCACAAATTTCAGAAATTCCTTGTTTTTAATCGCTGAGTAGTATTCCATAGTGTAAATATACCACAGTTTCTTTATCCATTCTTCTACTGAGGAACACGTAGGTTGTTTCCATGTTCTGGCTTTTATAAATAAGGCAGCTATGAACATGGTTGAGCATATGTCCCTGTTGTGTGGTAGTGCATCTTCTGGGTATATTCCAAGGAGTGGAATAGCTGGGTCTTGAGGAAGCCCTATTCCCAGTTTTCTGAGAAAGCGCCAGATAGATTTCCAAAGTGGTTGTACTAGTTTGCATTCCCACCAGCAATGAAGGAGTGTTCCTTTCTCTCCACATCCTCGCCAGCATGTGGTGTCAGTTGAGTTATTGATCTTAGCCATTCTGATGGGTGTAAGATGGAATCTCAGTGTCGTTTTGATTTGCATTTCTCTGATGACTAAGGAGGTCGAGCATTTCTTTAAGTGTTTATCCACCATTTGATATTCCTCTGTTCTGAATTCTCTGTTTAGTTCTGAGCCCCATTTCTCTATTGCGTTATTTGGTTTGGTGGTGTTTAATTTCTTGAGTTCCTTATATATTTTGGATATTAGACCTTTGTCAGATGAAGGGTTGGTGAAGATCTTTTCCCAGTCTGTAGGCTGTCACTTTGTTCTCTTGACAGTGTCACCTGCCTTACAGAAGCTTCTCAGCCTCATGAGGTCCCATTTATTAATTGTTGACGTTAAGGCCTGGGCTGTTGGTGTTCTATTCAGGAAGTTGTCTCCTGTACCTATGTGTTCCAGACTCTTCCCCACTTTTTCCTCTAATTGGGTTAATGTCTCTGGTTTTAGGTTGAGGTCTTTAATCCACTTGGACTTGATTTTTGTGCATGGTGACAAATAGGGGTCTAATTGGATTTTTCTACATGTAGACATCCAGTTAGACCAGCACCATTTGTTGAAGATGCTGTCGTTTTTCCATTGAATGTATTTGGCTTCTTTGTCAAAAATCAAGTGACCAAATGTGTGCAGATTCATCTCTGGGTCTTCAGTTCGATTCCATTGATCCACTGGCCTATTGCTCTGCCAGTACCATGCTGTTTTAATTACTGTTGCTCTATAGTACAGCTTGAGATCAGGTATGGAGGTTCCTCCAGAGGATTTTTTATTGTATAGGATTATTTTTGCTATTCTGGGCTTTTTGTTTCTCCATATGAAGTTGAGAATTGTTCTTTCAATATTGTCAAAATATTTTGTAGGTATTCTGATAGGGATTGCATTGAATCTGTAAATTGCTTTTGGTAAAATGGCCATTTTTACTATGTTAATTCTCCTGATCCACGAACAAGGTAGATCCCACCATCTTCTGATGTCATTTTCAATCTCTTTCTTCAGAGCTTTAAAGTTTTTTTCAAATAAGTCCTTCACTTGCTTGGTTAGGGTTATTCCTAGGTATTTTATATTGCTTGTGGCTATCGTGAAGGGAGTAATTTTCCTAATTTCTTCCTCCACCTGTTTATCATTTGTATATAGGAAAGCTACTGACATTTTTGAGTTTATTTTGTATCCTGCCAATTTGCTGAAGGTGTTTATCAGCTGTAGGAGTTCTCTGGTGGAATTTTGGGGGTCACTTATATACACTATCATATCATCTGCAAATAGTGATAATTTGACTTCTTCCTTTCCCATTTGGATACCCTTGATCACCTTTTGATGTCTTATTGCTCTGGCTAGAACTTCAAGAACTATATTGAAGAGATATGGGGAAAGTGGGCAGCCTTGTCTGGTCCCCGATTTTAGAGGAATTTCCTTGAGTATCTCTCCATTTAATTTAATGTTAGCTATTGGTTTGCTGTATATAGCCTTTATGATGTTTAGAAACGTGCCTTGTATTCCCGATCTCTCCAGAACTTTAAACATAAATGGGTGTTGGATTTTGTCAAATGCTTTTTCTGCATCTAAAGAGATGATCATTTGGTTTTTCTCTTTCAGTTTGTTTATATGGTGGATTACATTGATGGATTTCCGTATGTTAAACCATCCCTGCATGCATGGAATGAAGCCTACCTGGTCATGGTGAATGATGTCTTTGATAAGCTGTTGTATTCGCTTTGCGAGTATTTTGTTAAGTATTTTTGCATCAATGTTCATAAGAGAAATTGGTCTGAAATTCTCTTTTTTTGTTGCGTCTTTTTGGGGTTTGGGTATCAACATGACTGTGGCCTCATAGAATGAATTTGGTAATATTCCATCCGTTTCTATCTTTCAGAATAGCTTGAATAGTATTACTATTAGCTCCTCTTTGAAGGACTGGTAGAATTCTGCGCTGAAACCATCTGGCCCTGGGCTTTTTTTGGTTGGGAGACTATCAATGGTTGCTTCTATTTCTATAGGAGAAATAGGGCTATTTAATTTGTTTATCTGGTCTTGATTCAATTTTGGCAAATGGAATTGGTCGAGAAAATCATCCATTTCCCTTAGATTTTCAAATTTTGTGGCATAAATGCCTTTAAAGTAGGTTCTTATGATTCTTTGTATTTCTTCGGTGTCTGTTGTTATGTCTCCCTTTTCATTTCTGATTTTGTTAATTTGGATAGTGTTTCTCTGTCTTTTAGTTAGATTGGCTAACGGTTTGTCTATCTTGTTAATTTTCTCAAAGAACCAGCTCTTGGTTTTGTTGATTCTTTGGATTGTTCTCTTTGTTTCTAATTTATTGATTTCAGCCCTGAGTTTGATTATTTCTAAGCGTCTACTCCTCTTGGGTGTTTCTGCTTCTTTTTTTTTTCTAAAGCTTCCAGATGTGTTGTTAAGTTGTTTATGTGGGATGTTTCCATTTTCTTTTTAAAGGCGCTTAGTGCTATGAATTTTCCTCTTAGCACTGCTTTCAATGTGTCCCACGAATTTGGGTATGTTGTTCCATCATTTTCATTGAATTTCAGGAAGTCTTTTATTTCTCCTCTTATTTCTTCCATGACCCATGTGTCATTAAGAAGAAAGTTGTTTACTTTCCACGTGTTAGTATGCTTTTTGTTATTTCTGTTGTTGTTGTTGAAGTCCAACCTTAGACCATGGTGGTCTGATAAGATACAAGGTATTATTTCAATCCTCTTGTATCTGTTGAGGTTTGCTTCGTGACCCACTATGTGATCAATTTTGGAGAACGTTCCATGGGGTGCTGAGAAAAAGGTATAATCTTTTGCATTTGGGTGGAAAGTTCTGTAGATATCTGTTATATCCATATGATTCATGACATTTGTTAATGAGTTATTTCCTGGCTTAGTTTTTGATTCAAGGACCTATCCTTGAGTGAAAGTGGGGTGTTGAAGACTCCCACTATTAATGTGTGGGTATCAATGAGTGGTTCAAGCTTTGTTAATAACTCTTTTACAAATGTGGGAGCCCTTGTATTAAGGGCATAGATTTTCAAAATCATGATGTTTTCTTGATTGACTTTACCTTTGATGAGTACGAAGTGTCCGTCCTCATCCCTTTTGATTAATTTTGGTTGAAAGTCTATTTTATTAGATATTAGAATGGCTACCCCAGCTTTTTTCTTGTGACCATTTGCTTGGTATATTTTTCCCCAACCTTTCACTGTGAGACAATGTCTGTCCTTGTGGTTGAGATGTGTTTCTTGAATGCAGAAGAATGTTGGGTCATGTTTATGCATCCAGTCAGTTAGTCTGTGTCTTTTTATTGGAGAATTGAGACCATTGACGTTGAGATATATTAATGTCCAATGATTGGTAAGTCCCTTCATTTTTGGTATTTGTAACAGTCGAGATTTTGTGAGGTTGTGATTTTGCGATGGTATAGTTACCTATTTCCTATGTAGTTTTGGTTGTAGTTTGACCCTTTGGGGTGGAATTTTCCTTGTAGTAACTTCTGTAAAGCTGGATTTGTGTAGGTACTGTTTGAATTTGTTTTTGTCATGGAATATCTTGTTTTCTCTGTCAATGGTTATTGATAATTTCGCTGGGTAAAGTATTCTTGCCTAGTATCTGTGTTCTCTTAGGGTTTGCAAAACCGCTCTCCAGGCCCTTCTGGCTTACATGGTCTCTTCTGAGAAGTCAGGAGTAATTCTGATAGGTTTGCCTTCATATGTTACTTGGCCTTTTTCTCTTGCCACTTTTAATATTTTTTCTTTGTTCTGTATATTTTGTGTTGTCTTATTATGTGGCGGGAAGATTTTCTTTTCAGGTCTATTCTATTTGGTGTTCTGTAGGCCTCTTGTATGCTTGTATGCATCTCCTTCTTCAAATTGGGGACATTTCCTTCTATTATTCGATTAAAGATATTCTCTGGGATGTGGAGTCGGTTGCCTTCTCTTTCCTCTATCCCTATTATTCTCAAGTTTCATCTTTTCATGTTGTCTTTTATTTCATGGATGCTCTGTGTCAGGAAAATTTCAGATTTAGCATTTTCCTGGATGGATGTTTCCAGTTCTGCGATTGTATCTTCAAGTCCCAATATCCGTTCTTCCATTTCTTGCAATCTGTTAGATAAGGCCACCTCTGAGATGCTTGCTTTCTTTTCTGAAGCTTCTCGATCACGTTTTTCTTCCGTGTGTTCTTTTATGATAGCTTCCATTTTTATCTTCAGGTCTTGAACTGTTTTAATGATTTCCTTCATCTGGATATTTGTATTTTTCTGAAATTCTTCAAATGCCTCTTTATATGACTCTTTTAAGTCTTCAGCCCTCTTGTTTGCCTCCTCCTGCATTTGTTTACAGATTTTATTTGTTTCTTCCATTATCATCTTACTTACTAAGGACTTGAGGTCGTTTTCTTGTATATCAATTGTTGTTAGGTTCTCCATGTTGTTATCACTGGTATTGCTGGGATCTGGTGATACCATCCTGTTTTGGTTTTTGTTAGCATTCTTTCTCTTTTGTTAGCATTCAGTCATTTTGGTGACTCTGATGTTGGGAGGTGGTTTGTAGTGGCCTTCCCTGTTTGGGAGTGGATAGCTGATGTCTGATTATAGGTAGGGTGCCCTTACCTGTGGGGATCAGGGAATATTTCCCTGGACCAGGCAGGTGATTCAGGTTCTACTCCTGGTGATTTTTCTCAACACCTTAGGCACCAGGCTGAGTCATGCAAAGTAGGTTTCTGTTTGGGAGTTTTCACCTTATTGCTGTAATTCAGTTCAGCAGTTTTGGGATCTAGAGTAAGGTCAGCACACAAGCTCTCTGGTTATGTAGTTTGATCCCAGCTGCTTGTCTTTCCTGTTGCTTTGTAGCCAAGACCCCAGGTGTATCAGATCTTCTGGGTTGTAGCTGTCTTTTAGCTCTGCCTCTATACTCTTTAGGAGAGTCCAGCCTCTCCCATGAATTTGGGAGTTCTTGCTGGGTCTGCAGGAGCTGACCAAGCTAGGATCTGCCTATAGTCCTCAAAATCCAGCAGTCTGTGGCTCCATTCACGTCCCTGGTCTCCTCGGAGTAGATCAGCTATGGTGCCTACTGGTCGACGCCATCTTGGAAACTCCCTTTCCTGTATAATTTCTATATTTGTCTCTCAAAGGTCAGTGTTGATCTTTAAATTTTTCTAGGAAACCCCACCACATTATAACTACTCATCCATCCACTAAAATAAGACCTACTATAACATAATGCATTTCTCTGGTTGCCATGTTGTATTTAATATCTATATTCTTTCTAACTTGGGAACAGTATTTCATCTGAATTATCTGTGCTTTGCAGAGTTAATTCTCATGCATGAATAGTATCATAGATTCTAAAAAATGAACAAATAAGGAAGGAGGTAACATAATGACTAGAACTCTGCATATATGGAAATTGATTGCTATTTCATCTTAAGGTTCATAAGGGTAGCAGTTTGAAGGCATCTTATACTTTCTATTTTGCACAAACCCCTCAGACACCGAATATAAGCGTAGCACATTAGAAAACATTGACTTATTTGTTTAAAAAATCTACCATGAGTTCTCACTTATTGCTTATTTATTTTTATTATATTGACAAACGTTGATGCAACATGCTTTCCTACTATCTTAAAAATTTCAAATCCTGAGTATTGCCTTAGCTAGTCCTTACGAAGAAAGCATCTGAGGCAATGCAGCCTCTTGTTAAGGGGTTGTATCTCAGTTTGTTTAGTGCTTGCTAATATCCTTGATGCCCTGTGTTTTATCTCCACAGGCACATGCACAGAATGCAGGAGCACTCAACTGAATACCCACACTGGAAGATGGAAGCAAGACTATCAAAGATAATCTTCCTCTCACCCTGAGCTACATAGTAAGGAAAGGCTTCTCTTAAAAAAACCACTGAGAAAAAAAGAAATGATTTGAGGCAGCAAAGTAAATAATATTGGGACCAAACTGAAGTTAAGTGGATTAATATGGAAATGGTGACCCTCATTTCCACACAGGAAAATCTGAACCTCAGTGAATCCTTCAGAGAACCTCACCAAAAAGGAAGGGTCTTAAATAATTGTGTAGAAAAATTTTAACCCAGCAACATGGCTGCTCTGGCAAGAGATTACATCCAGAGACCTTCTAGGTCTGTGAAATCGGTCTGGAATACTTACACGTCCTTGGTGAACACCTTGAATCCCAAAACAATGATGTCTTATTTAGGGGCAGATAAGTGACCAATCAGAGAAAGATTTGACAGAATGAATCAGATATAGAATACTTCCAACTCTTATGACAACAGATAAAAAGAGAGGCTACTCAAGTAGCCCAGAGGTCACAGAAACTCAGTGAGAAGCCAAGAAAAGACAGTTTGAATCAGTCAGCTGGAGAGGAGTTTGAGAAAGAACAGCTGAGTTGAACCATCTAGGCAGAGTTCAGAAAGAGATAGGAAGGGTGAGATTATTCAGCAGTAAGTCTAGAAGGCTAAAAACGTTCTAGCCCTAGGTTAGCAGATGGTGGCTGAAAGCTGAGGCCTTCAAGGTCTGGGCTTGCACATGATTAGGTTATACAAAAGCTAAAAGCTTCCAGGCATAGGGCTAGTGATAATTAGAAAAAAACACTCTGGGCTCAGTCCAAATCATGTTATTAATAAACATTGGGTATGGCCCCATCTTATCTCCTCCTCTGAGGAAATAAAAACTATATTTACAAATTGTAGTCATTCATACGTTTCTCAAAAAGACTGAGAGTATGTTCCTACCAAGGGGTAACGAAACTATTTCCACTATGGCATGCAGGTACGAGCCACTAACAGCCATTCAGAGCTGCCAAAGGCACACAGGCCAGACAATTCAAGCTGCATTTTGAGCCTCATGTCAGTGAAAGAAACTGTCTCAAAGATTGCCCTGAAGATCGACTTGAAAAGTTGACTTTTGGTCTCCGCATACATGAGCAATACCCCCTTAACATGCCCCCTGCACCAATACATACAAGAGAACCTAATCAAAATTGTGGGCCACAAGAAACTTCTCATGCGTAACAGATCAAAAGCCCCAGTGCAGAGCCAGTCTGGTTTGTATTTAAAACATTTTCATCAATTTACTCTTATTTCCTTGAAGGAGTTTAATAAAGTGCTGCTTGACATCACACTACCTTCATTATTCTGTCTCTTATTTTTTCCATGAAAATTGCATTTTCCATGTTTACAACACGCACACATACACACACACACACACACACACACACACACACACATCAGAAATAAGTAGGCAGAATAAAAGCTTGCTTCAATTAGCAAATACAAAAAACAAACTACTCAAAAAGAGAGGAGAAGAATAAATGGCAAGCATATAAATGAATGCACACGTGCACACGTGCGTGCACACACACATACACACAATCCATATTGCCAATAAGCCTATTTAAAATGTTCAAAGAGATACTTGGGTAGTGAAAATTAAGGTGCAGGTTATTTTCACTTTATGATTCTTAGGGTGTTAAATATTGCTTCATGATTGTTTGTACACCAGTTTTCCCTATTGACACTGTAAATTAAGGTACTTGTACTTGATTTTCCCCTGTTACTTTCTCAGAGTAAAGTGGCCCCGTTAATCTAAAATAATGCTATCCTAAAAGCATCCAAAATCATGGATACTTGTCTCTCATACAAAAAATGCAAAGCACTTAATTAAAAGTTGTGTTTTGTCAAAGCCTTTTTTCCCCATGCAGTGATGTCAGCATCTGTTCCAGGCATGAAGACAGATGAGTATAGAGTTTATAGGATTATTGTGAAAACTGGTTGGTTTTTATCTTTTGTTTTTAAACTGGAGATTGATTTATTGTTGTTCATTTTTACATAACAATGTTATTTCCAGTTAAGTGCATCCCTCTTTTTTATTTGTAATAGAACATATAAATAGTACAAAATATGTATTTTGTATCTTTTAAAAACATCATAGATTTTAAGGACAAGGAAGTTTCAAATGGATTGAAATGAGAGTCCAGAGAGAATGACTCTTTGCAACAGAACACGGTTTTGGTGTTACATCACAGATCATTATGTAAAAAACATCCTGTAGAATACTTTGTCATAAAGCAATCTTATGCTAATTTGTATTACATCTGCAGCATTATCACTTTAGCCATGAAATAAGTCACAGAGAATCAGATTTGTTCAGAATGACCACACTTTCAAGGACAACCGCTCTGACCTTAGTATCCGGAATTCACCTTTGCACACCATTCAGTCCTACTTATGGAATTGTATCATTTACTTGAGTGACATCCATGGGGCTTTGTTATCTTCTCTGCTGCATCCATAGCAACAACAGGGCACTTTTATCATAATAATATAAACCTCTACCTTGTCTCTTACAATCTTGACCTTTGCTCACCTAACCATAGCAACTTATCAAATTGTCTTGGCTGTCCCTTATTGCCTTATAGTATAAATTAAAAGGACACTATGTATAATATTTGACTATTATATAATATTTGACATTTTGAGGCTCAAAATGTCAAATGAGTATGAAATAGGGCTACTTAAGTTTGGAAGTGAAAGTTCACCAAGCTACAAATTTAATGCAAAAGAGAACAATTTAGAATTAGGTAACTGATTTACTATGAAAATTGATAGCTTCAAAAATAGACAGAAAGATTATATTTGAGTCTTTTATATTGCTGAAATAAAAGTGTTACATGTGTAGATGTTTCAGTATTTAATAAACTTTTTCAGAAAAATTATTCTTTTTTAATATAATTAAATCATTTGGTTTTTGTTTTCTTAAAGAATTATTCTTATGCCCTTATTTTATTTTAAATAATTTTATAAATTAGCTTCTTTAGTTGTACAGTTCATGTTACTGATTTCATGTTATAAAGAAATTTGTTTATACAAGAGCTGAAGAGTTTGATGTTTGATTGTGCCATTATTATAGACTTGCAGCGTTGTTACAAATTGGATCTCATACTATTTATGTTTTAAGCTTCAAATTACCTATTTTAATTGAAATTTTAAAACAAAATTTACATATAAAGAAATCAATAATGAAAAATCCAAAAATGCATTTTTACTTTTTTATTACTTAAAACAATTTTTAAATTGAACTGTATTTTGTAATATTCTTTCCCTCCTACAAGTTCTTCCAGATCTCCTTGTCCCTACTCACATAACTTGAAATTCTTTCTCAAAAAAAAAAAAAAGAAACAAAAACAAAAAAACTAATATCACAGTAAAACCCACCGAAAGCAAGAAAACAAAATGGAAATATTACCAAAAAGAAATAACAACAACAAAAAACAAAAAGCAAAAAGCAAACAAAAAAACCCGTAAGACATCACCAAATAATAAGCATCAAACTTTAACCCAATAAAATCACATAGATGCATAGATGGGCCGGGAAATCCAACATAGCAACACCGGACACATACCTTGCTTGATCAGCAAGACAGCAGTGACTGTGCTAAGTACCATCTGAGCACCACAGGTAAGAAGAGTCCAAACTGTATGAAGCACGGTTGGGTCCAAACTTGGGCCACCCGACTAATCCACAGAAAAGTCCCGAGTCCCTGCAGGCACAGCGCACACTCCTGGCTGGCTGGCTGGCAGCTTGTGAACTCCTGGAGCTAAAAGAGAGCTGTAGCCTGCAAACACACCAGCATCTGTGGCTTCTAGCACAGAGCAGACACCACAGTCTGGAGCACAAGTGGATATGACCCAGCATATCCACAGAGAGTTTTGGGGTCAAAGCAGGCACCAGACTGGTGCGCCAACAACTAGTCACATGCCTTCCTGGTGCGTGCAGAGGGAGCCCTGGGCTGCAAAATCACCAGCATCCTTCATTGTCCTCTGTCTCATAGGAGGCTGGCAGGCCCACCGAAGCAGCTCTCTGTTCCTGCTGCGTATCTTTCCGCCTTCTCCCCAGCTTCCTGGTATACCTGGTTCACCAACAGGGAGCCGACAGAGACAGTGACCTCAGCAGAAGTAAGTGGAGCTAGGCACAGGACCAAAGTCCCATTGCCCTCTGCCCAGAAGAACGAGGCAAGCCCACCAGAGCAGCTCTCTGCTTTGATATGATAACCTTCTGCCTACTCACCAGCTGCCTGGGCTACCTGCTTCATAAACAGGGAGCCAACAGAGACAGTGAGCCCTGCAGAAGTGAGTTAGTGCAGAAACCACCAAACCTGTTAACACCAGAGACATCATAGTGGGAGGAGGCCAAGGAAGAACACAAGCAATAATTCTCAGGGTCTTTTGATACAACCAGAAACGGGCAGTCCCACAACAACAGCAAGCCCTGGAGACCCTATCACACCGAATGCACAAGAGAAGGGTTTTAAATCTGAGGTTATGAAAACGATAGAGAGTTAGTTCCACCATGTTCATCCATAGACACACACATTATATATACATATATATTCCATATATTATGTATAAATAATATATTACTTCCCTTTTTCTTTTCTTTTTTCTTTTTCTTTTTTCTCTCTCTCTTTTTTTCCTAGACAAGGTCTCTCTGTATAGCATTGGCTGTCTTGCACTCACTTTGTAGACCAGGCTGTCCTTGAACTCACAGCGATCCACCTGCCTCTGCCTCCCAAGTGCTATTTCCTTTTCCTAACAAGATCTATTTGTTCACTGTAGTCTCTTACTTTATACCTACTCTTTGTGGTTTTACAGATTATTGCTTAGTTATCATTGACTTAATTGCTAATATCCACATATTAGCAAGTGGATCCCACAAAGTCTTTCAGGGTCTGGATCCCTGACTCAGGATTATCTTTTTTTCTCGTTCCATATTTCATGATATCACTTTTTAAACAGCCAGTAATACTCCATTGTGTAAATGTACCCTATGTCCTTTATCCATTCTTCTGCAGGTGGGGCATCCAGGTTGTCTTGTTGTTTTTGGATTTCTGGCTATTACGGAACACAACAGCAGTTAATATGTATAAGCAAGAGTCTTCATGGTAGGGTGAAGTATCTTTGGGTATATGATCAATGATGGATTACTGGATCTTGAGGTAGATTGATGCTGATCTTACTGAGGAATTGCTATGATGATTTCCATAGTGACTGTATAAGTTTGCACTCCCAACAATGAATGAGTTTTCTTCTTACTCTATCCTCACCAGCATGGTCTTCACTTGGTTTATTGATCTTAGCCATACTGACCAGTGTAAGATAGAATTTCAAAGTAATTTGAATGCAAATTTGATTTGCATTTCCCTGATGGCTAAGATGGTGAAATATTTCTTGCACTGTTTCTTGGCCATTTGAATTTCCTCTATTGAGAATCCTCTGAGATAGCACCAGATAGATTTCCAAAGTGGCTGTACTAGTTTACATTCCCACCAGCAAAGAAGGAGTGTTCATCTCTCTCCACATCCTTGCCAGCATGTGGTGTCGCTTGAGTTTTTTATCTTAGCCATTCTGATGGGTGTAAGATGGAATCTCAGAGTTGTTTTGATTTGCATTTCCCTGATGACTAAGGAGGGAGACCTGGTGGCACTCAGAGGAAGGATAGCAGGTTACCAAGAAGAGACTTGATCCCTATGAGTATATACAGGGGGAGGAAATCCTCCTCAGGAACAGTCATAGGGGAGGGGAGTAAGAGGAAAATGGGAGGGAGGGAAGAATGGGAGGATACAGGGGATGGGATAACCATTGAGATGTAACAAGAATAAATTAATAAAAATTTAAAAAAATAAAATAAAAGTGAAAAAAAGAGAATCCTCTATTATGTCTGTATCTCATTTTTAATGTTTTTTTTTATAATTTACTCACATTATATACCAATTGTAGCTCTCCTTCCCCATTTTCTCCCATTCCCATCCTTTAATGTTTTTACCCCTCACCTAGACCTCTGAAATGGGGAGTGTTCCCCCCCACCATCTAACCCCAGACTATCAGGTCACATTAGGACTGTGTACATCCTCTTCCCACATGGCCCTGTAGGGCCACCAAGCCAAGGGGATCAAATAGCAGGCACCAGAGTCAATGTCAGAGATATCTCCTGCTCCTTCAGTTACTAGGGGACCCACATGGAGACTGAGATGACCAGTGGCTACATCTAAACAGGGGATCTAGATCCTCACCATGCATCATCCTTGGTTGGTGCATCAGACTCTGCGCATCCCTCCCCCCAACTGGATGTGTTGGCTCCTTTAATCTCTTTGTGAAGGTCCAGATCCCTCCAGGTCCTTCTGTCCCCCAGATCTTCCATAAGACTCCCCTTGTTCCACCCTAAAGTTTGGCTGTGAGTCTCAGCATCTGCTTCAATCCCCTGCTAGGTGGAGACTCTCAGAGGACCTCTATTGTAGGCTCCCAACCTGTTCGTTCCTTCTCTTCAGCCTCTTCAGATATCTATTCTATTTTCCCTTCTCAATATGAATCTAGCATCCTTTCTAGGACCCTTCTTGTTATTTAGCTTCTTTAGGTCTCTGGATTGTAATATGGTTATTCTGTATTATATGGCTATTATCTGCTTATAAGTGAGTATATAAGATGGGTGTCTTTCTGATTCTGGGTTTCCTCACTCAAGATGTTTTCTGGTTCCATCTATTTGTCTGCAAATTTCATGATTTCCTTGTTTTTAATAGCTGAGTAGTATTCCATTGTCTAAATATACCACAATTCCTGTGTCCATTCTTCAGTTGAGTGACATCTAGTTTGTTTCCAGATTCTAGTGATCATCAATAGAGCTATAAACATAGTTGAGTAAATGCCCTTATTATATAGGGGAGCACCTTTTGGGTATATGCCCAGGAGTGGCATAGCTGGGTCTTGAGTTTGCTACATGGTGATAATTAAGGATACATTCAGCTTGATATATATGTAGCCATTTGTTGAAGCATATATGTAGCAACATTTGTTGAAGATGCTGTGTTTTTTCCAGTGAGTATTCCTGGCTTCTTTATGTAAAAGTTAATCAAGGTTCAGTTGGTGTGGGGCTTGTTTGTGAGTCTCCCGTTAATTGATTGGTGTTGCAACCAATTAATTTTATTTGTTGTGCCAATATCATGCTGATTTTATTGCTATAGATTTGTAGTACAACTCTAAATCAGTAATGGTAATATTTCCAGCAGTTCTTATATTATTCAGGATTGTTCTAGCTATATTGAATATTTTTGTGTTTCCACATGAACCTAAAATTGTCCCTTATAGATTTGTGAAGAATGTCCTTGTTATTTTTGAGAGGACTGCATTGAATCATTAGATTGCTAGTAGTAAGATGTTCATCTTTACTATGTTAGTTTTATAGATCCATGAGAATGGGAGATCTGGTCATCTCCTCATATCTTCTTTAATTTATTTTTTCAATTACTAGAATAAGATTTTAATCATACAAGTCTTTTCTTTGGTTAGAGACAGATTCAATATATTTTTATTGTTTAAGGCTATTATGAAAGGTGTTGCATCTTTCTCAGACCAATTGTTGCTTTTATATAGAAAAACTACTAAATTTGTAAATTTGTATCCATCTACTTTGTTGAAAGTGCATATCTGTTTTGTAAATTTCTTGGTGGGATTTTCCTTCAGATTACTTATGAATACTATGATATCATCTACAAATAAAGATACTTCAACTTCTTCCTTTTAAATCTGTATCCCTTTCATATTTTTAAATTGTCATATTGCTTTAGCTAAAACTTGAACTAGAGCATTGAATGTGTATGGAGATAGTGGATATCCTTAAATTATTCCTTATTTTTGTTGAATTTCTTTGGATTTTCCTTCAGTTAAGTTGGTCTTGACTACGGACTTCCAGGCAATTGCTTTTTACTATGTTGAGATATGTCCCTTGTATCTTTAATCCCTACAGAGCTTTTGTTTTTTGAGACAGTTTCTCTGTGTAGCCTTGGCTGTCTTGGACTTGCTTTGTAGACCAGGCTGGCCTTGAACCCACAGCAATCCACCTGCCTCTGCCTCCCAAGTTCGGGGATTAAAGGCATGTGCCACCACACCCAGATCTACAGAACTTTTAACCAACAAAATAACTTAAGATCTACTCGACGTGATGGAGACCATACCCAACATTGCTTGGGTGACCAAGAACCTGAGACTAGTTAACTTACATCTAACTCCAAGATACGAATTCCTTTTTGATGACTATCTCTTATATTCACACATTGAATGTGGCAGAGAGTGTTGTGAAGTCTCTGATACTTTTCAAACACATCTTTCTCTTCCCATCCAAGGCAACCCACCTAAGAAGTCCTCATGACAAAGAATTGACTTGAATAGTTTATTCCATGTCCATTGAATGATGCTAGAAATGATCTCTACATATTTACAACTAATATGATATTTTCTCTTTCCATATCTAGTGGTGTCATAAGTCCTAGAAATGTACAATCATTAAATATCAGTGCCCAGTTTTGCAAGAACTGAAGAAATAAGAAGCCAAAAGAAGAAGATGGGTACATGTGACTAAAAGATAGGTAGTTCCAGAATTTAAATTACCTTCTCTTTAAAATAAGTGAACTTTCATGTTTCATTTTGTTTTGTTTTGTTTGACTTTATTTAATGTTATCCTTGTGTGAAGGTAAGAGTATTTTATTTTCTGCATAGATTACACAATACCTTTATGTCTCATTTAATTGCTTCCTACTTACAGTGTTCTTACCCTAGTGCCAAAGTTTCCTATTAGATATCCAGATATTTAACATGAAATATTTATCAGAGACAGGACTTTTCAAGAGAGGAATGCATAAAATAATACATGGACACTAATAGAAGGACATTGATTCTCTGCCCCCTTTAGAAGAGAGGCCGCAAATTAAGTAATAAAACAAACCTAGCTTGTGACGTTTCATTTCTGTGGAGCTGGAGTTAGCAATGCATAAACCATAGGAAGATGCATGAATCTTACAAACTAGATAGGAAGCCATATGTCGCTAGCTTGATTTTTATTGCTACTCTACCATACCTGTTATAAAATTTGTATTATCAATAAATTAAGTTTAAAAGCAACAAAAAGAATTAGCTACAACTTTCAGCATGGCACAAAGATACTTTTTTATTTTTCTTTTGCTTTATTACTTCTTAGCTTTGTTGCAGTCTAATGCTAAGACTTTCATCTCTTTATGTAATGAGAGAGCATAGCCACTTGCAAAAATTGCCACTGTATGACCTTGGAGGATGCAAAACCCAAAGAAGATTAAACTAAGAGTTCTTCAAAGAAATAGGACTGCTTGAACTTTTTCACACAAGGGCATTGTTATTTCCAAATACAGAAATGAGTATGCTGTGATAGATGTACATGTTTACACACACACACATGCACAGGCATACACACACACACACACACACACACACACACACACACACACACCAGCACTACATCATATCAAACTTATTGTAGCATAAAACAGTTTACACAGCCTTTGAATATGAAAGACTTGCATCTGAAAATCTTTGTGAACAGCATATTCTTGGTAGATCTTACACTTGGAGAAGACAAGGATATGCTAAAAATTCTAGGTAAGAAAGATAAAAAGTGAGTTGATGAAGGTGACAATTCTGATTTTTAAAATGATGCAAGTTAAAACATCAAATGCATCCCATGACAGCAGTGTGACCTTAGGAAAAATCACCTAGCACCTCTGAGCATCAGTTTTTGTTTCGTTTAAGACAAAATAAAAATGTCCCTATATGACTGGGGGATTACATTAACTGAATTAAACCATCTAAAATATTTTGAATTCCTTATTACAATAAATGTAATCATTTTATGAACTTTATAAGCATGCACTGTATTAATATGAATTAAAGGTATTTGAAATTTCAAACTCTAAACACAGAAGGGTGAGCAAGGCATACATGCACATTTCCTACAGTGTTTTAAGGCCTGCACATTGTTTGTGTTGAAACTGGACAAAATGTAGTAGTCAATGCTAGAATGCAAGTACCACCCAGGCACTGCCCAGGAAAGAGAAATTCTATTTTTCTTGTGTCAGGAAGAAACTACTTCATTTAAATATGTCTGAATATAAATATAGCCCAGAAAACAACACAACAGTTATAAATGTAGAATGTATTGTGGTCTTCCAAAGGAAATTATCTTGTTTGGTGGTCTGCAAGTTTAGGACATTTGTTCCTCCAGAAATTGTTTCATGAAGGTCCCATAAACTAATAAACAATAGTTTAATGAAATTTGGAAATAATGGTTAACATTTCATTCTTTCACATATAGATATCAAATCTATTTTACATCAAGATGTTTCCCTTATTAAAAGATTTTCTTATTAAAAGAAAAGAAATTAAAAGACTAATTTTTTGAAGAACTACTTATTTGAATCATTTTTGACATCATGATAACTGAACTAATGAGTATATCAAAAGTATACATATAGATTTTCCCCCATCATTACCTAAAAAGTACTCCAAACCATAATTCATATAAAATATCTATTGTGGCTGGCATTGTAAATGAATAGGGATGATTTAAGGTATGCAAGAGATGCTATTATTTTCTATAAAAATACTTTGCCATTTTACATGGAGAAATTGAACATCATTAGCTTTGGGTATCCACAGGGCCAGGGGATGCAATCTTCAAAGAAAATGAGAAACAACTGTGGTAGGAATGTGGTTCAAATATGTGGCAGACTTCTATAACTATTGTCAAAGGGTAGGCAAAGATCAAATTATGAGTGGCATTTAATTGCTTATGCTTTGTTTCTACGAAATCTTAAGACTTTCAGAAAATCCCTGACACCATGGCGACTAGACCACAGCTTGCCTTGTATAGTGTGTATGTGTGTGTGTATGTGTGTATGTGTGTGTGTGTATGTGTGTGTAGCTTTATGTGTGCATATCTGTATGTATACGTGTGTGCTCTTCCTGTGATAACTCTGTACATCTTGACAGCACATAACTTTGTTTCTATAGGAATCCTTAGGAACACACTACTGTTACCTCCGTGACACAGTGAAACCTACAGTCCTGGATCTAAAAAGAATCACCACCCTTGCCTGATTTTAATTTTATAAGCAAGATGAAAGACAAGACAAAAGAATAAAAGAGCTGGAGAACAGAGAAGCAAAAAGTGAGGCTAGAAGAAAAAAAGAAAGAAAGACAATGAGAACAGGCTTTTAAAGTTAATAAAAGTAAAAAGGGCAAATGGAATTCTCAGAACAAGATCTTTAGTACAGCTGAAATAAAAATGAAAAATTAAATGCAAATTTGCACTGATAGAACAGTTAGCTCAATTATCATGATGTCAAAAGATAATTTCAATGAAGCAATCTTCGGGAAAATTAATCTTTTAATTTCTTTCTCTGTTAATAAAGAAAATCTCTTGATGTGTGTATTTAAAATAGGAAGTATATGCTCTCTACCTGTGAGTCTTAGCCTGACAAGTCAATGTAAAATCATAACCCAGACACTTAAATAGTCAACACTGACATTTTACTACTTTTAAAACAACACCCAAACTGGTTTGGAAGTTTTCCAATTCCATGAGTACTGATCCCTTTCAAAAGATGACACATTAAGCGGCAGTTTCCTAGGCAAAAAAAAAGGTCAAACTCCACTCCTGCCCAGTCCTTTAAAAGGAAACCCAGCCCCACTAGAAAGAGTCTGTGTTAGTCTATGTTATAATACTTACAAGGTGATGCTCTAATAGTTGAGTTTTCTCAACTTTTTTCTTTATTTCGTCTTTAAGTTGTTTTATTTCATTTAATAAATCTTCATTCTGAAATATGGAAAAATAAGAGGCAGTTTTTTTACTAAGTTGCCCTGGTCCTTGCCAAACCTTTTCTCTTGCTTCTGCCTTCACTTCCTACATTACTCACCTCTTAGACTGACTCTATGTAACCCTTACCAGGACATATCAAAGTGGAAACACTGGAGAGAAACTGTGCAGAGCTTCCAGGAGGATCATCTTGGAGGAGCTAATCAGGAGTCATTGAACCACAAGCTAAGCCAGAACTTAAGCCAGTCATTAAGCAGAGAAAAAAAAATACTGTGCTCAAAAACTATCAAAAAATTATAGTAGCAGGATGGTATTTGGTAAGATAAGGCTGAAAAATATTTTTTTCTAAAAAAAGCATTATAACACTTAAATTACAATCTTTTGTTTTAACTAGTGTGATGCATATGAAAACCTACTCTAGGTCCATCAAATCAATGGACCCAACACGGTTGTATTGATATAGTTCATGTCTAGGCAGTCAGAAGAACACAAGCAATAACTATGACCAGAGCAACATGATGAAGTAGAGCTCAGACAAAAACAATATGTGCAAAACACAGAAATATGCCTGGGAGTTTATTCTCTTATATGTTTCCCGAAATCCATGTAATAAACATCTCATCAAAATGATGAAAGACAGAAATAGAAGATCGTATCTCCAGAGTCCCCTCTGCATGCATGGTTGTGCAGCAATGTCCAGGGACCCAATTACACTGAGTCCTTCATCAATGTAAACAAAGCCTATGCTGATGGTCCTCTTATCTAGTTCTCATGAAAATTTGTCCTGTTAGTAAGCATTATACCATTTGTATGATAATGGTGTCTGTCATATTTGCAATCACTAATTAAAACTTAAATGGGAAAAATCAAATGTTCAGAAATATTATTTTTGGTCTGTTTAATACTTTTTGACATTTGCTTGTTATTTTGACTTTGAATTCAGAAGGTCAGCCCTCCCTGGGACACTTGCCATTTCTCCTGGGAAAAAATGCTTGAAATGTGCCTGTTTGTCATTAGAAAGGAAGAGAGAGGTCAGGATTTGTCGATCTGAACCACCCTACTCACATCAAGTGAGATAATTAGGAGAGCAGCAATATTAATTATACAACCATGAGGTTATATATTTATCTTAAGGCAAGATGTATATTTAAAATTAAAGACTCCTTCAAAATTATTATAATTATGACCATTATCAACATATTAACCAAGCTAAACAAATGTGTGCAAAAAGTTTTGTCAGATGATCATTGATAAGAGCCATGTATATAATAGCTTTAAAAATCATAAAGATATATAATTATGAGAATATTTCAATGGCCTTTGAAAGTTTTTCTTATCATCTGCTTAGAAACTCTTGTTACTCCTCTGTAAACATGAAGTATGATAAGTCCATAATTTATAATTGCTTTTGACCTATAGCCCTTAAGCTGTATTTTACAAGGGAGATTAAATTTTGGTGGCTTCATCTGGTCATTATTTCTTGTTGATACTTTCTGGAAAACAAGATGCTGCTTTATGTTCTGAATAGTCACAACATCTTTTGCTTCTGCCACTTAATTTTTTAAAGGTCTTTTTCAATATAATATATTTTTTGCCACTTTCTACTCCTCCAGCCCTTCCCAGATCATCCCCACCACTCCACTGACCCAACTCCACACCCTTCATTCTCTTTTTAGAAAACAACAACAACAAAGCACAGGTCCAAGATGGTGATGCATGCCTTAATCTGTACTAAGGAGGCAGAGGCAGATGGATCCCTGAGTTCAAAGCCAGCCTACATTGCAAGTTCAAGTACAACCAAAACTATATAAATGAGAGACCCTGTCTCAATTCAATAACAGCAAAGAGCAATAAAAACTCTCTCTCTCTCTCTCTCTCTCTCTCTCTCTCTCTCTCTCTCTCTC
>OU015744.1:65573802-65590505 GCA_907169655.1 Acomys percivali
CTCTCTCTCTCTCTCTCTCTCTCTCTCTCTCTCTCTCTCTCTCTCTCTCTCTCTCTCTCTCTCTCTCTCTCTCACACACACACACACACACACACACACACACACACACAAATAAATGCACAGCCACAAATAAATATACATACACAAAGCACACAAAAATGTGAAAATCCAAAACCATAATATATAATGTAATTTGTATAATATATAAGCAAAAGACCAAAAAGACAAAAACAAAAACAAAAACAAAATCAAACACACACACACACTCACACATACACACACTCAAATATGAGAAAAAAAAACTACGAAAGTATCATTAAGGTCAGTTTGTTGTCCATCTATTTCTCCACCACATTATTCTACCAGCAGAAAGAAGTTCCTTGTGTTGCCTTAGTTAACCAATTTATTTGTTCCTGTCTTATCTGGAAGAATGGAATGAGATGATGTCTAGTCACTAATGGAACACCTCCCCTTATCTTTCCAACTGGTGTAGTAAAATTTATTTATTTATTTATTTATTTATTTTATTTATTTATTTATTTATTATTTTTATTAATCACTTTACAGGCTGATGCTAGGCCCCTCTCTCCTACCCTCCAAGTCTCACCCTCAATCTCTCTCCCAGCATTCCCTCTTTTATCTTTCTTCTCAGAGAAGGGAAGGGCCCCAAGGAGTACCAACCAACCCTGCCACTCTCAAGTCACAGTAGGACTAAAAGTACACCTTGACAAGGCATCCCAGATAGGGGACATGGATCCAGAGACAGGCAATAGATTCAGAAATGGCTCCATTGTTAGAGGACCCACATGTTGGCAAGGCCTGACCTCTACTACATACATGTGTGGGTCTAGGTCCAGCCTATGCATGCTTTCTGGCTATTCTGATTAGCCAGAAGCTTCTGTGAACATAGTTGAACAAGTGTCCTAGTGGTATGGTGGAGCATCTTTTGAATATATGCCCAAGAGTCTTAAGGTAGACCTCATCCCAGTTTTCTGAGAAACATCTAGACTGATTTCCACAGTGGTTGTACAAGTTTTTACTCTCATCAGCAATGGAGGAGTATTCCCTTTGCTCCACATCCTTACCAGCATGTACTGTACTTGAAATTTTGATATTAGCCATTCTGATGAATGTAAGATGGAATCTAAGAGTTGTTTTGATTTTCTTTTTTCTAATGACTAAAGACCATTAAGTGCTTTTTGGCCATTCAAGAATCCTCTGTTGAAAATTATCTGCTTTGTTCTGTACCACGTTTTTAAATTGGATTATTTCATTTGTTGGTGTCTAATTTTGGGGATATATATAATTTGGATGTTAGCTCTCAGTAGAGTTGGTGAAGATCCTTTTCAAGTCTGTAGGCTGTTATTTTGTTCTGTTGACAATGTCCTTTGCCTTGCAGAAGCTTTTCAGTTTCATGAGGTCCCACTTATTAATTGTTGATGGTAAAGCCTGAGCTGTTGGTGTTTTGTTCAGGAAGTTGTGTCCTGTGCCAATTAGTTCAAGGCTTTTCTCCATCTTGCCTTCTATTAAATGTGTTGTATTCAGTATTATGTTGAAGTCTTTGATTGGGTTAGACTTGAATTTTGTGCAAGGTGATAAATATGGATCTATTTGCATTCTTCTAAGCAATTATATCAAGTTAGACCTGCACCAGCACAATTTGTTGAAGATGCTTTCTTTTTCCATTGTATGATTTTGGCTTCTTTATAAAAAATTAGATCTCTGTAGGTGGGTGGTTTTATTTCTATATCTTCAAGTTGATAGTATTGATCAACCTGTCTGTTTTTATGCCAATACCATGATATTTGCATTACTATTGATTTGTAGTACAGTGTGAAATCAGGGATGATAATACCTCAAGAAGTCCTTTTATTGTATAGAATTTTTTAGATATCCTGTTTTGTTTTTTTCTTTAATTTTTCCATATGTAGTTGAAGACTGTTCTTTCAAGGTCTATAGGGAATTGAGTTGGAATTTTGGTGGGAACTGCATGCTTTTGGTAAGGTGGCTATTTTTATTATGTTAATCCTATGCATCCTTGAGCATGGGAGATCATTCCATCTTCTGATATCTTCTTCAATTTCTTTCTTCAAAGACTTGAAATTCTTTTCATACAAGTCTTTCACTTGTTTGGTTACAATATTTTATATTATTTGTGGCTATGTGAAGTATGTTGTTTTTCCTAATTTCTTTCTCAGCCTATTTATTTGTATAAAGGAAGACTACTAATTATTTTTTAGTTAATTTTGTATCCAACCACTTTCCTGAAGGTATTTATAAGCCTTCTTAGATCTCTGGTAGATTTTGGAGTGTCTCTTATGTATACTATCATATCATCTGCAAATAGCAATATTTTGACTTGTTCCTTTCCAATTTGTATCTTCTTGATTTCCTTTAGTTATCTTATTGCTCTTGCTACAACTTCAGGTAACATATTGAAACAATATGGAGAAAGTGGGAAGCATTGTCTTGTCCTTGATTTTAGTGGAATAGCTTTAAGTTTCTCTGCATTTAGTTTGATGTTGACTATTGGTTTGTTTTATATTGCTTTTATATTTTAGGTATGTGTCTTGAATCCCTGAACTCTCTAAGATTTTTAAAATGAAGTGGTGTTAGACTTTGTCAAGGGCTTTTCTAGCATCTAATGAAATGGACATGTGGATTTTTCTTTCACTTTATTTATGTGAAGGATTACATTGATAGATTTTCTTAAATTCAACCATCTCTACCTCTGTGGGATGAAGCCTACTTAATCATGGTGGATGATGTTTTTGATGTGTTCTTGCATTTGGTTTGTGAGTACTCTACAGAATATTTTTGCATCAGTGATCATAAGGGAAATTGATATGAAATTCTTTCTTTGTTGAGTCTTTGTGTGGTTTAAGTATCAAGGTGACTGTGACTTCATAGAACAAGTTTAGCAATATTCCTTCTGTTTCTATTTTGTGAAATATTTTGAAGAGTATTGGTATTTGTTCTTCTTTAAAAATCTGGTAGAATTCTGGGCTGAAGCCATTTGGCCCTGTTCTTTGTTGTTTATTTGTTTATTAGGAAATGTTTAATGTCTTCTGTTTTCTTAGGGGTTATAGCTCTATTTTTATTAACTTATTTATGTATTCACTTTACATCCCAATGGCCCCTCCTTCTTCTCCTTCCAGTCCCACCATCCCTCCCTGTTCCTCCATCCTCCCTCACTTATACCTTATTTATTAATTTCCTTCACCTATTTAATTGTATTTTCCTGTATTTCTTTAAGAGATTTATTAATTTTCTCTTTAAAAGGCTCTATCATCTTTATAAGGTTGGATTTTAGGTCATCTTCTTGTGCTCTAGCTATGTTTGGATATCCAGGGCTTGTTGTAGAAGAATAGCTGGGGTCTGGAGGTGCCATATTGCCCTGGATCTTATTGAGTATTTAAGCTGGACTTTAGCTATTTGGCTGTCCTTGAGGTTGCCAAATGTTCTTAACACAGGACTCCTCCAGGAGTCAGTCAGAACTTTGGCCCTGACAAGGGAGCTCAGTGAACAACCTACTGCTCACTTCTGATATCTGTGCCTCGGGTAAACCTGAATGTTCTTGGGGTTCTGCAGGTCTCTGCTGAATGTTCCGTAGTTGGATCAGTCAGTAGGGACTATACACAGATGGCTCTATGCTGAATGTTGTTGGGATTGCCAACAGGCATCTTTGGGATGGCAGGCTATGGGGGGTTAGGGAGATCTTGGAGCTCTCCTCTGCTGACTGTGTCCCAGGTGGCCCAGGCAGGTGGGGAAGAGGCAGAGGGGGCTGTGTGCTGAATCAAAAATATCTTATCATTGACCACCTCAATAATCTTAAAATAAACTGAGACGGTGTCTATGAGTTTAATTGCTTTTCTTACTCTTTCATAACTTTATAAATAATGTATTTAAATAGTGGTTTTTTAGAGAATGTATTTCAAAACACACAAGTACTGACATATCACTGACAGGTAACCATCTAAAGTTAAAATGCAAGACAGGATGCAAAAGGAGTGCATAGAGTTTACAAAATTTCTCTATTCTTGAAGTCATTTTATATAGCTTTGGCTTTTTTGCCTTGATTTCTCTCTGTAATATATTCTTCAATATATTGAAGAAAAATTGTGAGATTTATTGTTCCTAGTACAGGCAATTGGATTCTATAACCAATTGCCGGCATACAATATTCCTATTAATATCCATTTATCACTGTAAGGCAAAGGACTCTGTAGACATCTGATTGGATGGAGGATATAGATTTCATCCCCTATTCAGAAGAAGGAAGGCCTTAAAGTCTAAAATACACTTGGCCTCAGGTGAACTAAGCCCCTTTCATAAGGTGTCTAACATGGTACTGGAAAGGTGGCTCAGCGTGCAATATTGTTGCTAGTTAAGCTTGGTATCCCAAGGTCATATCAGCTAAGCTCAGAAAATGCCGAACTTGCCTCTACCCAACTGTAACCCCGTACTTGGGGCCAAAACCAGGAAGATAAATGGGGCTTGGTGAGTATCCAATCTGGCAGAAATGCTGAGTATCAGTCACTGACAGATCCTGTTTCAACAAACAAAATGCTAAGGAGTGACTACAGGAGGCACCCTGAAGTCACTGTCTTGCCGCCACATCTATTCACATGAAAGAGTACATGTCATCGAAACACACAACCTACTACATGACAATCTTCTCCCTCAGTAGTTTGCATAAAAATGTGGAGTAATAAGATAGCAGAACTGTTTCCTGTTGCATATCCAATTTGTAGAGTATCACATTGCACAAGGCAGGAATTTTTTAATGGATCCAATTTTGATTCTTCTGTCCAACCAACTGAAGATTCTAATGGGTGTTAAAAGTTTATTGAAATAGAGACTTCCTGGAATAGATGAGTGAGGACACAGACTTAAATCATGTTTCCTAAGGTTCCCCTGATCTGATCGTAGTAAAGCCGAGGACAAGCATGTGCCCTTCAGCAGGAAACATGATGCTCTTCTCTTGCTGCCATTTGCTCCTCCATGATACTGGAGCTCATTCCTGGTAAGTGTGGTTGCTGCGGGGTGAAGAAACCCAAAATGAATCATACTGCTATATTCTTTATATAAATTTATAGGTCATTTAATGCTTGTGGGAGTTTTAAAATATATTATATGTTTATATATGAAAGAATTTAAGGTGCCTTCTGCACACTGCAGTGTAATACAGTCCACATGAAATTGTGTTTCATGCTAAGATGAATGGCACCATCCTGGCATGTGAGTTCTGCTGGGATGTTAATTCACAACACCGTATCAGATAAAACTTATTTTTATAATTAATTTTGCCTCCGTCTGGGTTTTGCAATGTTGATCTCTCTACATACTGGGTTTGGGACTGTGTTGGTTATTCACATACAGGATTGTATTATGGCATTTACACTGGACTTTAATGCTCAATGCTTCTGCCTAAGCTTCCTGAGTATGGGATTGCAAGTCTGAATTACCACCCACCAGGCTTCCATCTTCCTTAAAACTGCACGTTTACCTTACCTCTGTCATTATTTGATATGTAGGAATTCTATGGAATATGAGGAAATAATTGAGCATTATCATACTTGTTTGATGGCTATAACACAGTTACAGTAAAACTTCTTAAAAAATATTTGGGAGTCTGCTATATATTCTTTTAATCACTAGCGAATTATTATTAGACATTTGTCAATAAACCAATACAAAGAGGAAAAAAACAGTAATTGAAAACTCAAACAATATCCAGCTTCCTTGGGACTGAGCTAATAAGAAACTGAGATATAGATGTTCTGGTCTGCATTGTATCAAGGTACCATTCAGATAAACAACTGGAACAATGCCCATCTATTGACTTTAAATTGGACACAATCTGGTAACGTATAAACGAATTGGGTTTTGATTTCCAAACCTTCTAATAGTTTTGGCATATTTGCCATAGCGTGATCCAAATGTTTTTTTGCTTTACGGTTTACTGATGCTAGTTTTGGAAAAAATAAAAATTTCCACTGTTTAAATAAGTTTGGAGAGATTGCTCATGTTGAGCAAACTTCTGCAAAGCAGTTCGTCTCAGATTCTAATAATGTGTGTTGGGACTCTCCAAGATAATATAGTGAATGGAATTCCCCTCCGTAACTCAGCAGTAACTCTCAGGACTATTGTTCCTTGGATCAACCTTAGAGATTTCCATGTAAGCACCAGGCCACACTAATTCCAATATATTTCAGGAGAATCTTGTGGGAAGTAGAAATGAATAGGAGATAAGAATAAAACAACTATTTTCTCTCTAAGTATTTACATACTAAAATCTGCTTTTATTATTTAGAATTGTAAATTTTTACTCTAGTTTTAACTGTGATTTTGGAAACAAAACTCTTTCGTGATTTCTGTATTCTTTTTCTTATCTTTCCTTTCTCCCACTTTTTTCCTATAGAGAAATCAGGATTAAAAGTACTTTAATGCAGACACTAGTAGTTCCTTCATTATCATAAATTCTTGTGTTATAATATTAGAGAACAGTGTAGCCAATAAAATCATTGTAATCTGGCAATAAACTATAGAAAAATAAGGTTGTTATGCCATGAACTGAATTCATTTAGGCAAACAAGAAATCAGGAGAGCTATGTGTTTTGATTGGGAAGATTTCAGAATCAAGTACTCTGCCAAGGACACAGAGTACACCTGGATAAAACAATGTGACTGAAGCTAGCCCCTACCTGTTAGGCACCCACTCTGTGCTGAGCTCACAAAGACCATCCCAATGGATTTGCAAAATAGAAATCACAGTAAGGAAATGAAGCTTATCTGGAGGTAACTACAATCTGTTCTGGAATAAATCAACCATAATCTTCTAAAGAATAGACTGAAAGTAATCTGACTAATTTTGTTGAATGAAAAGGAATTTTTCCTTAACACCTTATATGTTAGCCAACACCTGTAAGGAGTAGTCATCACAGAGATATTGAAAAGATTAATTTTTCCAGCTCTAAAATAACGGCATCAAATCCATTTCTCTTCAGTGAAAAGTTAGAAGGAAGCCACGGATGCAATGACATAGCTCATAACAAACTGCTTCCAAATTTTCTTTCTTAATCAGCGCCATGCCTTCATAATACCTACAATTATGGAATGATAGGCTTGTATTCGTGGTTTTATGACAAGAAAAAACAAACAGGAGAAAACAACAGCAGCAACAACAAAAACAGTTACATGTCAATTCTTATATTTGACACATTAAAACTGCATTATGCTACTCAAGAAAACAGCCTCTCCTATTTTTATTTCTTCTCAATATTGCTCCTCCTCTCTCTTTTGTTCCTCATTTGTAGAGGGTAGAATTAATTATGCTGTTTGCTATTATGCATGTATTATTTTTCTTCTTGTGAAGGCTACCATGGAAAACATTCTGAAAAACAAAAATTATCAAAAGTAAATTCATGGATCCCTTTAACAAAACTTTCACTTTCTTGCTCTGCTAAAATCCCAAGTGTATTTGGAAAATCTTCCTGTGGAGAACTCTGTAGACACAGGTGATGGGACTTAGGATCTTATTAAGTGCTTATGAAGTAAACTAAAAAGGTTCCACACATTCTTGTGTATAACCAGATTTCATGAGGCTAAAGAGTATGTGGAAAGAATATTATAGCATTGTTGAGTTGCTTCAGAAGTTATAGGTTGTGCTTCAAGTTCTCAAAGTGTAGTTCTAACTCTGAGGCCTACAGGGTGGGAGAAGAACCAACTCCCAAAAACAACCTTCACATACGTGTGGCATGTGTATTGCTATACAAGTATGCATGAATACTCTTGCATGCTCACATACTCACAAAGGTAACTAAGGAATGTTGACAGTGGGAGAGGTAATTTTCCTGGAAAGAACACTGACTGATTATCCAATAAAATGGTCAGGCATGGAAACATGCATATAAACAATGCAGACTGAGCAGCTAGGATACATATAAAAATATGCATATAACAACAGTAAATGAAAACAAGAGTCCATAAATTTGAAAGAGAGTAAATAGGGGTATATAGGAGGATTTCAAGGGAGGATAATCAATGAGGAAATTATGTAATTATATTATAATATAAAAAATAAAAGGAATAAAAATCTTAATGAAGTAATGGAAGATGGTCATGTAATTATTTGGACTGATGCAGGAAAATTATGAGACAAAATTCAATGTCCATTCATCATGATAATAGTAATCCAACTGTACACAATTAATCACATAATGAGGGTGTGTTGATTGAGGAATTGAATGTGAAATGTTCCAATGTGGATGTGAAATGTTCTAAATGTATATACACTTGTCAAATATCACTGAGCCTTGTGCTGGTTACAAGTTCTATATAGATAATTTTAAAAACTCATAAATCTGAATGGTAGGGCTAAATGAGACTTTGTATAATAATGGTTGTATAAATGGAGACAACATGCCACTGAGAAAAACATGACAAATATCCTAAAAATCTTTTTAAAAAATCTTTAATTACTAATGGTTTGGGTTAAATAGGAACACAAGACACTCCTGTTACAGCTAGTTAATTCCCCACAATGCTTTACAGGTTAAAGCGATTGAACAGATGAAAAGGCAAGAAAAGGAGAGTTAGATTGGGGTTTGCTTAAATTATTAAGAAATGTTAGCAAGGAATCTGCAGCGTGTTTTGTTGCAGTAGAGGCCTGTGTTAGGCATGGGAGTGGGAGGAGCTACAGAAACAAAGGAGGGGTGGGCGTGTTGAAGACGCGGTGCAGGTGCTTGGGAGTCTCAAAAATCTATTCAGAAAAAAAGAACCGGGAATGAGGGAAAAGGAGGCGACCGATAAATGTTACCTTGTGGACACTAAAGTAGTACAGGCAAGACAGAGGAAGTATTTCTGTGGGGGATGGACAGTTTCCTTTTTATTCCGATTGCCTTCATTTCTCCCTCAGTGACAACCTGCTCCTGGCCTGTGTGTTAGCTAAACTGTGTGGGAATTTAATCCCCACTGCTGGTGTGAGTTTAGTGCAAGTTTAGGGAAGATTTTCAGCTTGTCAATTTCTCCTGCTATGCTCCATGGAGGGTTGGTGGCCTGGGCATTATAACCTTACTTAGAGAGCTGCATGAGACCCACAGCTTCTCTAGGGGGTGATGCAGACAGGTCCAAAGTGTCAATTTGTGTGGAATATGGGAGGGTTTGCTCCTAAAAGATCACAGTCAGCCTTGGTTGATTTTTATGAACCCACTGGGAGGCAGCGGAAGGAGGGAAATGTTCAGGAATACCTTGCATCTAAATTATTCCTTTATTCAGAGAGATTTACAAATGCTATATCATTAAACAAGCTTCCCTTTGAGAAACATTAGAAGTAAATACAAAACGGTAATGCTGCTTCGCAGGGGGACAGTATTATGCAGTTCAGGAAGTCAGGCTGAGAGAATGTCACTCAGGAGCAGAACACACTAATCAATATGGAACATTTGCAGCGTATAGAGTTACAGTGCTGCATCTCACTAGATCTAGAGATCTCTAAAAATCCATGTTTCATCTTAATTTTCTAAATGAGGCTGATGATATCTTTCTGTTTTCTTGATGTTTTATCTCCAGAACCATTTTTTTTCCTTTGAGAATTTTATACGAGTTCACTATATTTACATAAATATAAGACTTAATGGTGGACATTCATTGCCGCTAATGTAATTAGCATTTTTATACTATATAACCTTCTGTGTCATATAGGCCCTAAAGACAAATGCATTGTTGCTTGGATTAATAATCTATCAGGAGTTTACACATAATGAAAAGCTTTGAATTATGTGATTTTTAATACATAAGTACATATTAAGATCATTCATTTTGTTCTATAAGAATGATAAATCTCAGGGCATGTATCTAATTAGTAAGCAATATGTGATTAGTTTAATAAGGGGTTTTATATAAATGTCAGACTGCATTATAAGGATCTTCTGTGTTTCCAAACTATGATTATAGATTCTGAGAGTTAGTTCAATGGTCAAGCACTAGCTTAATAAGCATGATGCCCTGATTCAGGGACCACATGTCTCAAAACAAATGACTCTCATTAGAGAACATTCTAAAGGGCTGAAAAGGTTCTTCAGATATTTGAGTCATATAAAAAAAATTGTAAGAAAAAGGAAGTGTCACCTCAGAGTATTTAGAAACTAAGAATCAAGAGTAAAATGCCACTATAAAGAAACAATGGAAAGGAAATATAAATGTAACATACACACATACATATCCATATGTATCAAAATGTTTATTATTTTTTAAACTGGGAAAGAAAAATCTTAGTTAAGAGAGCAAGAAGGACTTTTTAAAGACTAACTATAACAGATAATCCTTTTATAGACATACACTATGCATATTTCTTCTTGTTGTTGCTAGTCCCAACTGTTAGGAAATTATGATAGTCTTAACAAAGTTTCAGCTTTATGTGCATGCTTTTTAAAGTAGTACATTGTGAAATATTCACTTTAGGCAAGAAAGACACATATATACATAATCTAATTAGCTATGTTACTTGCTTTTGTACAAGTAGATTCTTTTTAACTTATCTATTCTCTTACAATTTCCTACATGCATACAAAGCATTTTGGTCATATCCACCCCCGAACTCCTATCCTTCTAACTTCTCCTTTCAAGTTCATTGCTTCTTTGTTTCTTTTTTTGTTTGTTTGTTTGTTTGTTTGTTTGTTTCTGTTTGTTTTCTCCCTGTTCCCTGGCTGTAAAAGTTACTTCTATTCAACAGATATAATTGTGGTCTTTGAGGTTTACTCCTGACCACCTGGTCCTTTTCTAGAGCTTTCTGAACTCTGGTTGGCTGATTCAATACAGGGCTAGGCTCACACTCCTCTCCAAACTCAAAGATCCAGTCTGACTCTCCAGCTTCTCACTGAACTGCTCTGCTTAGACACCTGCCCTGAACTTCAGAAACTGAACTCCACTGCACTCATTCCCATCTGGCTATTCAAATCAACTCCACTGCACTGGCCATACATTGATTTCCAGCTGACTGACTGAGTTCTTCACTTTGCCTGTCCCTCAATTAGCAGTCATTTTCAAACATAGTTGCTTCCATCTACCAACTAACTTTACATTCATTGTTTAGGGTTAAAGGTGTATACTAAAGGCATGTCTGTAGTCCAGCCAGAAGGAGTAACACTGTATGGCTTAGTTTTCATTCCTGCTCAGTATCTTTGAATGTGATCAGAGCAGCCATGTTGCTGGACTAAAATTCCTCTACACCAGCCCCCCTCCATTTTCCTATCTTCCCCCTTCCTATCTCTTTAATACACACTGAGTCATTTAGTGCCATCCCTATATGCATAGGAGCAGAGGCACAGTAGATGATGTGCAACCTACATGAAATCACATCCTAGAAGATAATTGATTCTTCCTCTACCGTAAGGCATCAGTTGTCTTTTTTGTTTTGAGCCTTAACCTTTAATATCTGAGCCATTTCTCCAGCCTGGAATCAATTGTTAATGGTTATCAGGTAGTATTGGAACGTTTTGAGCTCCTCTCAGCCATGCTTGAATGTTAATTTGCTTGATTGTTGAGGTCATTTTTATATAACTGTGTTTGTTTCTCAATTTCTCTCTTAACATGGCTATCGCAAAAATAGTTGAGACCATATTATATTATTTAAACAAGCTTCACAGCACAAGAATTGAGCAGTTATTACTGTATTCTTAACTAAGATTCTTTAAGCTCATTTGGCTTCCTCCCAGCTGACATCCTAGAGGTAAGTACACTTTGTAGTTTTTTCCTGTTCCAGCTCCTTCCTGATGCCTTCTTGGACCTCTCCCATTGCTGAATATCCTACTTCTTCTAACTCCTCCCTGGCTGACAGGAAGTCTAGCCCTATTCTCTCCCTTGCTCAGAGATTGGTTGTAATCAGCTTTATTGGCATACAAGGGAACAATTGGGGAGCAGAGTTTATACAACACCTCAAGACAAGAGATTCTCAGAGCAAGGCTTGCAACCATATATAAGGGATACAGAAATCAGTATTTGAGTTATACAATAACCTTATGCCCACACTTTATTGTGGTGTTTTGTTGTTGTTGTTGTTGTTGTTGTTGTTGTTGTTGTTGTTTGACAAGGTGTTATGCCACCTAAACTGTGTTGTTGGGAATGCACAGTGCTCCTGAGTCAGCCTCCCAGATGATGCTGAGGTTTAAGGTGTACTGAAGCAGTCCTACATTTGGAGATACAGCTGCTTATAGGCGTTGTAGAAGGACTGAATGTCCCTTCCTAATCACCTTTTGCTTATACTAGCAGAATTTTATTGCACTTCAAGATAAGTACTTACAACTTCAAGTCATAAAAATTCATTCATTCTTAAAAGCCTATAATTCAAAATTTTAACATTTTAGAATTGGCCAGCGTCTGCTTACAAAGTATTCAGAATCCATCAACTCTGCTTGCTGACCGAAACCCAAAGATGACTAAGGGCCAACAGCCAACATATTTGGAAGACAAAATGTTTGTCCTTTGTCAAATTCTGTTGGAAATACAAGTGTGAAATCAGTGGGAAGGTAGGAAGCCTTGCCAGCAATCAAAATTATAAATGTCTAAAGCATAATTGAGGAATTGTAAATTTGACTTTGAAATCCTTGATGAAAAGGCACTATAGGAAACATAATTATTAGCATACTGTTTAATGTTTTAATTGGATGCAGTTTGCTGTGCTCTGCCAAAATGCGTTTTGAAGTTGATTGCCTTTTTACCTCCCTCTTATTCTTGAAAGCTCAGCCAACCTTGGTAGGAGAAAAAGAAGGTACATTACATGAAAGAAGGAGAAAGCTAATGATTTAAGAATGTGTGGTTTTTCTCTCACTTGAATCATCACTCTTAAGTTTTTCATTTACAGAAACATCTATTTTTTTATGAAGAGAATAATATTGTCTTAGGCAGCAGATCATTTTGGTTTTGGGTACTTGTAGGGATCCTGTTTGTTGTACTAAATTATTCTGGCATCTGTACCATACTCCACTGGCTTTGATTATGAAGGCCTTTAATCATGGCTGGCAGATATTTGTTAAGTGTGGCTTTCATTGTGTTAACATAAATCAAATTGTTGGTGACTCCTTAAAGAATAGCCAAAATATTAGTGATTTTTTTCATCTACTTCATCAGAATTTAGTAATTGTCAAAATAGAAAAGAAAACTATTGCCTGAAAACAATCTTTCAGGATACCATTTTAGTATGTTGCTATTTAAAAATAAATAAATAAAGCAAAAGAAAGAAGTAAAGACACTACTTTTCTCAGCCATCCATGCAGATTATTCTTCACAAATCACTAAGGGAATAAAAAGTCATTTCAAGTCACATGATGTGCTTTGATGTTCATGTAAATAAACAAGCTGCCTTCCTAGCTTGGCAGTCTTTTCTGAGTATCTCTTTCATCAAGTAGTTTGCCTCGTCCCTGGGAACATCAAGGTGTTTAGCTGCAGAACTTCAAACAAGCATTTCCTCCACTTACAGGAAACATATTAAACACCATAAACGGCAAAGCTTCCTCTCCATTTGCAGGAAGAGAGAAAAATAGATGTTTTCTGCTGCATCCCAACTGGTAGGAGACACATCCTCCATTCTAGTCATAATATTATAGATGAATACTAATCTGTCCGTTCCCTTGTAAGGAAACAGGGGAAATTGTATGAAAAGGCTGCTGGCATGACAGACTTGTAGAGAAAAGTCAAAAACAGACCACAAAGGAGTAGGCCATTGTCTCCTTAGGGTAGTGAGGCCACATACTTGTGAAAAGAAAAAAGGTGTGAAAAGGAGAATTTGATGAAGCAGGCCCACGTGTTGGGCCCTGTTATTTGTTTGGATAGAGGGAGGACAGGAGGGTTTAATCTGTTTCAGATTTTTTCAAGCTGAGCTCTAATTTGCCCAGGCTCTTTCTTAACTCTCACTTGGCTCAGCAACCTTATTATTCTTGGCACTGTGTGAAATGTATTTTTCTGTAATCTTTGAAAGTTGACCGCTTTCTTGCTGAATGAACCCATCAGCCAGCTGTGAAGCAGTTTTCCTAGCTTCCATGAGCAGGACATCTTATTTTCTTGTATCAATAAATTGAAGATATGTCTTAATTGACTGTGAACAGGATGGAAAGAAATGACAAGTTCATGTCTAATGTTTCAGTTTTTAAGTTGTCAGTCTCGTCTTTTAACATCTCAATAGTCATCTGAGAATTGATAGCATCTTAAGCCTAATTGTGAAACTGTAACTACATAGTCTGCAACCCCATTAGATTCAAGAAGAAATAAAGTCATTATATAGGTAGGCAGTTCAAGCAAGAAGCTACTAAAACTAAAAGATGACGAAGACAGTATACTGCCTTGTCATTCACCCATTCTCTCTATGTAAGGTTGGAGCACCATCTTCAGCCTTCTGGCCAAGTATATCTGGCAAACATAATTATGAAGCAGAAAATAGTATTTAAAATGTTTTAAAGTCCAGAATGATGTTTTAAGTTGATAAATACAGGATATGACAGAGAATGATTTAGGTATAAAACTTTAGACTCACCTAGATAGGATAGATAGTGTTTTCTTCAAAGTTGCCAAATACAAATGAGCTAAACATTGTGAATGTTTTACATATGGCTTGCCTGATTGTTTCATAACTGTTCTTACTGCAAGTAATTTATTATAAATAAATATAGCTCATATACAAAAAAAGAATTGGTAGCATCTTTTGTTTTTCTCTGCACTTAATTTTCTTCAAGTTGATTGACCCCGCAGTCATTTCCAAGAGCACGTGCCAACTGGAGGCAAGTCTCCATGAGACTGCTGCTTCCTCTCTGCAATCACATGGTCAGTGCATGGTTATCTAGCTGGTAAGTTGCAAAGCCAATCAAGGTCATAAAGAGGAGATTTTGATTTTTTGAAGATACCATATAAATCACTGAAAATGACAGTACTTTTCTAAGCTTTGTTAATTGGTAGAGATGTATAGAGGAGACTGAATCTGATCATGTTTACATAAAAATTTGTTTTTATATGAATATGTTGGAGACACAGACAATGGAAACAGCTTCAATAGAGAAAGATATATATATACTACCTGTAAATATCTACAATATTGAAAATAATACATTCCTTGTAAAACATATTAAGAACGTGATGGAACATTTCCACATACATGCATTTTTGCATATATACTAAACAACTCCACAACTCCAATCTGGTGAAAAGGACCAAGTTCACATCTTTGATTGCTACGGATAGGTATAGAGACTGGCTACTTGGAATGGTAATCCCAAATCTTATGAATGAGAGTCCAGAGAAACAACAAGGACCAGCTCATGGAAAAAAATCTCATTGGCTTCTGTGTTTTAAATCTGGGTGGGGGAAGGCATGCAGAGTTTGGAAGACTATAATTTGTTAACCTGTGGGACACAAAAGGGCTGTGCTGTCTTGAGATGACTTCAGAGGTCAGAAAATTAAAAGCAGATGATTTTAGTAGGCCAGAGGAAGATGTTGGAGACTTAGGAAAGAGATGTTTTCCCACTTCCTGTTCTTGAACACAGATGCTTATAGAAACAAGGAGAAGAAAGCAGGGTCTCGGGCATGCCTGGTGCTCACTGTACCTTGAGCCACAGACCAGCACGTGTATGGAAACTGAATTCCCTACTGTAATGTCATTCATCATGGGGGTACAGGAATCAGTGTGTCCAATTCTGGGCTATTTCTTCAACTTTGACACACAAGCAGCCAGGTGTTCTGAGTGTTGTTCTTCTTTAGCATTCCAGAAGCTGACGGGAGCTTGAACCGAAGGGTTTTGCCTGAGCTTCATCCAAGTTTAACTACTTAGTAGTCTTTTTATAGGGAATATTCATTCTTAAGGCAAAATATACAGATTAATCAAGAAATTATCATGCTCTCCACAGTAACTGGTCTTCAGCAATTCCTCCCACTATTTCATAATTGCCAAATACCTTGTTCAGACTACAGAGCGTTAAAAACAGGCATGAAATATAAAGACAGTGAGCTGTTTAGTCGTGTGCCATTAGGAAACAATAACAGCATCAATATTCCAGAACTCACACAGAGTACTGTAGGCTTTTATTCAAAAGTGAGAGAGCTCTATTTCTATAGCTCTGCCCCCTTCTGACGCACTTCCCCACTGATTTAGCTCTTTTAATATTTCTACTCCTTTTACTTCTGTTCTTAGGTGGTTTCACTCTTGATTTTACTACTATAACTGAATTGTTACTGTTATTCTTTTACACGGTGTCTAATGCTAGAGCCAACTTTGAGCTTAATATACATTCTGGAATGACCTAACACTCCTGTTTCTCCTCTACTCACCCTTGATTACTTACTTATTTACTTTATTTTATAGTCTAATATAATTACATAATTTCTTCCATCATTCTCTACCACCAAAGCTTCCCATATACCTCCTTTTGCTCTATTTTAAATTCATGTTCTTATTCCAATTCAAATATAATATATTCTTTTATACTTACATGTATATTTTGTACATATAATAAATAACATATTAACATATATATGTGTATATGCATACTTCTATACACACATTTGTATAAAGAATACACATATATCATATGTATATATTCCGAAATACATATATACAATCTGCATAGTCTATTTGACATTAAACACATACACACACACACAGATACACACACGCACACACACACACACACACACACACACACACACACACACACACACAC
>OU015744.1:65590515-65603928 GCA_907169655.1 Acomys percivali
ACACACACACACACACACACACACACACACACACACACACACACACATTTTTGCTAGAGGCCAGTCCCAGCACACAAGTTGAACCCAGGTGGGTGTGGCATCAGTGAGTATTTCTCTGTATACTTTAACTCATCAGTTTTCAGGGTGATAAAGTTCAGGCTCATGGCCTTGCTACTTACACTTCAGAAGACAAAGCAAAGCAAATTTTTATAACATCACACACACATACACACATCCAATCACTAGAGGGAGCTCCCAAAGAAACCATTCATCCACATATATGTAAACCTATGTGTATATATATATTAAAGACAGACAACAAGACATAAAAACAGACAGATAGACACATATTTTGGATGAAGCAGATGGCTTCAAGAGCTGTGTAACTCTGTCTTGAGTTTTTATATCATCTAATAAAAAGATTTTCTATGTATGGAAAAATTACCTCATTCAAAAATAGCTTCAATCATTACATAAAAGGGAGTTACAATAGGACTGTTGATCCTAATATCTAACTAGATAATAAGTTTAAAGCAGTAGCTTTATCTATATGCTTATTATGAGTTCAAAGCAGAAGGTGTATCTTTTCTTATTTCAAATGCATGTTATGATTTCAAAGAGTATTTTTACATCAAGGTTTTTCTAAGAAACAGTTATCTGTCTTGTCTCATACAGATAACCATTCATTCTTTGTTTCTATATTCACAGGGTCTTCCTAATCACGGTGTACACCTGGGCCTTATCCTTGGACTAAACCTAGAATGAATGCATTTCTTTGATTATTAATTTATATCAACCTTGATTTCCTTCTTGGTGTAATGCGCATGGAGGTTCATGGAGGCCCTGAAAGTTTTTGCTGTCTTAGAGGAGGATTTACATTTACTTGAATAAATTAGAAACCAACACAAGGAAATTATAAAATCATCTGTAGGAAACCTGCCCAAGAGAAAGAGGGAGTAGCACCTATGGAGGAATAATAGTATGCTGTAGGCAGGGAGGGTCTCCCCCATGGCAGATATATGAGACAAGCATGGAAAAGTGGTACAGCAACAATAACCAGTCTTGAGGCAAAATCCTTGGGGCTTTGCCTAAATCAGGGGCACACCCTTTCATCAGCCATGCAAGAAAGAGCAGGCTGCTGCCAGGAAGCTCACTTGCTGCTTTGCCAATCCAATATCTGGTTGTTCCCAGCACATTTTGTTTCTTGGGATTGAAATTTTGGTATTAGGTATCCAATTAGTGTGCCCTTCTCTGGAGAAGACTATTTATCCTGCTCTCTCTTAATGTAATACATAGAACATAATGCAAAAAGAAACAAATGATTCTGTCAAATACTCGATCCTCAGTATGAAATGCAAATACTGGGTAGATGTATTAAAATGATCTTTCGTAAGCTGAGGATTTCCATGGCTGTTGGATGTTACTCTGGGATAAGGCCCTCATATTGAGTATTTCTTAGCATGTCACCAGAGCACTGTGTCAAGGTGAATTCAGAGACTTATCTTGATCAGCTTTGGATGGTGAAGACTTCATGGACAAAACTGAACTCTAAACTTCCCTTTACTCTCGACGTTTTTAATCACTTTGACCACTTATCCTCTGATGTGCGCTAGCAGTACCAGTTAGCTCTCACAATGTATAATTGCCTTTTAAAATACTTTTGAGATTATAATTGTTTCATTTCTCCCTTCTCTTTTCTCCCATCTAAACCTTTCTTATCCCACATCCCTTGTTCTCTTTCAAACTTATGTCCTCTTTTTCTTTTTTGTTATGTTTGTGTGTATTCATATATGTATGTGTTGTGTATGAGTGTATATTCCTAAATATATAAGTACAACATGCTTATTCTGTTACAATGTTACTTATATGTATGTTTTCAAGTCTGAAGATTTAAATGACAACCCAATTTTTGTGTTCTTCTCCAGAAAAGACTATTTCATTCACTCTCAGCATTTCTTAGCTGCCCATGGCTCTTTATCTAGGACTGAAGCCATGTTAGTTTTCCCTGTTTCTTTTAGTATGCCTGCTTTGTTGTCCTGCTTCCCTCATGTTTCTGCAGTCATACTGTGAAGCTTCCTGAATGTGGTTTCTCACATTTCTAGAAAATACGATCTCAGAGAAAACCCTTACCCCCCCTGGTTATTAGAATATTTCCACACCTTACTCCATAATGGTCTTTAAGCTTAATGAGGTGCAGAAATTGTGTTATAATTGAAGTAGTGAAGCAATTACAAGCATACCTCAGTGGCAAACAGCAGTTCTTTAATTGGATTTAAGACCCACTCAACAAGAAGGTAATCATGTCTGGTACTGGACACCTACCCAGTGCTAGTGAAGTCATGGATCTGACCTCACACCACCACTTCACTAACCCTAACCTAGAGGCTTACCAAACATAACCCCTAACCACATCGTAAATATCTATCCTCATACACACACACACAGATATGCCCTTACCCCTCATCAATGAAGCTTCTCTTTGCAATCGACTAAGACTGTTGGAGAAAACCACAATCAATCAAAATGAAGATTGCGCAAGCAGTCCCAACAGCCTCATTTCTCTTTATTTGTTCCAATCACCTTACAAACACAAATAAGAGCCATACTTTATTCTGGATGTAAAACTGGGGCTATTTTGAAGTAACATATGATTTTTTATATTAATTTATTATTCAGACTACTTCCGGAATGCTATCCCCTCACTTGTATCTTCCTGTTCCTACCCTCCCTCTCTCTTCCACCCTATTCCTCTCCCCTAGACCTCTGACAGAAAGGTACGTCCTCCCCCACCATATGGCCACAGCCTATCAGATCTCATCCAAATAGCCTGCTTCCCCTTCCTCTGTGTGCTGCCAACTGGTACTCCCAATCAAGGGAAGTGATCAAATAGGGAGCACCAGAGTTTATGACAGAGGCAGTCTCCACTCTCCTCACAACCAAGGAGAATGAGCTGTCCATTGGCTAGATCTGAACATGGAGTCTAGGTTCACTGCATGCATTGTCCTTGGTTGGTGCAACAGTTTTTTCAGGTCTCCCTGAGTCCAGATCGGCCTGCCTTGATGGTCTGCTTAACCCTCCGGGTCCTTCCATCCCGCTATTCTCCCATACCACTCTCAGAGGTCATATATTATTTAACAGATAGATTGTCTATTATTTCAGCAAAAAGCGTTCAGGGATTACAGTTGAATTCTGTTATCTTCAGAAAGCCGAGCCTAGCATGTTTGTGTTTTATGTGTTTCTGAATGTAATTCACATGTTTCTTTGATCTGAGATGTGGATAGAATCATTGCATTTTCAATGTAGAAGCTTTATCATGAAGAATTCAATTTTTCGTTTCATTTTGGTCCCCTCTTATTCACAATGTTGCTCACAAAGTTTTTTCTTTCTCCCTTTTTTTTTTCAAAAAATAGCCAATCTCTCCCTACCTAGTATCCCCCCAGACAAAGGATTCTGCTGCCATGCTACCTGCTGTCTTTTATCACCAATGGTTTTATTTTTCCAAAACAATGTGCATTGATTGATGTAGAAAAGAGAACATTAAAGAACACTGGCTATGAGATGTGAAAATATTCATTTTACTGTTGATCTTATTATCTTATTTTAATTATATATGAGCGGTTTCATTTTGTGACATAATGCATTTTGATCATAGCCCCACATTGCCCTCCTATGCCCTCCTCCCATTCCCAGTGACCTTTCTTCCCAACTACTCGTTCTTCTCTGCCCATGCCTTTTTATATGTAACAGAGACTGATAGGTTAGTTGATACTCATTATGAAAGTTTTCAAAATCTCACGCAATTAACTACTGCAAAATCTGTTTGGTTTTGCATTGATTCCTTCATATATGATAAGAAACCTTCACTTTAAGGGCATGCCTTTGATTCTAACTAATAGGGTACAGTAGATTTAACAGGTGTGATGGTCTAGCTGTTGTTGTTGTCAGTAGTTCTATAGCAGTAAGGAAGAAAGGCTACAATAGCGTATTTTTTTCTGGTGAAAGGTTTTAGTTTGGCAAAAGCCTGGGTTTGACGTGTTATGGTTACATTGAGCAATACAATGAAAACACAAGATGCTTTCTTTGGGATCCTGTTTCTGGTTCTGAAAATGCATTGTGAACTATAAGTAAAATCCACAGTAAACTTTCCACTTGGTAAAATGACAGCACCACAGAGTCTTTATTTTTAATGTTCTAATCTGTGACCACATACATTATGAGATTAAGCACTTTCTCTTTTTTAGTGCACACCACCACTTTGACTTTCCTTCCATGTCCTTGCATTATGACCTTTGTTATTATCTGTGACTAAGGGAATGCTTAAATCTACAAATTTCCCATCATGTTTACACTCCATACATGTAATGTTATGGCCATAACTAATTATTCTACCTTTACTAGTTTTTAATGATGAAATCAGATTATATTGTTCAAACACATGGTCTTACCATTTAATGGCAGTTAATAAATTTCCCAGTAGTTATAGAGTAAAAGGAGCATTTGCTATGTTCATAGATCTTGAGCACTATGAATTTTCAGAGAGCTGATGTTTATTTTCTTGAGCTTTCACCTGCAAAGTCACATAGTTACTAGTTATAATCACCTGAAACCTCAGTCATTGACTTCTCCAGTGCATTCTCTGTAATGCTTTTATCTAATCTCTGTTATGTCGTTGAAATTTTCAGCTGTTCCTAAACATATTGGTTCCACGCGTTTAAAGGACCTTGTGAAGCCAGAGTTTTTGTCCTATCCTATCATAAACCTGGCTGTTCCTCAGTGATATCTAGTGCATTGATTTGTTTACACTGAAGAAACACATTGTTTCTTATTGTTTTTACTATGCAACATGTGGAAATCTTCTCCTCTTTCCAACACCTGTTCTCATGAACACAGCACACAGACGTGTCAACACTAACATGGTAATGAGAACAGTTTCCAGACCCTTTGCAGCACTTGGTTTAAAGCCTTTGATGCCTCTGGGTTTAAAGTGATCAGCAAAGCCTAACAGCAGTGCTTCTGATATGTCAAATGTAAGCAGAAATATCTGAACTCAAATTTGTTTACACAACTGGGAGCAATTTGTAAATATTATGACTATATTGGGCATGCCTGATGGAAAAATACTATATTTATTCTAACTCACATTTAAATAAACAATGATATCCTTCTGAGAGAAACCTCATTTTTATTGTTAATGCCATATGTTTCTGTAGAGCAGTACCATGTCATATTCTGCATTTCGCTAATCAAGTTATTTTCATTGAACTATATCAATGCTGTTTCATAAATAAGAAAAAAATTACTTTGAGTACTGCTAAGAATAAAATACATTTCTAAGTAACTACTAGGTATCACAGAGCAACAGAAGTTAAGAGTAAGCCAGTTCTCACAGCTGTTAGAACGATGTTATGAATGCCGCAGAAATTTTAGTCCTCTAACTTGACCTTCTACAACCTAATACAACCTTGTACATCCTCTTAAACTCAACATTATCAAATGTGTGGCATGAAAAACTCAGAGGAACACAGTCAGACATTCTCTCATAGTTATACAATGCTCTTGTCACAGAGTCGAAACAAGATCAAAGTCCCATGCACTGATGTGGGTACAAGTAACCACAAATTTAGTCACAGAAACAAACTGCTGACAGCCCAATTCTGGTCTGCTATTTCCTGATCCCCACTGACCCGAGTCTGGGGTGACTGGAAAAGTCTCTGAAGATTGACGATTGTACCAGCTTAATCCTTTGCCAACATATTTGCTAAAAAAAGAAAATAGGAGCAGGATGTGAAACCTACTATCTATGACTCACATTGAGATCTAAGTTGTGGGAGACATACATGTGATGAAGAAAAGATCTGGAGTCGAATTTGCTTTCATCTGAAGCTAAAATGAAAGTCATGGCTACTGGTGGAATATGGTATTTCTCTGAGCATTAGGGAGTAGGACTCAGCTGAAAAGGCATTCAGCCAACTGGTTGTTAGGATAAATTTTAAAATAATATATATATATATCCATAGCAGTTATATTTGAATTCCAAACATAATTTTCTTTCATATTTTCACATAGTGAGTATGTATATAGTTTGTTATGTAATTAACCCCAGTGTAATCTATGTAAAATATATAAGTACAGAGGTGAGGTAGAGCAAAATTCTCTTTTGCAAAGGGATAAGATTAATCAATAAATTTGTATTTTTTCACTATAATGAAAGCAAAAAATAATCACAGAATTGATATACTCCATCAGTCACTTATAGTTAATTGCTGTAAATGTTGTCTTTATTTATTTAGGTCGGGTGGGGGAGAAATGAGAACTGTACCCAAGCTTTACTAATACGTGACATGTCTGAGCCCAGAATGTTTCTAACTATCCCTAGGCCTAGGCCTGGAAGCGTCTAGCCGCCATACAATCTATTCTGTAAGCCTGGTTCTTGAAGACTTCAGCTTCCAGCCTCCATCAGCTAGCCAAAGACTAGAATGTCCTCAGCCTCTGAGACTTATTCCTGAATAAGCTCACCTTTTCAGGTTCTTTCTACACTCTGGCTGGCTGCTTCAACTCATCTGTTCTGTCTCAACACTCCTCTCCAAGCTGATTGATTCAAATTGCTTCTCTGTTTCTCACTAAATTGGTCTGCTCGGAAAAACTGCTTTCGAACACATGACCTAAACTGAATCTAACTGGCTGCACAGAACTCAACAAAAGACTCTAAACTACACTGAACTGAGCATGAAGTCAACTGTATTCCTGTTCTGTACTCTCCTGTACTGTCACCACAAACTCTGTGCTTTCTGTGATTATATTCTTAATAATTACATTTACTTGATTATTTATTCACTATTCACTTTCTATCCTGATTGGAGCCCACCCTCTTCTCTACTTCTAATCCCACCCTCTTTCCTTCCTTCCCCCATTCCCTGTCCCCTACTCCTCATAAAACGGGAACCTTGCCACCCAATGCTCCCCAGCACAAGTTGAACCAAATTGAGGGCATCTTCTTCCCTGTGGCCTGGTGAAGGAGGCAGAGGGGGAAGTGATCAGAAAGTATGTAACAGAGTCCATTTCAGGGACAGCCCCCATCCCACTCTCCTTACCACGGGTCCCACAGAAGTTTCATCTATGCATGGGGCCATAGGTTGAATGCACACATGGTCCTTGGTTGGTGCTGAAGTCTCCACAAGCTCCTTTGGGCCCTGGTTAGTTGGCTCTGTTGGTCTTCCTGTGGGGTCCCAGCCCAGGTCCTTCTATTCATCCCACTGCTTTTCTGAAAGACTTCCCAGCTTCACCCAATGTTTCATAAATAGCTTCTTTTCCTCTCTGATCTCGTGGGAGTTGGTCACATTCTGTTTTTGACTCATTCTGTCAAATCTCTCTCTGATTCATCACTCTGTCTGTCCAAAAATTAGATTGCATTGATTGAGATTAACGGTGTCTATTCCAACCAGAGAGATAAAAGGTGTATACTGAGGGCATGTTTGTATCCCTACCAGATAACACAGACCTAGGTCTTTGGATGAAATCCCTTGCTTGAGTAGTGATGTCACTGGTTTAAAATTCCTCTACAAATAGCCATATTCATTATATAGGAAAAGTATTTACATTTACCTCTAATGATATAAATTGGAAAAAATTTGATTCCAGTAACTTGTCTTCTGAATGATGCACAAAAATAAACATAAAGTCAACATGAAGATGGTATAAACCTATTCTACTACATAAGTAATCACAGAGATAATAGACTCATGCTCTTTTATCCAATAGAAGCCTTAAACCATATAATAGTCTTTGCTCTTATTTGTGGTGGTAGAAATTTGAGTGCTTACTTATTTGCATAAGCAAATAGTGTGACAGGATTATACATTACACATAACACAACATATTTTATAAATATATATTATACAGTAATGATTTTGTGGGTTTTTGTTTTTTGTTTTTGGGTTTTTGTTTGTTTGTTTGTTTTTGCTTTTCAAGACAGGGTTTCTATGTGTAGTCTTGGCTGTTTTAGACTCAATTTGTAGACCAAGCTGACCTCAATCTTGCAGTGATCAGCCTGCCTCTGCTTCCTGAGTGCTTAGATTAAAAGGGTGCACCACAACACCTGGCAATTTTGTGTTATTTTTATAAGACACACAATGATCTATCTTTCTCTACTCACTTCTAGAACCTTATATTCTTACATCTCTATCTTGAAGGACCCACTTCTTTGACAATCCATGATGTGCTTCTCTCTGTGTCCATGAGGCATTCTTGTTAGGTGTATGTGCAGTTTTTTTATCTGATGGACTCTTTTTAAGAACTGCAAGACATCTGAAAATGAATTTAGTGACAACTTCACATATGAGTATATTTTACCCTTGAGCATATCTGTATCTGTGAAGATTCATCTTAGCACTGATGGACTTCGTAATCATCAGTCCTTTTTCACATGAAGATAGAATTGTAAACATCATTGTGTCAAAAGCAAGTATTTGTTTCTCTTTAAAATATCTGTGTATTAAAAATAGAAGTAACTCATTAGTAACACATGTGCATTTCCAATAGCTAGCTAACCATGGGTCCTTCCTGACTCTGGGAATGAACAATTTGAGAAAACTCTAGGTCACAGATATTTTTATTATTGTATTTAACTCTTTGACACCTACAATTCTATGTATGTTATTTTTGTATATATAGGAAAAAATAAACTTAGTAGTCCACTGGTTTTGTCACTCTGACAAAGAATTTCATATTTTAAAAAGCAATCATTATTTCTGTATTCTAGGAAAATACATTTTCAATAAAGTTATATAGACTATTTTCAAATTTAGTGTCTATTCTTCATACCCTTCTCCTGAAAGGAAATTGCATTCAAGCAGTGAATTCCAGTTTTAGGCTTTCTCTGCCATTTCGGATGCTGGTCCACGTATTGGTGTAATGTAACAAGTACTAAAATTAGGATCAGGAGAAATGGGCTTTCTATTTCTCAACTTACCACTAATAATAATCAATTAATCCCAATTCCTACCATTGTTTCTGTGTAATAGCACGTCTCCAGGCATCTTACCTGCATTACAGGAGAATATCTGAAACCATTCCTTTGTAATGATGCCACTCTGTTTCCTCAAGGACTTTAGTTAGTATTTTGAATATCCCAAAATATTCATGTTTGCAACTAGGTAGAAATTGTATGGTTGAGTAATGCTCTTTCAATTTCTTGTGAATAATGACATTTCTTTGAGGATAAACTAGGAAATATAGATTATATATATGTATATACATATGCATTATGTATATGTACATACTTAAGTGTGTGTTTGTATATATGTATACATACATATATTCAGTATTTGTTATATAATAAGAAACCTAGACATATACAGAGTCAAGATCTTATTCCACAAATATTACTCAAAGATAGAGACACATTTAATGTTCTGCTATAACATCTTTATTATTTATCTTCATAGTCACACAATGTGTGTGTGACACATACATATTACAATATCACACCAATAAGGAGGAAGAGAAGAAAAGTAAATAATTGTGCTAAGTATGTTTATTCTTTTTAATCTGGATGGTAATAGTTACTGTGGAAGCATCACTGACATATTTTTATTTATGTATTTTGGGATTGCCTGATATCTAAGTCCAATTTTATTCACAAAGTAAGCTTGTAAGATTTTAACAGGGAAAATGAAATTTTGTACTTGATTGATGCTTACTTTAATAAAGATATAAAAAGTGAATATTTATAAACAAATGATATTATCTTCCATATTATGGAAAGAAAAATGCAATGTAAAATACTTAAATTTTAGCTTTTAAAAAATAATTGCATGTAAAAGTTTAACTAAGCTTATAATGTCTGTGTGATAGAAAGATTTCATGAAGTGTGGTAGAGATATTGAAGTATTCTGTGGCCAACAGACCTTGAATATAAATTACATAACTATTGTCTTTCACCGTCATACAAAGGCCTGCATAAAAGTCACCAGTGAGGTAGGGAAGTTTTTTATACTTTAGGGAGTAATATACAGTGCAATACTTTTGGTTTTGAATGACTGAGTTTATTAAGCATACAAGAAGAAAAAGAAAAAGAAAATAAGAAAGAAAGAGTTAGAAGCAGCAGTTGAGTAGCAAAGCATCATCAAGTTCATCAGCAATCAGTTGGGAAAACCTCTTTCAAGGCAGTCAACTGGGGTTGGATCAGTCAGAGAAGAGTGTGCCTTTTGGAGATACCAAGGACAGAATGAATAGCAACAGGTAGAGATGACATCACCAGTCAGTTCAGGCCACTCAGAAACTGCTGTAGCTTTGTTGAATGGCATCAGATATTGTTTAAATGGACCATTAACAGTTTTGCAGCCATGCTAAATAAAGTAGTGAGAGGATTGTGGAGGCTTACACAGAAATTTCAAAAGGCCTAGTATTCCCCACAAGTATAAGAATCCAACATGTAGTATGCATGAAAGTCACATAGATGGTGTCAACCCCACTTATTGGTAGAGCACATTGCCCTTCTGTGAACAATTCTTTGTTACGTATTCCTACCCATGAAAACCACACTATTGTGGCAATACTTGTGAAAAGGAAAGTAATGACTAAGAAATTACAAAGCTAACCCTGCCCTGGTGGAGTATGGACGTGTCAGTTATTGCTTAAACAATGTCCCTTAACTATCACACTACATTGCTTACACCAGCTTTCGTGTGTTCTTCAGCAAATGCTATTGTTAAAGTAGATTGTTTTCCATTTGCATACTTGTTCTATAAAAAATAATATGTTCATGAAGTCTTAAGCTGCCTCACATAATTCAGTGAGGAGCAAGAGACTGTGGACACCATTCACATGGCACAAAGAATCTAGACTAAGCTTTAAGGTGCAGTCAGCACCAGTATGTTTCTCTATGTAAAAAGGAAAGCTCCAGAGAGAGGATCTGCATTGTGATGAAGAGCAATTCAAGGCAGTATTAAAATCCTAGTTGTATTAGAAAGAAAGTCAGGTAGTACTGGATTCATCTTTGTGTAGCAATTGTGTCCCAAAATGTTACTCCCTTCTATAATTTAATGTTCTTGAAGTATTTTGTAAAAAGCAAACAAAATCAGCAAACACGAACCAAAAATGATAAACCCAAATAGTAGGAAACTCAATCACTGTAATTTTGTTATTTTCCAGATGTGAGTTTGGTTGTTAGATAAAGGAATATCGAGAGTTTTCTTGGAATTGACATCATAATGTCTCCTGATAATTTGAGCCATTCATAAGTATATGAAGAACCAGAATTTCTTTTTTTAATATATTGTATTAATTTATTCATATTACATCTCAATGGTTATCCCATCCCTTGTATCCCTCCATTCCTCTCTCCCTCCCATTTTCCCCTTACTCCCCTCCCCTATGACTGTGACTGAGGGGGACCTCCTCCCCTATATATGCTCATAGGGTATCAAGTCTCTTCTTGAATTTCATTTAATTTTTATCATCTTTGTTTCTCTATCTTTATAAACTCTATATAAACTCTAATTATTTGTGTTACCAGCAAAAATATACAGAAGGGAGAGCACAGAGGGACAATTATTAAAGTTTAAACATATTTAGTAACATCATAATCCACAAATGTTACTATTGTTACATCTAGTACAATAGGAGAGTCAATGGATGATGTTTTGTCATTGGGTTTATTATGAAAACAAATTAATATACATTAATTCTGATAAGGTCATGAGACATCTTTTGGTCTTGAGTGAAAGGGATCAAGCTGAGTTTTTTTAGTTTTTTAATTTTCATTTTTGCAGAGGTCACTCTAACACTGAGATTGTTTAAAATATCAAACCCCAGGAAAATTAGAATAAATGATCCTAGAAGCATAAGTGAAAACCTTAACTTATATTATATTAAATCATCTTATATTTATCCCAAATCGTTTTTAATTTACAATTTTTTCTAGAAAAATATGAAAATTAAAGAATATATTCTTTTTTCAGTAATCTGTTTTTCAAATAATCTACTTTTTAAAAATCACATTTAATTCACAATAAAAGTATTCTGTTGTGTTGTTTTCATAACATTAATATATCAGGACTTCTCCAGGGTCATTGACAATGTGTTGAACTAAACTAATCCATCAAGAATTCTGGATCCACTCCATCTTGTGCTCAAAATGTGTAGTTTGCTATAAAGCTATTAAAATATAAACACATTTTCCTTTTCAAAATCAAATGTCTATATCTTCCAATTAGTGTGTCACAGGTATGATATGACTTGATGTTAAAATAAATGGTTACACAAAGAATATTTTTATAATGTAGGAAAAAATGCAAAATTATTTTCTCCTTTATAATTTTAAATTATAACATGGGTACCATTAGATCAAGCAATATGAATGATAATATTTCAATTTGAACTGAAGTACTTTGATTCCAGAGTGTGTATTAAGTTAGTAATTTTCTTGGTGGAACATTGATTTTGTTTTAATTGTATTTGTATTTATTTCGTACCGTTAGAAGTTTGAGGTTTTTTTTTTATTGAAAGAAGTTAACAGATAGCAATTAAAAATCTTAAATAATACCACTTTAATGTGAAGAATTTTATGTACAACAAAATCCAAAGTCAACCAATAAGGCTTTTAAACAGCTCAGCAACCAGTTTTCCCTCTCATTTCTGGAGGTATTTCCTACTATTCTGTTCTTAGACTTCAAAATTCAGTAGCTGTGTGCCAGCCTCAGCCTGTGGCCAGTTACAATGTTCATAATGCAACAAAAACCACATCAAAGCATCTAAGGTGTCATCTTACAGAGCACCAGGGATGTAGCAGTTCCTTTTCTTGTTCCTGTGATAAAATACCCCGACAGATGCATCTCAGAGGCAAAAAGGGTTTATTGACAGTTCAAGGATATAGTCCATCCTGTCATGGAAGTGGAATGTAAATACAGTTTAAGGAAACAGTCTACTGTCTATAAATACACTGTAAGTTAAAAGTCTGTATGCTCTTTGGGAGGGTGGAGTCGGGTGTGTGATGTCTTGACTAAGGCTGTTCCACTTTACTCATGTCACAATGAGTTTTCATAAACGAAGATGAGTGAATGTGCCTCAGTTGATCATGGGGCTGAAGAGATAGCTCAGAAATCAAGAGCACTTTCTGCTCTTGCAGAGGAGCCTGTTTTGTTGCCAGCACTTAGATGATATCTCACAACAGTCTATAACTCTGCAGCCAGGGGATCACGTGCCCTTTTCTGGCTTCTATAGGCACACACATAGTACCCCTGTGCAAAAATACATGCAAATATTCATACATATAACATAAATCTTAAAAAAAAAGTTGAGCATGATGGTGTATGCCTATAATTCTAGCAATCGGTTGCAGAGGCTGTAAGATCAAGTGGTCAGGGCGGCTACCTGCTTCTCTATGGTTCTTACTTCCCTCCACTAGCCTGTCAT